>JARYHS010012519.1:116283929-116593081 GCA_031002005.1 Vandiemenella viatica
GTATTGGTCAGGCTGCCACTCAGCTCCCACTCACTAGCGCTATCCCACTACTGCCTACCACGGAGACTTTTGGCTGCTGGGTTTCCCCCCTGGCCCGGTTCGCCTCTCCTTAACCAACCTGGATACCCCGGGACTCCTCCGGGGGACCCCATATTGATGGCAGGCTTAGTTGCGGACGCCAGATCGACAATGGGAAACCGAGTACCAGGACTCCCGGCCTCATACCATCCACAACACCTGACCTCCAAGTAGCTGGATTACAGGAATGAGCCACCACTCCGGTCGGAAGATGATGTCTTGCATCTTCATACTTATGTTACACAATAAATTTTTCTTTTCATTATTTTTTTTTTTGGTTGAATCAATGCTTGGGCATTGTATCTGTTCTTTTATAAACAAAATAAAGGTTAATTCGATCGCTAAAACATTCATAGTATAAAGTTTTACAAATAAGACTAATTCGTGTGTAGAAAGTAGTTTGCTCGTACGCTAGTAGATGGCGCCGCCGGCACTCACGCATTGACGAACTCACAAGCGAATAAACCTATTGGCTCGTGGACAACTGTCATGTTTTGAGTTAAGCAAATAATTATCTCTGAAAAATTTGATCTCTCTGATAAACCAACATGTTTTTCGATATCAGCTTGAATAATCTTTCGATTCCTTCTTCTCCTAGGGATTTATGAAGTTCTGCAGGGATCTCATCTATTCCAACTGCCTTATTTGCTTTCAAGTCATTCAGAGCTCTATTAAATTCTGTCCTTAAAACAGGATCTCCTAAGTCATCAATGTTAACATCGTCTTCCTTTTCCATTACGCTATTGTTCAAGTCGTCCCCATCATACAGTTTCATCAATGTATTCCTTCCATTGGTTAGATCGAATCGTCTGATCTTAAAACAGGGTTTCCCTTTGGCAACTTTAATGTTCACAACTCTTTTGTTAACTTCTCCAAATTACTTACGACCATTTCCTTTTCTACTTCTTCACACTTTTCTTCTAGCCATTTTTCATTCATTTTTTTTATTTTGTTTTTTGTTTTTTTTTTTTTTTTGCTTTACCTGTTTATTTTATTTCTAAATTACCTCTGTTGGTCTCTTCCTGCTTCATCCTGAGCAGTTTTTAACCTTCTCCTCTGATTCATCAGCTTCCAAAATTTCTTCTGTGACCTAAGGTTTTCGAGCAGATTGTTCCCTAAAGCCTAATGGTTCTTTCCCAGCTTTCATATTTAGCTCGTTAATGCATTCCATTCGTCCTCGGTTGAACTCATTCAGAGTTACTTCTTAGACCTAAGTCTAACATCTCTGCAAATTTATCCCTCGTTCTAGATTGGTTGTAGTTTATTCACTTCCAGGTCTATTCTGCTTCCTTATTCGCTTGAATTTCAGCATGCACGTCATTACTATCAAAGTATGGTCAGAGTCTATGTCTGCTCCTGGGTACAGCTTTACAGTCTAGAACTTGATTCCTGAATCTGTGTTTGACCATGATATAATCTAGCTGATATCTGCCGGTATCCCCAGGACGTTTTCCAGGTGTATATCCTTCTTGCATGGTTCTTAAACAGTTTGTTGGCCACTACTAGCTTATATCATTCACAAAATTCTAACAACCTGCTTCCACGCTCATTTCTTTCTCCAAAACCAAACTTCCTACAGTATTCCTTTCTTTTCCTTCTCCCACTACCGCATTCTAATCACCCATGATTATTGGATTTTCGTCCCCTTCATTTATTGGATTAATTCTTCAATCTCGGTGTATATTTTCTCCATTTCTTCATCATCTTCCTGTTACGTTGGCATACACACTTGTACTAACGTGGTTCTGGCGGGCTTAGTTTCTAACCTCATCAAAATAATCCTGTCACTAAACTGTTCAGAATTATTTCACTCGTACCCTAATCTCTTATTCATTACAAATCCTACACCAATGACAGCTTGTGTGCTAATTATCCTGTGTTCCCCAGACCACAAGTCCTGTGCGTCCTTCCATTTAATCTCGCTAATTCCCAATAACATCTAACTTTAGTTGATTCCAACTCCCTTTTTAGATTTTCTAACCTACCTGCCCTATTCAGATTTCTAACATTCCAGTGCTTCGACTCGTAGAATGTTTCTACCCATTCTGATGACTCCTTCCTGAGCAATCCTCACCCGGAGATCCGGTTGGGGGACTATATTACTCTCTGGAATATTGTACCCTGGAAGAAGCTATCATGATATATGTAAATTGAGAGGATTACATGTACTTGGGATACACTTTAAGTCTTTGATGCACTGGTTTCCCGTAGCCTTCCGCTTCCCCATGCCGTTGATCATTTCCGATTCATCCGCCTTCAGGAGCCGTTTCCAAACCCCAAGGGCAAGAGGGTGCCCTGGAACACTCCCCGCTCTTCCGCCCTCCTTTCGGAGGCCGTTGGCAAACAGTAGGTGACTCCTTATACCGGGAAATCATTCAGTCGCCACAGCCTCGTCCGTGAAAACAGGGTGCACCCCGTGAACGAAATGTTGACATTTGTTTGTAAAATGCTGGTATAGTTTCTCCCAAACCCTTACTACTATATTAATACTCATTGCACTATGATAATAAACAGGGGAAGATTCTTTTTTTCAATGTAGATTAATAACAAATTACTTATTTCACTATACCAAAATATTTCGGAAGAAATCGTATAGGATGAAGGCTAATGAGGAGAGAGGTCGACAGCTAAAAAGAAAGGAGTAGAACGGATGCTGGTGAAAGGGAATGAAAAAAAGCTAAGACGGATAAAAAAATTCGCTCTGGTATTTCAATCCCACTCGTGCGCAATTTTGCAAAATATTAAATACTACATTCTGCTTTTTGCGTCAACGAAACAATTCGTGTCTAAATTCAAATTCAGAAGATTATTTCGCTTAAGAGTTAGTCCGAATGAAAAGAGCATCAGTGAAAAAATAAAAATTAAAAATAGATGTTGGTCTGGCCGTATTGGTCAGGCTGCCACTCAGCTCCCACTCACTAGCGCTATCCCCACTACTGCCTACCACGGAGACTTTTGGCTGCTGGGTTTCCCCCCTGGCCCGGTTTCGCCTCTCCTTAACCAACCTGGATACCCCGGACTCCTCCGGGGGCACCATATTGATGGCAGGCTTAGTGCGGACGCCAGATCGACATGGGAAACCGAGTACCAGGGACTCCCGGCCTCATACCATCCACAACACCTGACCTCCAAGTAGCTAGATTACAGGAATGAGCCACCACTCCCGGTCGGAAGATGATGTCTTGCATCTCATACTTATGTTACACAAATAAATTTTTCTTTTCATTATTTTTTTTTTTTGGTTGAATCAATGCTTGGGCTTGTATCTGTTCTTTTATAAACAAAATAAAGGTTAATTCGATCGCTAAAACATTCATAGTATAAATGTTTTACAAATAAGACTAATTCGTGTGTAGAAAGTAGTTTGCTCGTACGCTAGTAGATGGCGCCGCCGGCACTCACGCATTTGACGAACTCACAAGCGAATAAACCTATTGGCTCGTGGACAACTGTCATGTTTTGAGTTAAGCAAATAATTATCTCTGAAAAATTTGATCTCTCTGAATAAACCAACATGTTTTTCGATATCAGCTTGAATAATCTTTCGAGTCCTTCTTCTCCTAGGGATTTATGAAGTTCTGCAGGGATCTCATCTATTCCAACTGCCTTATTTGCTTTCAAGTCATTCAGAGCTCTATTAAATTCTGTCCTTAAAACAGGATCTCCTAAGTCATCAATGTTAACATCGTCTTCCTTTTCCATTACGCTATTGTTCAAGTCGTCCCCATCATACAGTTTCTCAATGTATTCCTTCCATTGGTTAGATCAATCGTCTGATCTTAAAACGGGTTTCCCTTTGGCAACTTTAATGTTCACAACTCTTTTGTTAACTTCTCCAAATTTACTTACGACCATTTCCTTTTCTACTTCTTCACACTTTTCTTCTAGCCATTTTTCATTCATTTTTTTTTTTTTTTTTTTTTTTTTTTTTTTTTTTTGCTTTACCTGTTTATTTTATTTCTAAATTACCTCTGTTGGTCTCTTCCTGCTTCATCCTGAGCAGTTTTTAACCTTCTCCTCTGATCCATCAGTTCCAAAATTTCTTCTGTGACCTAAGGTTTTCGAGCAGATTGTTCCCTAAAGCCTAATGTTTCTTTCCCAGCTTTCATTATTTAGCTCGTTAATGCATTCCATTCGTCCTCGGTTGAACTCATTTCAGAGTTACTTCTTAGACCTAAGTCTAACATCTCTGCAAATTTATCCCTCGTTCTAGATTGTTGTAGTTTATTCACTTCCAGTCTATTCTGCTTCCTTATTCGCTTGAATTTCAGCATGCACGTCATTACTATCAAAGTATGGTCAGAGTCTATGTCTGCTCCTGGGTACACTTTACAGTCTAGAACTTGATTCCTGAATCTGTGTTTGACCATGATATAATCTAGCTGATATCTGCCGGTATCCCCAGGACGTTTCCAGGTGTATATCCTTCTTGCATGGTTCTTAAACAGTTTGTTGGCCACTACTAGCTTATATCATTCACAAAATTCTAACAACCTGCTTCCACGCTCATTTCTTTCTCCAAAACCAAACTTCCTACAGTATTCCTTTCTTTTCCTTCTCCCACTACCGCATTCTAATCACCCATGATTATTGGATTTTCGTACCCCCTTCATTTATTGGATTAATTCTTCAATCTCGGTGTATATTTTCTCCATTTCTTCATCATCTTCCTGTTACGTTGGCATACACACTTGTACTAACGTGGTTCTGGCGGGCTTAGTTTCTAACCTCATCAAAATAATCCTGTCACTAAACTGTTCAGAATATTTCACTCGTTACCCTAATCTCTTATTCATTACAAATCCTACACCAATGACAGCTTGTTGTGCTAATTATCCTGTGTTCCCCAGACCACAAGTCCTGTGCGTCCTTCCATTTAATCTCGCTAATCCCAATAACATCTAACTTTAGTTGATTCAACTCCCTTTTTAGATTTTCTAACCTACCTGCCCTATTCAGATTTCTAACATTCCGTGCTTCGACTCGTCGAATGTTTCTACCCATTCTGATGACTCCTTCCTGAGCAATCCTCACCCGGAGATCCGGTTGGGGGACTATATTACTCTCTGGAATATTGTACCCTGGAAGAAGCTATCATGATATATGTAAATTGAGAGGATTACATGTACTTGGGATACACTTTAAGTCTTTGATGCACTGGTTTCCCGTAGCCTTCCGCTTCCCCATGCCGTTGATCATTTCCGATTCATCCGCCTTCAGGAGCCGTTTCCAAACCCCAAGGGCAAGAGGGTGCCCTGGAACACTCCCCGCTCTTCCGCCCTCCTTTCGGAGGCCGTTGGCAAACAGTAGGTGACTCCTTATACCGGGAAATCATTCAGTCGCCACAGCCTCGTCGTGGAAAACAGGGTGCACCCCGTGAACGAAATGTTGACATTTGTTTGTAAAATGCTGGTATAGTTTCTCCCAAACCCTTACTACTATATTAATACTCATTGCACTATGATAATAAACAGGGGAAGATTCTTTTTTTTTCAATGTAGATTAATAACAAATTACTTATTTCACTATACCAAAATATTTCGAAGAAATCGTATAGGATGAAGGCTAATGAGGAGAGAGGTCGACAGCTAAAAAGAAAGCAGTAGAACGGATGCTGGTGAAAGGGAATGAAAAAAAGCTAAGACGGATAAAAAATTCGCTCTGGTATTTCAATCCCACTCGTGCGCAATTTTGCAAAATATTAAATACTACATTCTGTTTTGCGTCAACGAAACAATTCGTGTCTAAATTCAAGAAGATTATTTCGCTTAAGAGTTAGTCCGAATGAAAAGAGCATCAGTGAAAAATAAAATTGGTCTGGCCGTATTGGTCAGGCTGCCACTCAGGTTCCCACTCACTAGCGCTATCCCACTACTGCCTACCACGGAGACTTTTGGCTGCTGGGTTTCCCCCCTGGCCCGGTTCGCCTCTCCTTAGCCAACCTGGATACCCCGGACTCCTCCGGGGGCACCATATTGATGGCAGGCTTAGTGCGGACGCCAGATCGACATGGGAAACCGAGTACCAGGACTCCCGGCCTCATACCATCCACAACACCTGACCTCCAAGTAGCTGGATTACAGGAATGAGCCACCACTCCCGGTGCGGAAGATGATGTCTTGCATCTCATACTTATGTTACACAAATAAATTTTTCTTTTCATTATTTTTTTTTTTTGGTTGAATCAATGCTTGGGCATTGTATCTGTTCTTTTTATAAAACAAAATAAAGGTTAATTCGATCGCTAAAACATTCATAGTATAAATGTTTTACAAATAAGACTAATTCGTGTGTAGAAAGTAGTTTGCTCGTACGCTAGTAGATGGCGCCGCCGGCACTCACGCATTTGACGAACTCACAAGCGAATAAACCTATTGGCTCGTGGACAACTGTCATGTTTTGAGTTAAGCAAATAATTATCTCTGAAAAATTTGATCTCTCTGAATAAACCAACATGTTTTTTCGATATCAGCTTGAATAATCTTTCGAGTCCTTCTTCTCCTAGGGATTTATGAAGTTCTGCAGGATCTCATCTATTCCAACTGCCTTATTTGCTTTCAAGTCATTCAGAGCTCTATTAAATTCTGTCCTTAAAACAGGATCTCCTAAGTCATCAATGTTAACATCGTCTTCCTTTTCCATTACGCTATTGTTCAAGTCGTCCCCATCATACAGTTTCTCAATGTATTCCTTCCATTGGTTAGCTCGATCGTCTGATCTTAAAACAGGTTTCCCTTTGGCAACTTTAATGTTCACAACTCTTTTGTTAACTTCTCCAAATTTACTTACGACCATTTCCTTTTCTACTTCTTCACACTTTTCTTCTAGCCATTTTCATTCTTTTTATTTTTTTTTTATTTTTTTTTTTGCTTTACCTGTTTATTTTATTTCTAAATTACCTCTGTTGGTCTCTTCCTGCTTCATCCTGAGCAGTTTTTAACCTTCTCCTCTGATCCATCAGTTCCAAAATTTCTTCTGTGTACCTAAGGTTTTCGAGCAGATTGTTCCCTAAAGCCTAATGTTTCTTTCCCAGCTTTCATTATTTAGCTCGTTAATGCATTCCATTCGTCCTCGGTTGAACTCATTTCAGAGTTACTTCTTAGACCTAAGTCTAACATCTCTGCAAATTTATCCCTCGTTCTAGATTGTTGTAGTTTATTCACTTCCAGTCTATTCTGCTTCCTTATTCGCTTGAATTTCAGCATGCACGTCATTACTATCAAAGTATGGTCAGAGTCTATGTCTGCTCCTGGGTACAGCTTTACAGTCTAGAACTTGATTCCTGAATCTGTGTTTGACCATGATATAATCTAGCTGATATCTGCCGGTATCCCCAGGACGTTTCCAGGTGTATATCCTTCTTGCATGGTTCTTAAACAGTTTGTTGGCCACTACTAGCTTATATCATTCACAAAATTCTAACAACCTGCTTCCACGCTCATTTCTTTCTCCAAAAACCAAACTTCCTACAGTATTCCTTTCTTTTCCTTCTCCCACTACCGCATTCTAATCACCCATGATTATTGGATTTTCGTCCCCCTTCATTTATTGGATTAATTATTCAATCTCGGTGTATATTTTCTCCATTTCTTCATCATCTTCCTGTTACGTTGGCATACACACTTGTACTAACGTGGTTCTGGCGGGCTTAGTTTCTAACCTCATCAAAATAATCCTGTCACTAAACTGTTCAGAATATTTCACTCGTTACCCTAATCTCTTATTCATTACAAATCCTACACCAATGACAGCTTGTGTGCTAATTATCCTGTGTTCCCCAGACCACAAGTCCTGTGCGTCCTTCCATTTAATCTCGCTAATCCCAATAACATCTAACTTTAGTTGATTCAACTCCCTTTTTAGATTTTCTAACCTACCTGCCCTATTCAGATTTCTAACATTCCATGCTTCGACTCGTAGAATGTTTCTACCCATTCTGATGACTCCTTCCTGAGCAATCCTCACCCGGAGATCCGATTGGGGGACTATATTACTCTCTGGAATATTGTACCCTGGAAGAAGCTATCATGATATATGTAAATTGAGAGGATTACATGTACTTGGGATACACTTTAAGTCTTTGATGCACTGGTTTCCCGTAGCCTTCCGCTTCCCCATGCCGTTGATCATTTCCGATTCATCCGCCTTCAGGAGCCGTTTCCAAACCCCAAGGGCAAGAGGGTGCCCTGGAACACTCCCCGCTCTTCCGCCCTCCTTTCGGAGGCCGTTGGCAAACAGTAGGTGACTCCTTATACCGGGAAATCATTCAGTCGCCACAGCCTCGTCCGTGAAAACAGGGTGCACCCCGTGAACGAAATGTTGACATTTGTTTGTAAAATGCTGGTATAGTTTCTCCCAAACCCTTACTACTATATTAATACTCATTGCACTATGATAATAAACAGGGGAAGATTCTTTTTTTCAATGTAGATTAATAACAAATTACTTATTTCACTATACCAAAATATTTCGAAGAAATCGTATAGGATGAAGGCTAATGAGGAGAGAGGTCGACAGCTAAAAAGAAAGGAGTAGAACGGATAGCTGGTGAAAGGGAATGAAAAAAAAGCTAAGACGGATAAAAAATTCGCTCTGGTATTTCAATCCCACTCGTGCGCAATTTTGCAAAATATTAAATACTACATTCTGCTTTTGCGTCAACGAAACAATTCGTGTCTAAATTCAGAAGATTATTTCGCTTAAGAGTTAGTCCGAATGAAAAGAGCATCAGTGAAAAATAAAATTAAAAATAGATGTTGGTCTGGCCGTATTGGTCAGGCTGCCACTCAGCTCCCACTCACTAGCGCTATCCCACTACTGCCTACCACGGAGACTTTTGGCTGCTGGGTTTCCCCCCTGGCCCGGTTCGCCTCTCCTTACCATATTGATGGCAGGCTTAGTGCGGACGCCAGATCGACATGGGAAACCGAGTACCAGGACTCCCGGCCTCATACCATCCACAACACCTGACCTCCAAGTAGCTGGATTACAGGAATGAGCCACCACTCCCGGTCGGAAGATGATGTCTTGCATCTCATACTTATGTTACACAAATAAATTTTTCTTTTCATTATATTTTTTTTTGGTTGAATCAATGCTTGGGCATTGTATCTGTTCTTTTATAAACAAAATAAAGGTTAATTCGATCGCTAAAACATTCATAGTATAAATGTTTTACAAATAAGACTAATTCGTGTGTAGAAAGTAGTTTGCTCGTACGCTAGTAGATGGCGCCGCCGGCACTCACGCATTTGACGAACTCACAAGCGAATAAACCTATTGGCTCGTGGACAACTGTCATGTTTTGAGTTAAGCAAATAATTATCTCTGAAAAATTTGATCTCTCTGAATAAACCAACATGTTTTTCGATATCAGCTTGAATAATCTTTCGATTCCGTCTTCTCCTAGGGATTTATGAAGTTCTGCAGGGATCTCATCTATTCCAACTGCCTTATTTGCTTTCAAGTCATTCAGAGCTCTATTAAATTCTGTCCTTAAAACAGGATCTCCTAAGTCATCAATGTTAACATCGTCTTCCTTTTCCATTACGCTATTGTTCAAGTCGTCCCCATCATACAGTTTCTCAATGTATTCCTTCCATTGGTTAGCTCGATCGTCTGATCTTAAAACAGGTTTCCCTTTGGCAACTTAATGTTCACAACTCTTTTGTTAACTTCTCCAAATTTACTTACGACCATTTCCTTTTCTACTTCTTCACACTTTTCTTCTAGTCATTTTCATTCATTTTTTTTTTTTTTTTTTTTTGCTTTACCTGTTATTTTATTTCTAAATTACCTCTGTTGGTCTCTTCCTGCTTCATCCTGAGCAGTTTTTTAACCTTCTCCTCTGATCCATCAGTTCCAAAATTTCTTCTGTGACCTAAGTTTTTCCAGCAGATTGTTCCCTAAAGCCTAATGTTTCTTTCCCAGCTTTCATTATTTAGCTCGTTAATGCATTCCATTCGTCCTCGGTTGAACTCATTTCAGAGTTACTTCTTAGACCTAAGTCTAACATCTCTGCAAATTTATCCCTCGTTCTAGATTGTTGTAGTTTATTCACTTCCAGTCTATTCTGCTTCCTTATTCGCTTGAATTTCAGCATGCACGTCATTACTATCAAAGTATGGTCAGAGTCTATGTCTGCTCCTGGGTACACTTTACAGTCTAGAACTTGATTCCTGAATCTGTGTTTTACCATGATATAATCTAGCTGATATCTGCCGGTATCCCCAGGACGTTTCCAGGTGTATATCCTTCTTGCATGGTTCTTAAACAGTTTGTTGGCCACTACTAGCTTATATCATTCACAAAATTCTAACAACCTGTTTCCACGCTCATTTCTTCTCCAAAACCAAACTTCCTACAGTATTCCTTTCTTTTCCTTCTCCCACTACCGCATTCTAATCACCCATGATTATTGGATTTTCGTCCCCCTTCATTTATTGGATTAATTCTTCAATCTCGGTGTATATTTTCTCCATTTCTTCATCATCTTCCTGTTACGTTAGCATACACACTTGTACTAACGTGGTTCTGGCGGGCTTAGTTTCTAACCTCATCAAAATAATCCTGTCACTAAACTGTTCAGATTATTTCACTCGTTACCCAAATCTCTTATTCATTACAAATCCTACACCAATGACAGCTTGTGTGCTAATTATCCTGTGTTCCCCAGACCACAAGTCCTGTGCGTCCTTCCATTTAATCTCGCTAATCCCAATAACATCTAACTTTAGTTGATTCAACTCCCTTTTAGATTTTCTAACCTACCTGCCCTATTCAGATTTCTAACAATTCCATGCTTCGACTCGTAAAATGTTTCTACCCATTCTGATGACTCCTTCCTGAGCAATCCTCACCCGGAGATCCGATTGGGGGACTATATTACTCTCTGGAATATTGTACCCTGGAAGAAGCTATCATGATATATGTAAATTGAGAGGATTACATGTACTTGGGATACACTTTAAGTCTTTGATGCACTGGTTTCCCGTAGCCTTCCGCTTCCCCATGCCGTTGATCATTTCCGATTCATCCGCCTTCAGGAGCCGTTTCCAAACCCCAAGGGCAAGAGGGTGCCCTGGAACACTCCCCGCTCTTCCGCCCTCCTTTCGGAGGCCGTTGGCAAACAGTAGGTGACTCCTTATACCGGGAATCATTCAGTCGCCACAGCCTCGTCCGTGAAAACAGGGTGCACCCCGTGAACGAAATGTTGACATTTGTTTGTAAAATGCTGGTATAGTTTCTCCCAAAACCCTTACTACTATATTAATACTCATTGCACTATGATAATAAACAGGGGAAGATTCTTTTTTTCAATGTAGATTAATAACAAATTACTTATTTCACTATACCAAAATATTTCGAAGAAATCGTATAGGATGAAGGCTAATGAGGAGAGAGGTCGACAGCGAAAAAGAAAGGAGTAGAACGGATGCTGGTGAAAGGGAATGAAAAAAAAGCTAAGATGGATAAAAAATTCGCTCTGGTATTTCAATCCCACTCGTGCATAATTTTGCAAAATATTAAATACTACATTCTGCTTTTGCGTCAACGAAACAATTCGTGTCTAAATTCAGAAGATTATTTCGCTTAAGAGTTAGTCCGAATGAAAAGAGCATCAGTGAAAAAAAAATTAAAAATAGATGTTGGTCTGGCCGTATTGGTCAGGCTGCCACTCAGCTCCCACTCACTAGCGCTATCCCACTACTGCCTACCACGGAGACTTTCGGCTGCTGGGTTTCCCCCCTGACCCCGTTTGCCTCTCCTTAGCCAACCTGGATACCCGGACTCCTCCGGGGGCTCCATATTGATGGCAGGCTTAGTGCGGACGCCAGATCGACATGGGAAACTGAATACCAGGACTCCCGGCCTCATACCATCCACAACACCTGACCTCCAAGTAGCTGGATTACAGGAATGAGCCACCACTCCCGGTTGGAAGATGATGTCTTGCATCTCATACTTATGTTACACAAATAAATTTTCTTTTCATTATTATTTACTTTTTTTTTGTTGAATTAATGCTTGGGCATTGTATTTGTTCTTTTATAATCAAAATAAAGGTTAATTTGATCGCTAAAACATTCACAGCATAAATTTTTTACAAATTATACTAATTCGTGTGTAGAAAGTAGTTTGCTCGTACGCTAGTAGATGGCGCCGCCGGCACTCGTGCATTTGACGAACTCACAAGCGAATAAACCTATTGGCTCGTGGACCACTGTCATATTTTCAGTTAAGCAAATAATTATCTCTGAATAATTGGATCTCTGTGAAGAAACTACCATGCCACATATCGCTATTTAAAATAGTAAGCTAGTTTGAATTTACATTCGCGATTAAGGTAGAGACACTACTGTAATTATCTCTCTCTGGCTTCCCGCATTAATGACTCTACTGGTTTGAAAATCTTAAAAAAGTTTAATGTGTACTGAACTAAAAATGGAATAGTGACAGGTGGCCTTCCTCCCAATTCAAGTGCCACTTTTAATGAGGATGGTGGCGATAGCCCTCTTGCCTTGCGTTCGTATCCTCGTCTAGCGTCCTAGATTTCGGTTTTCCATAGTTTCCCGAAACCACTCCGGGATAGTTCATTCAGAAGTTCATGGCGTATCCCTTCTCTTTCCTTATCCCCTGTGGTTTTCCACCTCGGCATAAAGCTAAAAGTAAATTTTTTGGAGTTATTAATAATCATTCTAGAGAAATCAGAATTCACAAAAATAGGATTGGAACAGAATTTTGGTCACGATGAAAAAAAAAATTGCTATATAATCCCGTGTAAAAGATAAAGGAATCAAATGGTTATAAAAACTTGTGTAAAAGATAACTGAAGCAATTTGGTTGTCATGTGTAATTAATATTTTATCCATAATTCTTTATATTCACGTTACTGTATTAATCAGACAAAAGGTAAGTGAGTAACAGCCTTCAGTCACTAGAATACAAATTCGATTGTATTACACAATGCATTTCGGACCCTGTGGATCCATCTTCCGGTGTCTATGGTAATTACATTGGCTTTAAAATTTCCTTATTCGAGATTCGTGCTAAGTAAAGTTTTTTCCTGCACTGAAAACTGATTCCAAGTAAGTCTAATGAACACGTTTCATTATGAGAGAAAGGACTAAATAAAAAACATTGTGGAAAACTTACCAGAACTGACGAGATGCTGAATAATTGGTTACATACACATATTTATTGCGGAGTACTGTACTAGACACGATGTCGTTTAATGTGCACATATTTATATAAACAGAACAATTAGTACAAAACAGTTTAAAGATGATATGTATTACAAGTTATTCAAAAATGAAAATTATTATTCGTTGTAAGAGTATATCGTGTTGGTGATCTTTTCTTGTCTCTAGTATTTAACATTATACTGGAAATAAATCTTGAAAAATATTTAAGTAATAGTGGCTAGTAAAGTCTACTTGTTCATTTAACATATGTTCTGGGATTTTTATCTTGTGGAGGAGTATTTCTAACTGTTCTAACAGATCAATTTTCCTGGCCTTGGAATGCGTATGTAGTACTGTTAAATTATTTTGAATGTCGTTAATAACATGTTTTGTGTCGTACATGTGTTTTGCAATGGCTGATTTATGGAAGTGGTTTCATCTAAAAGCGTACTAAATATCATGCCTATACTGTCCAGCATATTACATCGGTAAAACTGGCAAAAGTTTTCAAACCCGTTTCAAAGAACACATGGACGCTTTAAACTACATCGTGTACAGTACTCCGCAATAAATATATATATGAAACCAATTATTCAGCATCTCGTCAGTTCTGGTAAGTTTTTCACAATGTTTTTATTTAGTCATTTCTCTCATAATAAAACGTGTTCACGAAACTTGAAATCATTTTTCAGCGCAGGAACAAACTTAACTAGGCACGAATCTCTCTTAAGGAAAATTTAAAACCAATGTAAACACCATAGACACCTGAAGATGGATCCACAGGGTCCGAAATGCATTGTGTAATACATTAAAATTTGTATTCTAGTGACTGAGGGCTGTTTCTCATTCTATCTTTTGTCTGTAATTAATTAGATGATAGAGTCTGTTTAACCGGATGCTTGTGCAGTTTGTTGCTAAGAAAACCCATGAAGCCCGATTAACCAAGTTAAAAATAGATCTACATGAAGCTAGAACCTCGTGAAGAGCTCATCCTCATAGAAAGAAACATCGGCAACATCAATGTTTTCGGTAATAGTCCAAGCAGAGAAAAGTGACTAGTGGGTGAGAAAAAAAGGACACCTACAACTATTGCAGTAATGCTGGGCATAAACTAAATCCCCAAAATTTTCTGGTCATCACTCACTAGAAATATAAATTCACTTTTTCTTAACACAGAATAAAGTGTAGATTGTTGTTTGGCAGAAGTCGGGGAGTTAGGGAGCGTGCACAAACTACGTGGCTCTGTCCAGGGGTGGGAGGGGTTGACTGGAAGACAACGCTGGGTTACGTGGGGGGGGGGGGGGGTTACGAGGCAGGCCACGTAGCTTTCCTTTCATAACATTTTTCATAGTTAAAATGAGGAACAGAACTCACAACAGCATGTGAATATTTATTTCCCTCAGTTAATTATCTCCGTAAGTAATTTACAATCGTCTGACAAGAAAAAACAGTACAAAATGTCTTCTGGAATCAAAAGGGAAAAAATCTACGGGGGGGGGGGGGTTAGAGGCAAAAGCCACGCAGGGCTACGTGGGGGAGGAGGGGGGCTAACAGGAGGCCAAAATGGAGCTACGGGGTTTATGCACGCTCCCTTATGAGACTACCCTTGATAAATATTGAGGAATACCGACTTTTTGTGTTGATGCTTTTTCGGATCGTCTTCAGTGGTGTCATTAAAACCGGTATATATGTGAATTAGGAACGGCTATAAAATCAGACCTTTATTGGCGAACTATTTCGGCGTTCACTTCGAGCGATTTCCGAGACGATGGAAAACTGGAATCTGTTTCGTTGGACCAGGAGTAAAAGGTAGGTCTTTCTTCAGTGCCAGATCGAAACCTCATCATACGAATATGACAGTAGCCATGAAACACCCTGGGAGATACAGTTGATGGATAACATCCTCCGTGGCAATTGCCGACGTCCGTGAGACGAACATGATACAATCTTAACATTACCTTGAAGTACTCTTTGTGACACAAACATGGGACACTCTTACGTTGTGTTCTCGAAAATCAGTTACAATAAAATAATATTTAGTGTAGGGAAACATATTCATTTGTGTACACGACCATAATCTGAATTAAATAAATAATTAATAAAACGTCCAATTTAGTATAAACTAATAACAAAGAGTTACTGAGGTCTCATTTTTACAAAAAGAAATAATATTTACCATGATAGCCTTTAAAACTAAGACAGAACCAAGTAAACCGGATAGTAACGTTATAAAGAACAGGTAATTTTTTTAACTGTTTAACGTCTCTTAACAGCGAGATTTGCCTGGAGTGATTTGGGAAACCATGGAAAACCCAAATCTGGAGGTACAATTGCACACTTGCTCTTGACAGAAGGATTCGAGTTTTGCTTCGGGCACCGTTAATCATAATTCCGTGTCATTTGGTCCCTTTGTGCTAATGCTTCAACCAACGCATTACTACCGAACCTATCACAAGATATGAATATTGAATGAAGGGAAAAAACTTTTCTGTCCCTTGGATACATTCGTCTGTAAACTTCAGTTTGGTTCCATACTTGCGAAAGAAGTGTAGTAAGGCAGTTTGTCAGGGGACCGACAGTTAATTTGAATCACGGAACCACGGAACTACCTGGAATACTCATATGATCAAAGCAGAGTCTGCAAAAATTACCAGCCCCATTGGAATTTGAACCCAGAACGACGAGTTTCATGGACAAGCTACAAAGCGATCTGGTAGCTAAGTGGTTAAAGCATCTTCCTGGAGATCGAAAGGTCCTTTGTTCGAGTCCCTGTCTGGACGCAAATTTTTAAAAGTTCCTTTACCTGACCTTTCCCTCTAGTTCAGCCTAATGTAAATGTTTGTGAAACATGTAGTTTAAGAAGCGGAGATTGGGGACCGTCCCAGCATTTGCCTAGGTTATTACAGGAAACCGTATACAAATCGGAATGAGGACGATCAGTACGCAAGGTGCAGAACTCGAACTCGGTTCCATTGACAGCGTGGTAGTGCCTTAATGCGCACAGCCACGCTGGAAGGTATTAAATACACTTCATTTAATATCCACAATTTTCTTCTCAGTCATTGAAAAAAACTGATGCTCTATAGTTCGTGTATAAAATCTTTTTTGGTTGTTAAGCAAATGATAGAAAGGTTTTATTTATGGTCCACAGTTTTGTTTAAAACTCTTTTCAGACAGTGCTATAATAAATTCAACATTTTTTTGAATGACACTCACGAGTGTCGAATGAGCTTGTCTTTTGTAATTTCCCATTCTCCATAGTTTATATTTCTTTTCTACAAATAATCCTAAGAGTTTCTCTATAGTATTTATCTTCTTAGAATAAGTAGGGTCATCTGGTTGACAATCATGAACTAACTATTTACTTGCTACGTATTTCAGATGTCTTACACCGTAACATTTAGGGCTCTCATAAAACTTTATTGTATCTATAAGTGTGATCTTATCTTCACTGCGCAATATCGTAATATTACTCAACTCCCCTCACGAAGAGAATTTTGAGTAGTTTTCATCCTATTTTAACCGCTTGTCCAAAACTTCAGTAAGGAAAAAAGAATTCAATAGCTGCACGAAATTTTTGTTTCCATTGTACCTGAATCACCGAGAGTGGTTGGTGAACAGTAACGCTCTGGCCTCACATTCGGGAGGACGCGGATCGAATCCCCGTCAGACCATCCAGATTTTGGTTTTCCATGGTTTCCCCAAATCACTCCAGGCGAATGTTGGGAGGGTTCCTTTAAAAAGTCATGGCCGTATTACATCCCGTTCCTTGCCCGCAGTCCTTTCCCACCTCTAATGACCTTTGATGTTGACGAGGTGCAAAGCCATAAACAAAAAGAAAAAAAAGAATGCATCCGAATCGTTTTGATTTTATATACTTCAACTGAATTATTTTGAGCTACAGTACCAGATACTAACTTTGTTTAACGATTTATCACTTCCTTTTGTGAAAACAGTGTTGTCTAGTAATTTGGTTTGCTCTCTCGTACTTCGACGATTTCAAATCGTTTTACAATAAATGAAATTGGTTGAAAATGCGTTGTTTAGCCCTTAGTTTTCCGATGGCTTTCGGAGTTCTATAAATTTATCCATAACGACAAAGAATAATGATTCCAACAAGAAAACAATCCAACAGATTTTCACTCTTGTCTGTCATAAATTCCTTTTAGGGATTGATTTGTTGGTTCCTTGCCTTAAACGACATTTCGTATTTCCCACCTGCTTACAGACTATTATTCTTCTTCACGTACTGTCTTAGGCACATTGGCCTGCTACGGAGACCACCTTCAGTTAACTTACTTCTTGGTTTGCATTCACTAATTTTTCTAGATAGACTATTTTTCAATCTCTGCTAATCGAATGTTATAGACAACCGTTACCAACCTCTTTCAACACCGTACACCGTAGAGATTAGAGATCGCCACGGGCCCCTTATTAATCATTGGAAATTGGTTAGTAAGTCTAGAACTGTCATTTTATAGTTCAACCCACGTGGTCAAGTTCGCGCGTTCTGAAGCCTCCATTTATGGTTTCGTAATTACTCAAATTATTTTTATTTTCTTCGCGGCCCCTTTAAGTTTGCTTCGCGGAGTCTCGGGAGTCCACAGATTCAAGGTTGGGAAACGCTGTTTAACAGACCATTAATTAACCCGGCCGTGGCAACTTTCCGGCTGCAGCACTTGTCTCAGTTATTGAGTGAGGATTAATCGTTGGAGTTCGACTGTGGCCGTGGGTGTTTTTAGTTATGTGTTGTGCTTCTCTTTTATCATCCACACTACGCAGAATCATAAATCCACAGGGTACTCCACCAAAAAGATTAAAATCAAACCGAGCAGGGCGGTGTAACGGTTAGCGTTCTCGCCTCGCATTCGGGAGGATGGCGGTTCGAATCCCCGTCCGGGCATCCAGATTTGGGTTTTCCATGGTTTCCCAAAATCACTCCAGGCAAATGCCGGGATGCTTCCTTCAAAAAGGCCATGGCCGAATTCATTCCCATTCATTGCCCCCATCCTTGCCCCCCCCCCCATCCTTTCCCGTCTCTAAAGACCTTTGTTGTTAGGGCGCTAATGACCCCGTCGTCGACGCGCCCTAAAACCCTAATAACAACAACAACTCTAAAGACCTCGATGTTAAAAAGAGACGTAAAGCAGTTACAAAAAAAAAAAAAAAAATTAAAATCAAATATAAATAATATGCTGACTGTGTGACTTGATAACAGAAAGCAATTAAAAAAAAAAAAAAATACTAAAAGTTTAGATCTTGTAGTATAAATTTTATATTTTTTTTATAGCTTTATCATTTCAAAATAATTTTGGGAAATTATTACACGTTAGAATTTCATTTAATAATACGTTGCTGCAACGCAAATGCTTTTTTAAAAAAATGAAATTTAAAAAAGGCTTCCTCTTTCTTAGGTCATACAGTTTTTTTTTTTTTTTGCTTTTTAGTGGCATTTGGCAACGGAGGCCATACAGCCAGCTCAATGAAATTATTATAGCTTTCAGTGTATATGTCGTCATCCAGTATATATATTATATTTTTCCAATGTATGGACGCCATAGCACGGACAGGACATTCACACAGACACACAACACTTAAACATCCATGCCCGCGGCCGGATCGAATCCGGCGGCCTTCGGCACGCGGAGCTAGCACTCTAGCCCCTACGCTACTGAGGCTGGCAGGCCATACAGTTAGTTAGCCGGAAATTGATTACAAATCATTCAGTGTTTTCCAGTATATATATATTGCGTCCAATTAATCATAGACAACACAGGATGGAGGCAACATTAATACATATCATACTTAAACACCCATGCCATCGGCCGGACTCGAACCGGTGATCCTCAGCAAGTCAAGCCAGTACTCTAGCGTCTAGCCCCTATGCAACCGGGGTTGGCAATGAAGTTTAATGTAGGCTCGTACAGCCTTCTTTGCATTATCTTTGGTGTAAATCTGTTTAAAATATGACAATTACGTACACGTGTATTTTCAACTGTGGGAGACATGTACCACTCTGTAAACTCAATCAAAGAAATCTGGACAGTTAATAATGGTTTAAATACAATTTTCAATGTAGTTATGGAGACAATAAGCATAATCCGTCTTCAGAGAATTCACTCATGTGTAGAAATATTCAATGAGGTAAATCGAAGCGTTATCGAGGAATAAGGTAACATAAACCATGACATTAGTCAACAATTTTCGATTCATATTCACAGATAATTTGGGGTAGCCTTTTCTTTAATCACGCACATACTAAAATAAATTAGGATATTTATATCCTATATTTGATGAAACACACTGCGTAAAAAACTATCTTTAGAGGTGGATTATTTGCCTTTTTATGATATACCTAAATAACAGCTTTTTCATTGGAAACATACCTAGGAAAGTATCGTCAATCGCTTACCTTACTGTGATCACTTTGCCTCATCTGAACGTCATAAATGTAAAAACACTTTACAGCCACTGAAGATGCCCTACACCACAAGGGCGAAACGCGTCTGGGGAATTAAATAAAAAACAAAAATTCACCAAACCAGTTGTTTTCGACGGATTTATTTACAAAACTATTTAATGTAGTTCATTCTCTTACAGTTATACAGTTTTTAAGTCATTTTGTTAGGATTGGAACAACGGAAACAATGATTGCTTAAAACGAGCTCGCTGTTGTTATATTTATTCTGAAATGAAGTTAACTCGTCATGACGAACGTTTCAAGATCTGTTCCTCCCAGTTTGGTCTAAGTGATTCATTCATCTAGCGTAAGCGAGGTAACCGCACATTGGCTGACACCGTTCATTCATCTCTGTGCAATGTTTTCGTCACGTGATTCCTACCCATGAGCGCATAAGGCGGGAAATTTGATATATCTCATTTGTTTTACAGCATAGAGACTCTCGGTAGTAGAAGTCGAGCGAGATTCTTTCATGAACTCAACTTTTAAATTAATTTTGTGTATCAAAGGAAGGAAAAAATGTATATTTTTTATTGGAATTCAGAATATCTCCACTGAAAAAGGTATTATTTCAACAGCAGTTTCGTTAAAACCTCTTCAAAGAATCATAAACTATACAGTACATAAGTGTGGGTAAGAAGTTCGTTACCACGATTACGAGAAGTCAGTGCGTGCAGCTATTTTAAAAGTGTTGCTCATTCGCTCTTGAAATGTTTAGTACAAATAATAACCACGGATGATAACAACAGATAAAAAAATGTATGATCAATTTCGTCACGTATGTACCTTCTTGGTAAACATATTGATCCTTAAAAGATTTCCAGTCCAACCGAGATTAGAAATTTGTAACACACCGACTCAGTTTCCACTATCATTCATTAATGTTGCAAGGCTTGTTTGCCAAAGGGATATTGTAGCTATGTAAGCAGCTGACTCACCGTTTTCTCCAAGATCCATGCGGCGGGGAAGATGAGTGGTATGTAGAGAACCTCGTAGAGCATAGCAGTCCAGTTGACAGCATCGGCGCTGACGTTGTAGTAGTCTATTACGACATTAGTAATGATGGAGAACTGCATCCATTGCATCGCACTGGATAGCGAGCATAGAACGAATATTGCGAGCATGAGCCACCGCCGGCGGTAGAGCTGACATGCTCCGACGCCTGGCACTTGACCGACGCAAACGCCATTTCCCCCTTCACCGCCCGCCTCCATCGCTGGCAGACAGCGGACTGGAGAACGATGCCGCTCGAACATGCCGCGCAACTGGACATCTCCGCGCATGCGCAGTATGCCCGCTACACAGGACCTGCGCGCCATCACAGCAGACGGCGCGGCGGGAAAACGAAGATGAAGCGTCACTCATACCGGTGTAGAGAAGAAAATCACCTCTACTTGTTAGATGAGGGCAACAGTGAAGGGCACAGGTTTGAAGTTTCCAGAAAAATCAGTGATAAGCCATCAATTAAGTTATGTTTCATCTGCTACTTCTCATTTATCCACCTCATTGGGCAAGGTTAGTGAGACACCATGACAATCAATGCCTTGCGTTACACAGGGAGTATAACTGGTACGGGCCCGGTGATAGGATTTTGTATCATTCGGGACCTGGCCTGCAGTAGTAGGAGAGGTTGCGGTGCACGATGATTAATGTCAAGATTTTGAACGAAACACCTCGGTTAAATCCCAGCCAAGGCTTCTTAAACGTCCACAAACTGACGTCCCACGTCAAATTAACAACTTATATTGTTGTTGTTGCTCCTGGAGGAACTAGAACAACCACGACAGATAATCGCGTGATAAGATGCCTTCTCTCGTCGGACGCACACAGGTCCCTTATCAACCCAGTGTCCACCTGCAGACAGCCACCAGCCTGACACACCGCGTTAGTCAGGAATGCAGGTGATTCACGGCGACCAAACATAGGTAATGTCGTAAACTACGTAGCTCAGTTCGGTCTAGGGGGGGAGGGGGGGTTGGCTGGAAAGCTACGCTGGGCTACGTGTGTGTGTGTGTGAGGGAGGGGGGGTTCCGTGCCAGGCCACGTAGATTTTCGTTAATATTATTTGTCACAGTTAAAATGAAGTACAGAATACACAACAGCATGTAAATATTTATTTCCGCCATTTAATTATCCCCGTATGTAATTTACGATGGTCTGAAAAGAGAAAACAGTACAAAATATCTTCTGGAATCAATAGGAAAAAAGGCTACGTTCTATGGGGGGAGGGGGAGGATTAGAGACAAAAGTCACGTCGGACTACGTTGGGGGTAGGGGGAGGGGGGTTTCACAGGAAGCCAAACTGGAGCTACGGGCTTATGGACGCTCCTATATTTTGAAATGTCTTATAAACGTACTAAAAGCCAATGACGGCTAAGGCGTGACATTACAGGTTCCACGCGGTGATCGAACACAAAATGATTAACACAAGCCTCAAAGACCGTAAAAAATGACTGGCTCAGCGGAGTGTTCTGGCACTTAATTTCTTTGCAGTTGTTTACCCAAACAGAATTATTATAAAATAAAGTTCAATATAATTTCTTGTCCCTTGTGTTGTAACAAAAAGTTTCACTTGTCAACTTGGTCCAGGTTGCATTTCAGCCTAACCACAATCTCCGCTAATATTGCCGCTAGAAAATCAAAGCTTCAATTACACGCAAATCAATAAATTTCCTGTATCGCACGTCAGTGTCATCATGCATCGTGATATACAGTATACTTGATCCAAAATCTTCAGGGGTTTTTACATCTTTCTTTCTTATTATCTGTGATGAAGATCGATGGTTTAACGGCTGCCACAGCTTACATGCGGCTGAAATAATGACTCCAGTGAAAACGAAGGATGCTAAAAAAAAATCTTAAAAACTTACCTTATGCCACGTAATATTAGTTTTAATTGTGGTTTAGGCCGCATAGATCGCGATCAATTTGGAACTTCTTTAATTCAAACCAAGTAATGATTTCAGTAAAAAAAGCAACTGATAATTAATATGCCAATTTAAACGAAATACACACTTTTCTTTCAGTGTTCTGGCAATTCATTTTTTTAGAAATTGCTTAACTAAGTAGAATTGTTATAAAATAAAGCTCAATGTAATTTTTAGTGCCTTGCGCTTTAGCATAAGGTTTCCGTTTGCCATCCTGGTCCAGGTTTCATTTAGACCTATCTATATACTACACTAAACTTGCGCCAGAGAAACAAACTTCAAACACACGCATATAAACACATAAACTGTTTGGAATTTTAGTGCCAATAATGCTTCACGATATAAATCTTCCTTTTTTGATATCCGTGATTCAGATCGATATTACAACGTTTGAATGGTTAATGCAGTTACATACATCTGAAATATGTCATCAGCAAAAACAATAATCTTAACAATTTATGTCATGCCAGGTAATATTGGAATTAATTCTAGTCTAGGCTGTATGGATTGCGATCAGTGTGGAAGTACTTTCCTTCAAATGAAGTAACGATTTAAGTAACAGGACACTCATGAAAACAGTTTAAATTATAAAAAATAAATAAAAAATTAATTTACTCATGCCCTCTGCTGTAACGTTACGTGCCGGTTATAATAATAATCTAATCAAAACTGCCGCTAACATTGTCAATCGAAAATTAAAAGTTTTATCTTACATATCTATTGTCGAATATTTTAACGAATACTTTTACTTCGAACGAATATTAAATAAATATAAGCAACTAATAATTATTATGTTGATTTAAACGGAATACGTACTTTTCAGTGTTCTGACAGTTAATTCATTCGCGAAGCTTAGTTAAATAGAACTGTTATTAAATAACATGAATAACCTAGAACATCTCTAGTCGTAAGTTGGACACCAAAGGCGAAAAGCGTACATCACAGCGCGACGTCATAGTGACGTCACCGTGTGACAGAATATCGTGGCCAAATAAGCGTTTTATAAGAGTGCATGGAAACTACGCTCCAATCCGCTCGGCTATTCAGCTATTATGTGTCACGTGGTTTTGCTAATACGATGCAATCAGTGTTGTACAATTTTAGATACTTTAAGTATCATTTTTCACAATCGAAGAACCAGCAGGACGAACGGCATAACGGTAAGATACCTGAGGTGGCATACAATTTCCATATTTTCGATGCAGACGTCTGTTTGAGAACTTAAAAGAAGCAAACGAAATACTGCGTTTCCGAGGTTAATAACCTTTTGATTTCCTACTCCGGGACCAGACCTTGTAGCATCATATGACATACCTAAGTTTTTGAATCAGATTCTAAGCTTTCAGGTTGCAAGAATCCTATCAAAATTTGTTCAGTAATATTTGCGTGATGCTGAAACTAATAGGCAAACAGGATCAGACTCCTATAGAATTACTACAGATATCATTAAGCTATATTTTCGTAATAGACAGAAGTACAAAATTGCCACCGCGTCACATGTATTTGACAGAAGTTGAAGTTTTAGGGGAGTTTCCACTGGAGCGTTAGCTCCATCGCAATTAAAAATTTATAAAATAATAATAATATTCTACAAGTGTTCAATATGACCACCAGCCGTAGCACGGACCACATCAAGGCGATAGGAGAATTTACCGAGCTGGTGGGTGAGCGGTTAGCGCTCTAGCCTCGCATTCGGGAGGACGGCGGTTCGAATCCCCGTCCTGGCATCCAGATTTGGGTTTTCCATGGTTTCCCCAAATCACTCCAGGTGAATGCCGGGATACTTCCTTCAAAAAGGCCATGGCCAAATTCCTTCCCGTTCCTTGCCCCCAGTCCCATCCCGCCTCTAATGACCTCGACGTCGACGAAGCGTAAAGCCATTAGTAAAAAATAATAATAAAAAAAGATAGGAGAATTTCTCCCAAACGCGTTGCAGCTGAGTTGATCACACTTGTTTTCCGCTCTTGAAGATCACTCAGTGTATTGGGTAGTGGGGAAACGTAAACATTGTCCTCGACGTATCCTCACAGGAAGAAGTATCAAGGAGTGAGCTCTGGGGATCTTGGAGGCCATGCGAAAAGAACACGATCCTGAGCACTCTTACGACCAGCCCACCGCTTATGCACAGGTTCATTCAAAAATACTCGCACAGGCAAACTCCCGTAGTGTGATGCTCTATCTTTCTGGAAAACGGAGTCGTGAGAGTGCGTCTGCAGCAAAGGGAATAGCCAGGCTCTTAACATTTCGAGATAGCTTTGTCCTGCGACAGTGTTGTACTGGAAGAAGAAAAACCATTATCTCTGATCTACAAGAACACGTTGTTTGTGCTATACTGTTTCTGGTGGACGTTCGGTTTTTTATTTATTTATCTGTACATTCAGATGGTTCGTTCTCTAGGATCTACAACGAACCGTTATTCTTTAATACTGTAATAAAATTTATACTAAACATAATTTTGTAAAATAAACACAAATCCTATATACTACGAAAATGGTACAAATAATTAACTATTATTACTACACACTGTAAATTATCAACCTGTTAGTAAAAACCGTTACCCACTCATACTAAATAACTAAACATCTTGCGTTTCCAAAAGTTCGTTTAACGCTGGCATCCATTGAAGGATAAGCTTCGGTAAATTCCAGAAGCATCAGCGTTCCACAGAGTTGTTTGTATCTCGTCCGTTTAGAGTATCTTGTCTCATTCCTTAAATGGTTTGCTGTGTTCTGGCAGATTGCTGGCTATGCTGAAGCCGATACCGCTCCCTTGCTGCATCTGACACAGCATCTGCCAGCTTTTCGAGTTCATTTAAGAGGAGGTTGTCTTTCAGAATTTCCGTGATAGTTTTCCCCATGAGTTTTACTCTGTACTGTTTTATTTCATCATCAACTAAAGCACATTCAAATAGTTTATGTTCAGGCGTTCCTGGAGATCCGCGCGTGCATAGATCATTCTCTGTCCTATTGATCCTATGGAGATACGTTTCATACGGTCCATGACCGGTGAGGAAATGTATTAACCCTCGGGATGGATTGAAGTGCTTCATACGTATCCTCTCTCTAATGTGAGGAAGAATTTCAAATACTCTCCTTCCTGTTTCCGAATTGTTCCACTGCTGTTACCATTCATTCAAAATACAATTTTTGATGTCTACCTTCTTGGAAGCCACTAGACCCAGGATTTCTGTTATCTTGTCTAAGTTTTCTTTTCGTAGCCAGTAAGATGCTGCTCTTTTTCTTATTTCCAGATCTAAAGGACATATTCCGAGAATGACTGACCAAATCAGGAAATTGTGACGATTCAAAAGGTCATTGATGTGAAAGGTTGCTTCGTCACTAAAAATAACACGTGAAACGATGTTGCCGTAACTTTTTCACTCGTCCAGTATTGCAGCAAAGAGATTCATGTGTTTTCCCACGTCATCACGATTCAGTGCCTGAAACAGCTGCAGTCTGTACGGTTTCTTGTGTAAACGTCTTTTAAGAACAAGCCAGATAGTGGAACCGTTCATCTGAAGTCCACGGCTAGCTTTAGGTATGGAGTTCTGTGGGCTCCAATGCAACGCCTCGTGGATTCTGGCGGTTGGCCAGGGCTTTTCCCCTTACACAGACATCCAGTGTCCGTGAAATGTTGGAATAACCTTCGGATGTACTTAGTAGAGGGCCTGTACGGACGTTGTTAAATCTCTTACGGAAAACACGTTGCACTGCGACCACAGAATTAGTCCTCGCGAATTCAAGAACGTTGAGGTATTGTCATTTCGATCCTCGCGTCATAACTGCATTCTTGCGTTCCGATGTAAGGATCAGATCGGATTGGCGAGGAGAAGGGGTCACGACAGAGCGCTCTACTGGGAACTATCTGAAACTGGAAAATACGCTCTTTGTAATGGCACGTGACTCGTTCCGTTTAGTTCATTTGAGTGCTGCGGATTAAAGCTTAGAATTCGGTTCATTCTTTTTGAAAGATTCTGAGTAACAATATTAGCTTTTGCCTGCAACGTCGGTCGCATTGTTCTTGGTGTGAGAACGAATTTAACATATGTCAGATATGTTTCGAAATTAACTTGTGACGAGGGAACGTACCAGAGAACTAAGGGAATAGGACTGCAAAACGTTGGTCAGACCATTGCTTGAGTATGATGGTGTAGTATGGCCCTCTTATTTTGGGTATCAAATACGGATTTGTGGGGGAGGGGAGAAAGAAAGATTGCTGGATTTATCTCTGAGAATTACCGCAGAACACAGTAACCGATATGATAAAGGAGCCGGAATGAGATTTACTGGAAGACAGGTTGAGGGTGATGAAAGGCAAGGGAATGTACAAGGCGTACGAATATTGATGATGAGTCATGGAAAGATATTGGTGTAAGAGTCAGGAGTAGAAAAGATGGGAAAGAGAGGAAAAGAAGAGAAAAGATGACCATGACCATAAGCTAGAAACAGGATATCAGGGACAAGTGTGGGGAAAGATTTTCTTTCGTAGGGAAGGCGGTCAGTGGTTGGAATAAGTTACAAAGAGAAATGGTGAGTAATTTAATGTTGAAATTTGTAGAGCGCAAAAGTAGGCAGGTATCGGAAAAAGGAAAAATGTGTGTGTAGGGAAATTGACACCGGAGCGTGCGCTCCATCGCAAATAAATTAAACTTCAGAAAAAACGGAATTTGGAAATGTAAATGAAATAGGCTTTTATCAAATGTTCCTAGTGTGAGAGAAATTTTTGCCTTAAAAAAAACTTTGAATCCTTGTAAGCGAAGTACAGTAAATTAGTATTTAGGTGAATTTTTGTAAAAATACATTTGTAATGTCGTACACAGGGAGCAGTAACAAAACATCGAAAATGTAAGCACCACATTCGCATACCACAGAGTACGGTATCTTTTATATTACAAGTAGATAGGTCAACTTTAGATCACGACATACTGAATGTATTACCGTCAACGGTGGATGTTAGGTTTTCTTGGTGGGTAGGAAGTTTTATGGTTTGTCAACATCGGGGTCATTAGAACCGGAAGAGGACAGAGACAAAGATTGGGAAGGAATTCGGTCATGGTCTTTTGAAGGGACCATCTAAGAATTCGTCTGGAGTAATTTCGGGAAACCATGGAAAGCCAAAATCTCGACAACCAGAAGGGTATTCAAAATCGCGTCCTTCCGAATGCCAGCTCCGAATGTTAATGCTCAGCCATCACGTTCTGTTTGTAATTTCGAGCTTTAATATTGTCGGAAGTTATGGTTCCATAATTTTGAATTGAATTTAATTGTTATGGAATGCACGCTCCTGTGGCAATTTCCCTAGTCATCTAATTTCCCCTTTCTTATTATTTTTATTACTATCTTATATACTTTGGGTGTTAAATTCCTCCACCCATTTATATTTTCCATTTTAAATTCCTTCAACGTTTTTTGCAAATTATTTATAACTTCCCTTGATAATTTATTCCAACCCCTAACACCCTTACCCACAATGGAAATTTTTTCACTCCGTTATGCATGAAATCGAGTGACAGCTTGAGCCCATGACCATCTTTTCCTTTGCATGCACTTCTCATTCCTAGACCAATATCCTTTTAAAGCCCCATTACCAACATACATCTTATATAATCCCAGCACTCCCTTTACCTTCCACCAGTTTTCCAATGACTCCCTATCCAACATTGTCATATCAGTTACTGATTGGGTCCTGCAGTAATTTCCATAAACAAATCTAGCTTTACTGTGTAGTATCACAAGTTCAACTTTGGATCGCGGTACAGTGAATGTATTAATGGGCGTACTGAAGATGTTTGAATTTTCGAATAGCAGTATTAGCGCAGGTTAGTCTGAAATAGAGCCTGGACCACAATGATAACTGACGTTCCGTATTACAGCATCAAGCACGCGGAATTTATTTTTAAATAATACTTTAAGTTACTTTCGCAACTGACATATTAGTGACTTCATGAGGCTGGAACTTGTTCCAAACGCATCGCCATATAGCAGATCTATACCACCGTTGTAACTAACTTTGTGTTGCATAGTATATAGTGTTAGGACTTAAATATTAATTTCTAATTTTCCTTTCTTTCACTGGCGACATGTTACTTTCGTCATTAATTCAGCCTGAACTGTATCGTTACACAAAGAACTGCCCATTATGTTGATGTCTTGACTAAATTGCTAATAGATAACATGTTAATATTTATCCCTTTTTCCTGAGCTGCTTTATTAGTAAAAGAGTTTCTAGAACAGAAATCTTTTAGTGTTTGAGAAGTTGATGATAATACCTGAATTTGTTACAAAGATCTGAAGTGTATCAGAGCAGCATCTAGTGGGGGGAGGGGGGACAAAAAGGGGAGTTTGCCTCGGGCGGCAACTTCAGGGGGAGCGCTAAATGATGTCTGAAGGGTGGCAATATATATATATCGCTGCGACCTTTTTTTTAACTCCATGGCCCATTTTGCGACTAACAGCGACAATCGAAGCGGCAAAATAAATGTTGGAAGGGGTGACATTCTCACAGTTTTTGTGTCCTGGCTCGGAAAATTCCTAGATCCGCCACTGAAGGGTATAGTCTTAGGACCATGTTACTTTTGATGAAATGTGGAATATTTAATTGCGATTGTCACTTTGGTGTATAGTATACCACCGTTGCAAAATAGTATATTTTACGTGTTCTGTATAGTGGAAAAAGTATGGAACAACTGTTGCAGCGTGGAGAAAAATAGTAAAATTACAGAACAGATAACAATATTGAAAAACATGAGTTAAATCTTTTGAAGATTCGTACCAAAAAGGAGTACCGCAACTAAATAAGTACTCTTAATTATCTCATAGACCAACCACATCTGCAAGCTCATATCTCGTAAAATGCACAACTAAATAAAAATATCACATAACGACATTAGGTACAGTTTTGAATATCTTCGTTCGGGTGGGCTTAGATGTATGGACGAATTTAAAATATTAATGGATTAAAAACAGGAATTTTGACGTGTAAATAAAAAATATTTTCATTAAATACAATACAGTAATTTTTCTTAGATCTCAGTCCAAGAAACTGACTGTGGTATGTAGATAGGAGTCAATTTACAATAAAGAAATTACATAACTAAATAAATGTATATTCCCAAATAGGAATCTAAGCAATTGGTGTATTTTAATAACCAAGTATAAACTGCGTCATATTTCGCCGATATTAAATAATAACGTGTCATAAGTTGCCGTCTCATTCATTTTAACAAGCAGGTACAGACCCACACCAATTGGGAACATACCACCACGATACAGAGTTTGGGCGCATCTGACTTTACGGTTTAACCTGTCGAGAGCTCTGGCTCAACTGCCATACTGACAGCCACGGGTCATAACTTGTGGGCATCCGATCCCAAGCGCACAATCAATCCGCAAACGTGCGGAACTAGACTGCAATCCTGAACTACCGTACATCACAGACCTAGCGGAAATCAAAATCCACGCCAAAACGAACCATAATGCCAGTGGCCAACAGGCGAACAATTGAAAAATACCCCAACTGAACGGAATTACAGTGAGGTATTTGGTATGTCATACTTTTCCCATGTCCGGAATGAAGAGTTCTCCTTGCTAACTTAAATAACTGAGTGAAATGTGGTGCTAAAAAATTTTCAGATTAACCAGGTCACGAGGATTCGTAAGGCATGTAGCAGATTTTAAGCCAGATCCGAAGATTTAATACTTTAAAACCCCAATTTAAACCTCTTTAGTAGTTGGTGCAGGAGCAAACAGACAATCAGATACGGTCCGCTACATGTATGTGGCGAGAGAGAGATATATAGATGGAGAATATATAAAGACATTGAATAGATAGAGACAAGCTTTTGCCGGGTACTACGTCTAGGTGGACCAAAGAAACTCTTGGTCGTATTTTCGTCTATTTTAAATTATCGTCGTTAGTAATATTTGTTACGAATTACGGTGTGTGAGGAATTAAAATCATAAAAGGGATTTTTTTTATACGTTGTTTCCTTACTACATCACTCTCTACCATACTTCGAAAAACAATTGTGACCAACTATCAATATGTACTTAATAATTCGCATCATGTCAACTATATCATCGATATCAATGGAAATATAATACTTGTATACCAAAAATTACATGTAAATTAGCCAAACCAATACAAAGCTCAAAAAACCAACAAACATATTAACAGAATGATTTTTCCAGAACCACACCAAAGCGTACAGTCTAAAGTTCATTATTTAGAAAAAAGCCAAAGTTTAAATGGGTGATTTTTTGTAAAAATAATTTTGTAGTTGTGCAAACAGTAATAAGCAGAAAAAAGTTAACAATGCATATCGATCTCATGAATTTAACATAAGAAAACGACGCATTAAAGTCACAGCTATTCAAAAGTTACGATTTCAATGGCTTTTCTACTGGTATACACCTAGCATGTTATAATCGTTAGCTCTAGATTTCTCACAAACAAATACTCAAATGAACGAAACGTATCATCATATATATTATTTCTATAAGGTATTTTTTTGTCACAAGCCTATATCTTCCTTCATACTTAACCGAAATCAATGAATGAGGTGTCATTTTAAAGCTTATGGTCACCACTTTGGTTAAATGGTATTTTAAGCAAGAAAGTTTTCGGAATTCGACCCTTATAGGGCAAAAATGTAAATTTCTGTAAAATGCTGTTTTCTGTGTTACGAGTCAGTTATCTCCCTGGATACCTATCTGAAACCATTTTATGAAGTATCGTTTTAAAGATTAAGATCTCCGCTTTAGTGACGTCATATATTAAGCCAAAAAGTTTTCGGAATTCAACCCTTAAAAGGCAAAAGTATCAATATTTTTGCAATGCGTTTTTGTGTCACGAGCGATTTATCTCCCTTAATATCTAACTGATATAGATAAATGAGGTATCATATTAAAGAATAAGGTCTCCGCCATGGTAACATTACATTTTAAGAAAGGAATTTTTCGTAATTCGACCCTTATAGGGCAGAAATGTCACTTTTTCTAAAATGCGTTTTTTGTATCTCGAGCCATTTATCTCCCTGAATATCTAAAAAAAATCGATAAATGAGGTAGGATTATGAGGAGTAATGTCTCAGCTATGTAACATAATATTTTAAGAAAGAATGTGTTTAGAATTCAATCCTTAAAGGGAAAAAGTATAAATTTTTCTATAACGCATTTTTGTGTCACGAGCGATTTATCTCCCTTGATATCTAACCGATATAGATAAATGAGGTATCATATTAAAGAATAAGGTCTCCGCCATGGTAACATTACATTTTAAGAAAGGAATTTTTCGTAATTCGACCCTTATAGGGCAGAAATGTCACTTTTTCTAAAATGCGTTTTTTGTATGTCGAGCCATTTATCTCCCTGGATACCTAAAAAAATCGATAAATGAGGTAGGATTATGAGGAGTAATGTCTCAGCTTTGTTACATAATATTTTAAGAAAGAATGTGTTTTGAATTCAATCCTTAAAGGAAAAAAGTATAAATTTTTCTATAACGCATTTTTGTGTCACGAGCGATTTATCTCCCTTGATATCTAACCGATATAGATAAATGAGGTATCATATTAAAGAATAAGGTCTCCGCCATGGTAACATTATATTTTAAGAAAGGAATTTTTCGTAATTCGACCCTTATAGGGCAAAAATGTCACTTTTTCTAAAATGCGTTTTTTGTATGTCGAGCCATTTATCTCCCTGGATATCTAAAAAAATCGATAAATGAGGTAGGATTATGAGGAGTAATGTCTCAGTTTTGTAACATAATATTTTAAGAAAGAATGTGTTTAGAATTCAATCCTTAAAGGGAAAAAGTATAAATTTTTCTATAGCGCAATTTTGTGTCACGAGCGATTTATCTCCCTTGATATCTAACTGATATAGATAAATGAGGTATCATATTAAAGAATAAGGTCTCCGCCATGGTAACATTATATTTTAAGAAAGGAATTTTTCGTAATTCGACCCTTATAGGGCAAAAATGTCACTTTTTCTAAAATGCGTTTTTTGTATCTCGAGCCATTTATCTCCCTGGATATCTAACCAAAATCGATAAATGAGGTAGGATTATGAGGAGTAATGTCTCAGCTTTGTTACATCATATTTTAAGAAAGAATGTTTTTGGAATTCAACCCTTAAAGGAAAAAAGTATAAATTTTTCTATTACTGATTTTTGTGTCACAGGCGATTTATCTCCCTTGATATCTAACCGATGTAGATAAATGAGGTATCATATTAAAGAATACGATCTCCACCGTGGTAACATTATATTTTAAGAAAGGAATTTTTCGTAATTCGACCCATAAAAGGCAAAAAAGTCAATTTTTCTAAAATGCTTTTTTTGTGTCTCGAGCCACTTATCTCCCTTGATATCTATCCAAAATCGATAAATCAAGTACGATTGTGAGGAGTAATGTCTCAGCTTTGCTGCCATCATATTTTAAGAAAGAAGTGTTTGGAATTCAACTATTAAAGGGAAAAAGTATAAATTGTTCTACAACGTATTTTTGTGTCACGAGTCTTATATTTCCCTTGATATCTAATCGATATAGATAAATGACATATCGTATTAAAGACTAAGGTATCCGCCGTGGTAACATTATATTCTAAGAAAGGAATTTTTCGTAATTCTACCCATAAAGCGCAAAAATGTCAATATTTCTAAAATACGTTTTTTGTGTTTCGAGCCATTTATCTCCCTGGACTTCTAACCAAAATCGATAAATGAAGTAGGACTATGAAGAGTAATGGCTGAACTTGGTGACATTATATTCAACCTCACTATTCATCGCATTTTATTCGCGAAATTTTCGCACGGGTCGTCTAGTATATATTATTTCTATAAGGTATTTTTTTGTCACAAGCCTATATCTTCCTTCATACTTAACCGAAATCAATAAATGAGGTGTCATTTTAAAGTTTATGGTCTCCATTTCGGTTAAATCGTATTTTAAGCAAGAAAGTTTTCGGAATTCGACCCTTAAAGGGCAAAAATGTAAATTTTTCAAAAATGATGTTTTCTGTGTTACGAGTCAGTTATCTCTCTGGATACCTATCTGAAACCGTTTTATGAAGTATCGTTTTAAAGATTAAGATCTCCGCTTTAGTGACGTTATATATTAAGCCAGAAAGTTTTCGGAATTCAACCCTTAAAGGACAAAAGTATCAATATTTTTGCAATGCGTTTTTGTGTCACGAGCGATTTATCTCCCTTAATATCAAACCGATATAGATAAATGAGGTATTATATTAAAGAATAAGGTCACCGCCATGGTAACATTATATTTTAAGAAAGTAATTTTTCGTAATTCGACCCTTATAGGGCAAAAATGTCACTTTTTCTAAAATACGTTTTTTGTATCTCAAGCCATTTATCTCCCTGGATATCTAACCAAAATCGATAAATGAGGTAGGATTATGAGGAGTAATGTCTCAGCTTTCTGACATTATATTTTAAGAAAGAATGTTTTTGGAATTCAACCGTTAAAGGAAAAAAGTACTAATTTTTCTATAACCGATTTTTGTGTCACGAGCGATTTATCTCCCTTGATATCTAGCCGATATAGATAAATGAGGTATCATATTAAAGAATAAGGTCGCCCCATGGTAACATTATATTTTAAGAAAGGAATTTTTCGTAATTCGACCCTTATAGGGCAAAAATGTCACTTTTTCTAAAATGCGTTTTTTGTATCTCGAGCCACTTATCTCCCTGGATATCTAACCAAAATCGATAAATGAGGTAGGATTATAAGGATTAATTTCTCAGCTTTGTGACATCATATTTTAAGAAAGAATGTTTTTGGAATTCAACCGTTAAAGGAAAAAAGTATAAATTTTTCTATAACCGATTTTTGTGTCACGAGCGATTTATCTCCCTTGATATCTAGCCGATATAGATAAATGAGGTATCATATTAAAGAATAAGGTCGCCGCCATGGTAACATTATATTTTAAGAAAGGAATTTTTCGTAATTCGACCCTTATAGGGCAAAAATGTCACTTTTTCTAAAATGCGTTTTTTGTATCTCGAGCCACTTATCTCCCTGGATATCTAACCAAAATCGATAAATGAGGTAGGATTATAAGGATTAATTTCTCAGCTTTGTGACATCATATTTTAAGAAAGAATGTGTTTGGAATTCAACCCTTAAAGGGAAATAGTATAAATTTTTCTATAACGCATTTTTGTGTCACGAGCTATTTATCTCCCTTAATATCTAACCGATATAGATAAATGAGGTATCATATTAAAGAATATGGTCTTCGCCGTGGTAACATTATATTTTAAGAAAGGAATTTTTCGTAATTCGACTTATAAAAGGCAAACAAGTCAATTTTTCTAAAATGCGTTTTTTGTGTCTCGAGCCACTTATCTCCCTTGATATCTATCCAAAATCGATAAATCAAGTACGATTGTGAGGAATAATGTCTCAGCTTTGCTGACATCATATTTTAAGAAAGAAGTGTTTGGAATTCAATTATTAAAGGGAAAAAGTATAAATTGTTCTACAAAGTATTTTTGTGTCACGAGCCTTATATTTCCCTTGATATCTAATCGATATAAATAAATGACATATCGTATTAAAGACTAAGGTTTCCGCCGTGGTAACCTTATATTCTAAGAAAGGAATTTTTCGTAATTCGACCCATAAAGCGCAAAAATGTCAATATTTCTAAAATACTTTTTTTTGTGTTTCGAGTCATTTATCTCCCTGGATTTCTAACCAAAATCGATAAATAAAGTAGGAGTATGGAGAGGAATGATTGAACTTGGTGACATATATTCAACCTCACTATTCATCGCATTTTATTCGCGAAATTTTCGCACGGGTCGTCTAGTTATCATAAAATGTCTTAGGTGTCGTGCTATTTCCATGTCCACACTGAAGTCCTCTCCTTGCAGACTTGTAAAAATAGGAGGAATGTGGCATTAAAAAAAATGTGAGGTTAGGAACAATTTTTAATTTCATGCTCCAGCGATAGATAACTTATCGTCAGATCTTAAAGTTTTAAACTCCGAAAATACTATCAAAATCTGTTCAGCAGTTTTGCGTGACGCCGGAAGGCGCGGTCTCTTACGGATTCACAATAGTACTAACTTTTGCTTACATCTTCACCCGCCTGTGCCTAACGAGAATGAATTTAAAATATGTCTGGCATCATTCGAAATGATTGGAAGAAAAACAGAAATTTAGAAATGAAATATGCTTTCATCAATCTTTCCTCGTGTAGACGCAATTTATATCACCCAAAAATATTTGAAACTTCGAAAAAATAAATTATTTTTTAGGAAAATATTTGTAAAATGCATTTATAATGCTACAAAATAGAATAGTATAAAAATGAACACACACAGAATAAATAAATGCATTTCCTAGAGCTGACTGAAACCACAACCCTTAGTATGGGAACACGACGCCTCCAATCTAATGATCAAGCGGCATTTCCAATAGTTTGCAATTGACATTGTTCGATTTTACAAGTATTTTCCTAAATACTAATTTATTTTCTCAAAGTTTCACAACGAATTATGATGCAAAACATTTTTTGAAGTTAAAAATAGATTTCAAATTTCTTATCCGGCACCAAGTGACGTAGTCAACCCTACCGTAGATTTTAATTAATCTTAAACTATAAAACTGTGTGCGTGATGCCGAACAACAGCCACGGCCATATTTCTGTTTGTAGAGACAGATTTGGAGATAATTTACGTTACCCGAAACAACCATATTTCTAAGTTATCTTGGTTTTCCAAGTGGAGCCGCGTCGATTTATTAAAATCTAACGTTTCGGCCATTGTGCTGTGGTTTCCATAAGAGGACCGCTATGTCTACACCATATACTGGTGCGGAAAGCTCGCTCATCCGGGGTTAACGTCACGGAGGTTAGTGCGCCTTACGTAGGCGGTCGGGTGGTGTCGTCTATCCAACTTTTTTCTAAGCAAATGTAACCAAATATTATCAAGTTGTACCCCACTATATGGTATCCACCTAGTTCATGAAATTATGGATATCTGGGGCAACAGAACATAATGCGTTTCTAAAAGAAAGTCATATATTGCCTCTAGGAGCATTCAGAAGGCTGGTATTAAAGCTGATTACAAGAGGTATTGCAAAACTTCGTAACTTAAACTTAATAACTGAACAAGGGTATTAAGGAATCCATAAAATATTTATGTGTTCCAGACATAGCATTCATGAATCTGAAAATAAAATTAAGACTGTGGGATATTGTAAAAATGAAACAAAAAAATAATCAGGTCAATAAAAACATATTGTGACAGAATGACCAAATATGGGTCATTCCGTACATTTTTAAATATAATATTTTGTATATTTTTATATATAAAAAGGAATAATGAAAGGAATTATCGGAGAGGATTGTCAGTGTTTGTGGGACCTTCCAGTTAGCCGCACCAGTTGGTACCACTAGGCCGGCGGTTGCCAGGGACAATGGAGAGGAGCTACCCCTTCTAACGGATTTGGTCAAACGTATGATCCCTTAGCTCCGGTAAAATACACAGCGGAGTGATTGCCCGTGTCCCCAACCCAGGTCCCCGAGCGGGCAGTTTGGAGGTCACAGTTGACGACGAATAAGTCTGATGCTGGCCGAGTTCGCACGAATCTCCAAAAGACAATGTTCGCCTATCGTCACAGCCGGTAGGAGGAGCAAAAAAACCAGCAGAACCAATCAACGATAGACTATCCTCTGCATTTTGTAATGCCAGTGAATTTTTGCGCTATGTGAACCACGAGCGACGGGAGGAGGCTTTTCCTGCGGACGCTGGAGAGCACTTGACGCCGAGTCTTCAGACTGGAAGGAGCGGATCTTCTGAAGTTGGAGATCACTGCGTCTTGGCATCGAACCTGAAGGTCCATAAGAGCGTCCTGTACAGTGAGGTCGCTGTTCACTCACTCAGTACGCTGACTGAAGGACGTGGTGCACTGTCCGCTATAGCCAAGGGGCTATAGTAATTCCGCCGTCGACGGAAACATATCGCCGTCATGGTAATCTTTCTATAGTGCTGTGTGGTACTTTCATTCAGTCATTGGGTACAGCCCTGTAACGACCTCTGAATGATTAGGAGTTCTCGCATCCCCAAATATTGAGCTAGCTGGGACAGACTTTCTTAAAGCCACACTTGGTGGATAATTTAAATTATCCTGGCGCCCGGCATTTGAAATCGGATACAGTTACTGTCAATACTGTATTTGATTTATGGTTCCCGATCATTATGAAGGGAACTTCCATTAAACAACCAAGTGTGAAGCTTTCTTGTTCGCAATTAATGTTGGGAATTTACTTCAAGATCAACTGGAAATGTGGTGGTGTTTTAATGCTTTGTTTGTTTATTAATATGTTGGCAATTGTAAGAAGAGGCTTTGCTTAGTTCTTTTTTAATATTTCAATATGTTAATGTCAAAAATAAATAAGCCTCACCTGTATGCCAGTATGAGTACCCAATAAATTAGTAGCATAGGGTTTTCTTTGAATTATAAAAAGAAGTAAAAAGGTTTCCCAGGCACCTATCGCTACAATATATATCAAATTCAGTAAAATCCAGTTTTTCCATTACTAATGTGTTCAGTATTTTTTTTTTTATCTATTGCTGATTAGTTGACTGCCAACAGCTCACTAACAGTATCGACTTCATTGATACAGGTCTCCAAGAAAAATTTGAGACTATGTTTGCAAATGTAGTTGCTCAAGAAGGGAGAAGAAGAGTTAGCATATCTTTTAAGAGTAAATTCTCGACTGATTGTGATGGGATTTTCAGATATTAATTAAACTGGCTCCACAGAATTAAGTAAGGTGCTACTAACTTATCTGTTTATAGTAGCTGTACTTCAAATAGCTGTACTACCAAATAGATTTACATGTAGTTAAACCACTATATAAAAAAGGTCACAAGTCGAATTATATTTCGTTACTAACAGATTTCTACCAAATTTTTGAAATAGCAATGTACCACAGAGTTTACCAGCACCTTAAAAATGTTACTGGTCTAAAGTATTTGACTGTATTGTTCATGAAATTCTGACATAAAAATTGAAGTATTATGGCATAAATATCATTGTTCATAAATGGCTTAGTTCTTACTTTTTAAGAGAAAACTGAAAATATTAATGGAAAATTTGAACACTGGGTCATGTAGTGAATGGGGATTCATCAGATGAGGACAACCTCAGGGTTCTACATTGGGACCACTATTGCTTTTAATGTATACGAATGATCTACCCTATATTACAGCTGAAAACTCATATTTGAAATTTTTGAAGTTGATACATGCAGAGGAATTAAAAATACTCCAGATTTCACTATGAAACATGTTTCAAATTATGTCTTTTGTGCTCATTAATTATTGTGTTTGAGCTATGATGAAACTCAATAAATGCAATTCAGTTCGCTATACAAATTGAAAGAAATGATGAATATTTTACCAAAAACACTGAAATGTGAAATTAGTGGAGGCCAAAAGTGGGGGGAAACGGAAAGAGGAAAAATGGGTATGTATGAAACAGCCACTGGAACGTGTGATCCATCATAAATAAATTAAGTTAAAATTATTGAAATTACGAATTTTGAAATGGTTAATGTAGACATTAATGTCAGTTGCAATCACCAATTATACTCAATTTGACACAAACAATAAAATAGACAATTATGACACTGGAAGTAAAAATGATCTGCACAAGGATTACAAATCGTTGCTACATGTTCAAAAAGAGTGAAGATATTCTGGACACATATCTTCAGTAAGCTCCCAACAACTTATAAATGTAATAGATGAAGAGATTAAATTCAGGAAAATAATGAAAACATATAAATTCTTCGCGGGTTTGCAGCCGGATTACATTTTCTGCTGACAAGCTTTCGGCGACTTGCACTGTCGCCATCATCTGGTCCTCTAGATACAACGGACCCGATGATGGCGGCAGTGCAAGTCGCTGAAAGCTTGTCAGCAGAAAATGTAATCCGGCGGCAAACCCGCGAAGAATTTATATCAAAGATACGCCGGGAAAGACTTATCTCTCATATTAATGAAAACATATTTAAATGGAAACTCCTTCTGCTCTACAGGACACCTTCTTTAAAATATATTTACAAAACAAATGTCAGTGTTTTGTATGAATGTAGTTGGTATGATGAATGTATATATTATTCAATGACAATGCATTTTCTGGTATGTACATCTATTTATTATTTTTCATGAAATTGAAACCGTTCAGTTTTCCATAGAGTCAATGGAATAAATGTGAGAATCAAATACATCCGACCAGTAGTTCTTGCGTGAGTTGAGTTCAACGAAAAATAAATATTAATCTGTGAACATTTTTATTTTAAATTTCTCAGCTTTCCGACTTTCAAAATAAAAAATATCATATTTTACACCCAGCATCAAAGGTTGTTACTCGAAACTACATACATCAAAATCGAACCAGTGGTTTTTGTTAAAAAAAAAAAAAAAAAAAAAATCTATTGGTCAGCGCTCCAATATCACTTTTTTCGAAAATATCTTAAATGTACACATCTTTTTTTCGGTTACAGTCTTATTAAAGTATAGAATAGATACTCCACAATACAGGAAGTACTTTGGCTGATGCCTTTTTGTGGGATGACGTTATATCTTTTTTTGATAACTATGTTTTATTTAAAACATCCAGCAATTACATTTTTGCTGTACAGTTTTGTGATCTTAAAGTGATTGATTACATCACCTGGCCTGAGGTCAGTCCAATTGGATTCCTCCGTATCTGAATTATTACTATATAACATGTAAAAAAGTCAGGTATGAGTTAAGATATTGATAATAATAATAATGGTAATATAGTTTAAAATGCGTTACTAGTAGTATAACAGGGAAAAGGGAATGAGAACTTCATACAGCGTTCAGGGAGATTCAGAAGGTATCTTTCCCGTCGTCGCTTAACATATCTTGTGGCAGACGATACGTTTTTAGACGTGGTTGTGTCGTTGATCTGCCGTCTAAATTGTAGTACTGTGCTCCAGGAGTTGCTTGTAGGCTATTTATAAAGACTTTTACAGAATTCATCACGTAGGTTTTAATAGTTTGGAGTCCAGTTTCCCTGTGAAGTTGTGAGTTTCGTATAAACCAAGGTGCTTTTTAAATAGTGCGGAGAAGTTTGTTTTGTACGGACTGTATTCTTTGTAGTTTGGATGGAGCGGCTGTGCACCATACGGGGGATGCGTATAACATGGCTCGTCGGATCAGTGATTTGTAGAGTAACAACACGCTTTCGATTTTAAGTGAGCTTCTCTTATTAAGAAGAGGATAGAGTTTGGAGATGCGAATATAGGCTTCGGATAATTTCTGATTAATGTGGTAGTTCCATGTAAGTCTACGATCCAAGAGTAGTCCTAGATATTTCATTGCTTTATCTGCTGGATGCCATTCTATTTCATCGTCGTTGATTTTGAGTTTTTGAGATTTCTCTGATGGCGGAGTGTGAAGATTTTGGCCTCGCATTTGGTAGTATTCAGCTTGATGTGCCATTTTTTCAGCCAGTCGGAGAGTATATTAAATGACTACTAAGTCTATATGTGTGTGTGAAATGAAAATCACGGTGTCGTCGGCGTACATGACGGAACAAACAGTGCGGAATTTTGGGATGTCTGCTATGTATAAGTTGAATAATAGGGGTCCTAAGATGGAGCCTCAATGATGGTAAGCAAGTACAGGGGAGTATCGAGCTTCTTTAGTTTGTAGAGAATTCCGGGATGCCATACTCTGTCGAAGTCTTGGGCGACGTCAACAAAGAGGGCTACTGTATACCTCTTGCTTTCGAAGGCTTTCAGGATATGTTCAGAGAGGCGTTGCAGCTGATGAAAACATTAATGTTTTGCTCTTAATCCGAACTGGAAGGGTGGTATTGCGGAGATTGAGTCTAGGTCAACATATCTGAGATCAACATTTATAAAAAACGTTGTGTTCAACTACTCGGTTAATAGGTGTCGCCCTCAAAACTCGGTTACCGTATACGGACTATCTACCACAAATAAAAATCAATGTAATGAACAAATGGCAGAGTGAATGGGACATCAGTAAAAAAACAAGGGGACAATACTATGGCAATATCCAGCCCCGAATTCCTACACGTCCCTGGTTTTTCCAGCTCCTTGGAACATAGGGGGGGTTATCACCACGATAATTAGAATACGTTTTAATCACGGTATATTCGCACAGCACCTACGTCGTCTAACCGTCATAAATTCAGATATCTGTGAATATTGCAATTCGGAAGTAGGTGACAAAAACCATATTTTTTTCGCTTGTCCAAGATATAAAGCCCACAGACCTAAATTCTTGAAAGATCTTAACAACTTTGGTATACCTTTTCCAACAAGTATTTCTTGTCTGTTGCATGGCAACAATATGATTGTATATAAATTGTTAGCCAGTTTTATAAAAGCAACAAACATTAAGATTTAGGCAAATAAGTCCTTTTTATAATGTGTTAATTCCTGTATATAAATAATCATTTAATGTGTATATAAAAATCTCCTTTATATTTTAATTATACTGTAATTATTGTTTGTGCACGGAGAGCCTTGAACCCCCCACTGTTGGTACAGAGTCTTCTATTTACTTCTTTTACTAATCCTTGATTTTGTAAACATGCATGTATTTTTTTGAGAAATATTCCAGCTGATGTAAAATTACTAGTTTATTATAATTATCCTGTAAATTTGTTTATCTGTACAATGCTTTACTCATTTGTACCAAGGCAATTATCTATATAAATAGCTGATGGCTGTATAGTGCCATTTGGCGCTTCAGGCCTAATAAAAAAAATAAAAACGAGTTACGGAAGCTCGCCAATACGCTAGGCATGTATGTCTGGGGTCCGGATGAGCCGACACTCTACCCTGCAGGTAGAGGTAGAGAACACCCGGACGTCCTAGACATAGTAGTCACCAGGGCACTAACAGGCCTTGTCACTGGTCGAGCCATAAACCAGCTGTCCTCCGACCACTGTCCCGTGACATTGGAGGTGGACGCAGGTGAATGGTATGACTCGCGCCCAGCATCCCATGACCTCCGTAAGACCAACTGGAGAAGCTTCGAGCAGTCGCTGTCCTCCTCACTGGCTGACCAGCGAGTAGAGGACTTGAACGCAGCGATCAGGGCCTTTGAGGAAATGGTGGAGGAGGCTATATCAGTCTCCACCCCGCTTCACTCAAGGAGACTCCCAACACTTCACTTGCCGCCCCACCTTCTTGCTGCCATCAGGCATAAGAACAGGGTTGCAAGGGAGTGGAAGCTGACCCACAGCCCCGACACCAGAAGACTCCTAAACCGCCTTCAGAAGCAACTGAAAGCGGATCTGACCCACCACAGGAACCGACTATGGGACGCCAGAGTTTCGGCGCTTACCCCAGACGACGGGACCTTGTGGGCCCAGACACGCAGCTTCACAAGGCGGAAGCGGAGAATCCGCCCCCTGGAAGGTACAAACGGTCCCATCCATCGACCAGAAGGCAAAGCAAATGCCTTGGCCGATGGATTCGAGCGCAACTTCCGTCCCTCCGAAACGCATGCAGACGATCAGGTCCTGAGAGACACCGAAGACCATCTGCGCGTTTTCCTGCAAGCTGACGACGGAGACGAGGAGATAGACCCCGTCTCCCCTGAGGAGGTGGCCAGCTGTCTTGCAAGGCTCTGGCCAAACAAGGCTCCTGGCCACGACGGGATCGGGAACAGATGCCTGAGGAATCTGCCACCAGAAACCCACGGGTTTCTGGCAGACATCTTCAACCGCATCTTGCGGACAGGGGTCTTCCCACAACGGTGGAAACATGCTGAAATAGTAGCTATCCACAAGAGCGGGAAGAACCCCAGTCTCCCCCAGAGTTACAGGCCCATCAGTCTCCTACCGTCGATCAGCAAAGTCTTTGAGAGGCTGCTACTGAAGAGAATGCAATCCTTCATTTCAGATAGCAGTCTCCAGCCCAACCACCAGTTCGGTTTCCGCAATGGACACTCGACCACCCCACAGGTGCTCCGCATTGTGGAAACAGCAACCCATGCCTTCGCCCACAAAGAGTACTGCGCTATGGTGTCCTTGGACGTAGCGCGTGCCTTTGACTCGGTCTGGCATTCTGGGTTGTTACTGAAGCTTTACCAGCAGGGCTTCTCGGGGCCACTGGTAAAGCTTATCAGGTCCTACCTGCTTGGCCTCACCTTCCATGTGAAGGTGGACGGAGTCAAAGTCAGGCAACAGAAACATCCTTGCTGGAGTCCCTCAGGGGTCCGTCCTAGGCCCCATCGTGTACACGGCTGACGTACCAACGGCAGACCGTTTACAGACAGCCACGTACGCGGACGACACGGCTTACATCACCCGTAGCAGGAGTAAGGCCGTCGCCACCGCCCGACTGCAAGGAGTCCTCCAGGAGACGGAGGCCTGGGCTAGGAGGTGGCGCATTGACGTCAATCCCACCAAAACCCAGGCCATCGTTTTCACGAGGAAGTACGGCCTACGCAACGGCGGCCAACCGGCCCAGCTGCTGAGACTGGACGGATCCGACATTCCCTGGAGTACCTCACTGAGATACCTCGGGGTAGTGCTGGACTCCAAGCTCACCTGGCGCACGCACATCAACGATGTGCGTAGAAGGGCCAGCGCCAGGCTAAACGAGCTTTACCCCCTCCTAAACAGGAACAGTGCACTGTCACCGTCCCTGGGAGTGCGCATATACCTCACCTTGGTCAGGCCACTCCTCGAGTACCCCTGCCCAGTGTGGGGATATGCCGCTCACACCCACCTGCGACGACTGCAGGCAATCCAAAACAGGGCACTTAAACGTGCCCTCCACCTCCCCCACCGTTTCCCGACAGCGGCTCTTCATGAAGCCACCGGTATCATGCCCCTAAGAGACCGTTACCGAGTGCTGGCCACTGCCTTCTACAAGAAGGCGGAAACCAGCACTAATCCGTTGATCAGCGTGCTTGGCCGGTACGAAATTCGTCCAGGATCTGACAGTTTAGACAAAAGACGCCCCGACAAATTACGACAAAAATAACTAGCCAACTGTAACGACAAACCCCACGCAATGTTTTACCCCATCTACTAATCCCCGCAGAGGAAATGTCGAAAGACAACAACCTCCAGCATACACTGTTCTTTTCGTTTCAGGAAGAACGAGAATGGCTGCTCTGGCTGGACTACTCGGTTTTTGTCTTTGACATTCTACGTCTGTTTGTCTCTGGTCTGGGATTTGGTTTGCTAGAGCTGTTTGTTTAGTTAGTTGTCTGCTTCGAATTTTGAGTGTATGATGTTCTGTGCTAGACTGTTGATTAAATTTGTGTGGAATAAGTTATGATTGGTTGATAAGGTATAGTTATCGGGAAAGGAGTGACGACATTTACAACGAAAAAGCGTGTTTCGTTAAACAATGACGACTAAAACTGTCGCTGAAACTGTGGATCCAATTAAAGAAGAGCGTGCTGGAAAAGTGCGAGAAGTTGGATCACAGGCTATTTGGAGTTTATCTTCCTGCAAACCCGGTAACTGGGAAAACGTTTGCATTTTTTGTTATTTAATTGATATACTTCACCGTCAAGTATGCCAATTAGAACGCTTTTCTACAGTGCATCATCGTTTGTTTGATAACTGTTGTGTCGGCAAATTTGGATTTCTTATACTCATCAGTAATTTATGTAGCTCTGACTTACTCTGCTTATTTCAAATTAATAAAAAAATAGAAAGATAAAAACAATTGGAATTCACACTTTTGGTTGTCCCTTTTGCTAGAAAAAGACATTTAGTTACATTGTGTCAAAGTGACTTTATGAAGCCTGATAAAATTACATAAAAAAAAGTTAGTACTGGGAACAAGGTACATAGATGGGTTGATGCCATGGAATGGTAATGTTAAAAAAAAGGGCAAATTTTCAGGTACACATGTAGAAATATGAAGGTATTGTATTGTGGTGGAGTAGCTGCCGAAGAATATGTAATATATATCAAGATGTGTTTTATTAATAATAATCTTAGATATGCAGGCAAGTTTCCCCTACCTTGCACTTCTTGGGAATGGTAATAAAGAGATGCAGGAAGGGTGAAAGTACCTGACTACAAACCACTCTCCAGGCTGTTGCTGGAGAAAGATAGGATGATGTGGTACCAACAAACATATCAATTATAGGATTTGGTAATGGGTATCGAGATGGAAAGCTAGATATGTTTTGATTTAGAGATCAGAGTTGGAACCTTGAACAAGTTAATGAAGTAAGTGTAAATAATACACCCCAAATGAAACATAAGTATATTTGGATGGAAGTTGCTACTGGAATATAACTTTATTACAATTAATAATTATATTCAGATACACTTGTATTCAACAGAGTTAAGAAATGGGAATTGCTTTTGTTTAAACTCATAATAATGTATAATTGAGAAAAAAGGAGCTGATTAATGAATGGATAAAGTTTACCACAGGCTCTTGAAGGATGACATACAAATGGCAAAAACGCTTAGAAAATCTTGTGGATAAATTCTCAGGTAATATCTAGATCGCGATACTGCTGCAACCACTTACCACCTCGCGATGTAAACATTTCATATGGAGAGAGTATGACGTCATTACCTTGCTAAATGTGATGTAAACGTTCCGTTCGCAGCTTTAAATGTCACTAACACGGAAAGTAGTCCATCTCTAATACGTCTCATGTGGAGAAATCGTCAATTTTGCACCCGTAGTACAGGAATAAATTCATTTGTGACGGGGTTTTGATGCAGCCTGGACCACACTGAAACGTAACTATCGAACTTCTTCTTGCAGATACCTAATTTCTATGTGGTATGTATCGCTGTTTACATCTTAATGCAGCCTGTACCATAGTGAAATGTAACCGTTGTACACGATATTACTGAAACCGAATTTCGAAATTGTATCTATCACTTTTAGTATGGTTCAGGCTGCATTTCAACCTAAACGCAAACGGTTATTGAAGAAATCTTGTTTTTATAAAAAAATTATTTTGTATGAATGATTTTAATAGCAATTTCAGCTACACATGGAAATATAGAAGAACGGAATCAAATACAAATCAATGTAATTGTGAATAATAACGTTAACGCTAATGAATGGTATCAATTATCAGTTTGGAATGTTGTACATATTTTGATAATATTATTAACTGTGTAAGTAATAATTTTCTTTAACTTTTTCAATCCGTTATTTTTTTTTATTATTTGTTACTATTGCTTACGTTCTATGGCCTAACATATATTCTCAAATCGATCGAAGGCTGAACACATCACACACGGAAAAACAGTGATGTCACACTCTCTCCATCCGGAAGTGTTTACATCGTGAGGCAGTAAGTGGTTACAGTGGTATCGCGATCTAGATATTACCCAAATTCTCCTTCAGCAGTAAAACTGGTTTTTCATGGTTTCCCCAAATCACTCCAGACGAATGCAAGGATGCTTGCTTCAAAATGCCTTGGTTGAATTCTTTCCTGTTCCTTGACCCCCCCTTTTTCCCCCAGTCCTTTACTGCCTCTAATGACCTCTAGATTGAAGAGGTGTAAAGCCATAAGCAATAAAAAAAAGGGGAGGGGCAGTGAAACTAGCCAGAAATGACAGGTGCACAGTGACAGTTCCCTGTGAAGGTTGGTGGTTGCAATTTCAAAATAGAATTAAAATAGGTCTGGTATAAAATTTTTGAGATTACTAGAGGTGGCAATTCCAGTCAAATGCAAGACACCACTAGATACCTATACTCAGAAGACATTTTAGCAGTGTTTTGCAGGTCCAGAGGATATTACAACATAATAACTGAAAATTATTGTCTGTAGTGTGTTATACAACTTAGAATATGTCTTGCAAATGACTACCATGGTGATTTGATGTATTAATCAGCACAGATGAATATTGTAGTGGAATCATTAAAAAAACTTATTTCACAAAAATGATTCTAAGCCTACCAGAATATTTTTCTTTCACCACTCATCTGGGAAGAAATTATTGGGGATTCTATCATTATGATGATTGATTCTTATAGAACTCGACAAAACAAATTGAAAATAAAGAATAAAATTTTTTGATGTCTCGCTTGGTTCTCGAGATATTGTATCTCAAAATTGACGTAGTTAGGTTGAAACACGACCTGGACCAGAAGAAAAATTTCGCTATAATCAAATTTGATGATGACTTCTTACGTAACTCGATGAGTCAAATGGAAAATAAAGAATAAAGTTTTTTGATATCTCTCTTAGTTCTCGAGATATTGTATCTCAAAAGTAATGAGGAATAATTGTGTTGCCTGTTTACTATCTGAAATTAGATTGTTTGCAGATGACATAATGCTGTATAAAAGAATCAAAACGATAGAGGATTGTAAACAGTTGCAGGGTGATCTGGACAGGATATCTAATTGGGTTAGTAAACATGGAATGAAGATAAATGCAAAGAAGAGTCAGCTTATTAGATACACAAATAAAAAACAAAAGGTTAATTATGAATATAAGGTGGGGAAAGAATTGCTTGCTGAAGACTTGAAATGCAAATATCTTGGAATTACTTTTGATAACAAACTTAACTGGGCAGGACACATAGGACAGGTGGTAGGAAAAGGTTTCAGAGTTCTGCACTTGTTGGAGAGAGTTATGAGGGGATGTACAAGAGAAGTCAAGGAATTGGGTTACAAAACTTTGGTCAGACCATTGCTCGAATATGGTAGTGTAGTATGGGACCCTCATTTTACGTATCAAATACAGGAGTTGGAGAGGGTGCAAAGAAGGGCTGCTAGATTTGTTTCTGGAAATTATCGCAGAATGCAATCAGTGACGGATATGATAAAGGAGCTGGAATGGGATTCATTGCAAGACAGGAGGAGGATGAGGAGGGTCATGGGAGTGTACAGGGCATATACTGGTGATGAGGCATGGAAAGATATTGCAGTAGGTATGAAAAGTAGTGCATGGAAGGGAAAAGATGACCATGACCACAAGCTGGCACTCGATTTCAGGCACAAGGGTGTAGGAAGATTCTCTTTTTTAGGTAAGGGTGTCAGGGATTGGAATGAGTTACCAAGAGAAACCATGAATAATTTACCGAAAACTTTGAAGGAATTTAAAGAAAAAATTTGTAGAGGGCAAATGTAGGTGGGTGCAGGATAGGGGGAAGATAGCTGTGTAGGGAAATTGCCACCGGAGCCTGTGCTCCATTGCAATTAAATTAAATTAATTAAAAATGAGGTTAGGGTGAGATCCGCACTGGATCAAAAAAAAAAAATTTCACAAAAACCACCATATCTATATGGTGGAAATGCAATATAGGTGTTTTATTTTCTTCCTAGTGATTGTTGTTAGGTTGAAATATGGCCTGGACCAGAAGTAAAAACATCAAAAGCAGAAGGAACTATACCTATGGCTGATTTTTAACATGCTATATCTCGAAAACCAAGCGAGATATCAAAAAAAATGTATTCTTTATTTTCGACTTATTTCATCGAGTTCTGCAAGAATTCATCATCAGATTTTGGCGCCACGGTAATGATAGAACTGCCAAATTATTTCATCACTTAAATGGAAGAAAGAACAAATATTGATACTTGAACCACCTTTTTAACCTTAAAAGTGGAAGAATTTTGAAAATTTATGTGGCCCAGAGATAATTAGTAGTTAAAAATATGACTTCTGTAATTTCAGATTAAGCAAAATATGTGACTTAAGTTAATCTTTAAAACATATTAATTTTATCCACAGAAATTTGGGGATTACTGGAGATCATGATTCCACCAGGAGTTGTAGACATAATACTGCAGTGGTCAAACGTAAGACTTCACTATAAATTCTTCCCGAAATACATTTAACAGTTTCATGCTGGTCCAGGCTGTATTACAACCTAATTTGTGCTTGAAAATAGTGGTCCAGGCTGTATTACAACGGAATTACTGCTTGAGAATAATACATCTTGTGACTGACTACTTCAGTATTCTAACGATATTACTGTATGTTGTTGTAATGGAATCGCGATCTCCAGTAGACCCGAAATTTGAAAGATTGTAAAAGATTTGCAATGCCAGTTTGATGGAATATTAGATTATGTCTCTAGTATTTACAGATCAATTAACTATTTTTTAACAGAATCTCATGTTTCAACTCTTTTTTTTTTTTTTTCAATTTTGGCTTTTGTGAAGGAGGTCATGAAACTTAGTGAGAAGTTCTGCAACATGGATTTGCATTGCGTTGGAGCATTTGCTCTGGAGGTAATTTTCCTTTTCTCCTCCACCTTCAATTTTGGCCATTGGTTTGCAGAATCCTCTAATATTCATCAGAACTGCTTATTCCTTCAGTTCCTAAAGTTAGGAGAGTACATACCTGTGTCATTAAAAGTTGAAAAAATAAGTTTATACATCTCTCACTTGTAGGTAAAAGTGCTGAACATGTTAATTTTGAATAAGTTACTTTTGAACCAGCAGAGGTGGGATGGCACTTTCTCCATTCTAAGATTGCGAGCGTTGTTGTACTACATCTCAGAAAAACATTTTCCAACTGTTAATTTCATGCAACTTTTTATAACAGAGGGAAGCTGGAACAACAAGAAAACATTACATTTACCAACATTTCAAGAGATTTTCATTAATTTTGCAGTGGCATCTAATAACTGCGTTTCAGTCTCATATAATTTAATTTGTGGCAACTTTCTTGAAAAAGGAGAATGCAAAACATGAAGAGGATGGTATAATGAAGCAGTTAATCCAAATTTCTACAGGTTATTACCAGTTTCAGGCAGGTGGAGAAAGTGCTGTCCCACCTGCTTTTTATTTGCAGTTCACTCCTGTGTGTGATTTTGTGCAAATTTATGCAACCTCGGTACCATCCTCTTCCAAGTTTTGGTACCACTCTGAGAATGTGTATGCCAACCAACATCTGCCAGATTGTGGGAAGTTTTGAGAGTTTCACCAATGCTGCAATGGGATTTGTTAGTTAAAATTCTCTTTGTCTGCAAATTAAAGTGATACACTAGAGATTTCTTAAGTGCTTATAGCTTGTTAGTAAAGACCAACTGCTTCTGACAAAGTAAATAACTCCCGTTTATTATTTAATGTATCCACAAATCCAGAACTTACATTGTTAGGATTTATGAGATTCATTGAGTTGTAGAAAACTGAAATTAGCAACAAAAAAAAAAAATTTTTATTCCTGTTCTGTTGGGAAAGCTGACATCAAAACACCAGACCAGAAAGCTTCATTCATCATGGCAACACATTATTCCTATTTTCTCCTCCTATGAAGTTGTTCAATGTCATTACCATGCTCGAAATTTTGGTTGCATATAGTGGAAGACATTGCTCTGTAACACTTACAGCTGTATTTATTTGTGTCTAGTTGAAGTTACCAAGTAGAGCTGGTGTGGTTTTTTCGTCAAGTAGTGCTTTTATGCATATTGATTCACTGAGTGGATATTATAATTGCTGTCGGTTATCCTTAAATTCTGTCTGTTTTAAAATAAACTTTCATCTTAGGAATGCCCTTTGGAGTAGTGGTTTGACATTCTACAGAGCACTATACATATCTCCATATGTATAATGCTAATTCCTTTGTAAGTGATTTGTGTTTAGCTCTTTGCTTGATCTGTTTATTTAATTTCTAAACTATCAGTATTGTATTCATTTTCAATTTTGAGCAGGTTTGTGCTTTCTGTTTTGATCATCAGTTTAAACTGAAGATTTTGATCTGGTTCCACTCCTAAAACCAAATATTTGTTTACCTTTTTTATTTAACTATTATTCCCCCCCCACCGAGCTCTTTAAGTTAACCCTGTATTATAGTTTCTGCAAACAGAAAGGTGTTATTGTTTGTCAGCATCAATCTTTTATTTTATCTTCATTTTGGTCTTGAATTTCACTAATATTTAATTGTGGTTTCAGGTAATAATCATTCAAGAATATGATTTACAGTATAAATTTTAATTTCTACACCTTTGTTTAGCCATAATATTGTTTGTGTCTTTTTGGATCCCCAATTTATTTACAAATGCAACATACCCTCCTCCGCCCACTTTGTACTGAATCGATGACTAAAAGTAATAATGTATGAAAGTAGTATTGATAGGTAGATTTGTATTATAGTAAATCATCAGTATTCATGTGAATCTCAGATATGGGCTATAGGCAAAATATTTTAGATGAAATGGACAAGGGAAGACAAGTTGATAGTGTGGCATTAGATCTTTCTAAAGCGTTTGACAGGTTTTAAATAAACTGAAATCTATTGGATTGGATGAGAAAATTACTTGTTGGGTAGAGGAATTCTTAAAAGCCAGAAGCAAAATGTTAGAGTAGAAAATGCGTTATCAAAAGCGGTGGAAGTAAATATGGGAGTGCCAAAGGATAGTGCATTGGATCGTTGCTGTTCATAATTCTAATGCATGACTTTTGATGGGATACAGTCAAGGTCTAAGTATTTTGCCGATGATATAATGGTATACAATAGGATCAAAACACATGAAGACTGAGAAAAACTGCAGGGTGACCTGTATAGAATATCTAAATGGAGGGGTCAACATGGATTGAAGATAAATTCCACGAAAAGTCGGCTTATTAGGTACACAGATAAAAAACAAAAGGTTAACTATGTTTTTAGGGTGGGGTCAGAATTGCTTGTTGAAAGCTTGAAGTGTAAATATCTTGGCATAACATTTGATAACAAACTCAATTGGGCAGAGCACTTTAGGCAGGTGGTAGATAAAGGGTACAAAATCCTTCATTTATTGAATAGGGAGATGAGAGGATGTACCAGAGATGTTAGGGTGTTGGGTAACAAAACTTTGGTCAGTTCATTGGTTGAATATGGTGGTGTAGGCCCACATTTTGATTATCAAATACAGAAGTTTGAAGGTGTGCAAAAAAAAAAACAGCTAGATTTGTTTGTGGAAATTATCGCAGGACCCAGTCAGTAACTGATATAGGGAACTGGTTTGGGACTCATTGGAGGAAAGGAGGGGGGTGAAGAGAGTGTCGAGTATGCACAGGCCATATGGTGGTGATGAAGCTTCGAGGGATGTTAGTCAAATTATTCGGAATAGTGCATGGAAGGGGAAAGGCGACCATGACCACAAGCTTGCGCTCTATTTTACGCATGAGGGAGTGGGAAAATTTTCTTTTGTTGGTAAGGGTGTCAAGGATTGGAACAAATTACCAAGTGTAGAGATGAATAATTTTCGAAAAATGCTTAAAGAATTTAAAATTAAAATTTGTGAATCAGAATAGTAAATGGAGGAGGATATTCAAATTATAAAAAATAATTTTAAAAAAATATGTCTATAAAAAGGGGTAAATGGATGACTGGGGAAATTGTCACCGGAGTGTTAGCTCCATCACAGTTAAATTAATAATAATAATCAGAGGAAGATTATAGAAGAGACAGTATTGTGAGGTAGAATTCATTAATGTCCTCTGTGCTGTGACAAATAACACGACAGGATGCAAACACAATATTTTGGGCTTTGTTACCAAGTGTGGTGGGTGAGTGGTTAACACTCTGGTCTCACATTCCGGAGGACCGGTTTGAATCCCTGTCTGGCCATCTAGATTTGGGTTTTCCATGGTTTCCCCAAATCACTCCAGGCGAATGCCGGGATGCTTCCTTCAAAAAGGCCATGGCCGAATTCCTTCCCGTTCCTTGTCCCCAGTCCCATCCTGCCTCTAATGACCTTAGCCGTCGATGAGGCGTAAAGCAATAAGTAAGTAAAAAAAAAAGTTATTCTTATTTGTTTTTCCTTACAAGCTTTTCCAGTATAAATTCCTACTATGATCATAGATGATACCCTTAGTGTTTGATAGACATGTTATCTATTAAATGAGATTTAAGTTTACTTTTTTATGCGGGTTTAAATCAAGGATATGACTATGTTTACACGATGTGAAACTCAATTAATTAATCGAATTTCAACAACAATATTCTTGCCGCGAAATAATACCAACCAGAGATATTAGAGATTATGCGCACAGTTTAATACATGTGCAACTGCTATGAAATGAATTGCCATAATGCAGTTATAAAGTTTGATTTTCGAAGCATTTAATTCTTTAAAAAAAATGAGGAAAAATATTTCAGCTGAAAAAAAAAAAAAAACGCGGAACGATGACTACTTTTAAGCAACATTGCTAATGAAAGTAACATTTAAGAAACTTAAATTTATCATTATCTCTGCTATAGTCACCAGTGCTAAATTTCATTCTGGTTACCATTAAATTAAATCTTTTGTTAATGTTGCTGCTTGATCAAAATTTACTATGGTTTATTTGATTTTTACATATTTTACAACCACTTTTGTTAATGGTCTTGGTTCACGCTTGATGTACACGAGTTATTTGGTTATTTACAGTGGAGATCGGGACAAAAATATTGCCGAATAAAGTATTCTGACAGTTGTTCAGCCATTTAATAATCTGGACTTTATATAATTTCTCGGGCTGTTACAGAAACTATGACCAAGATTACATTATGAATGTTTTCCCAGATTCAATAAAAACAACGTAATGCAATAGGGCAGTGAAAAAAAAAAATATTGAGGAGGCGATGCGTTGTTCATTTTCTTGCTGTGAGTCTGAGTCAGTGTGTATTTTGTTTATCTGCCATTACCTGTTGAGGAAGAAGCAGCGAAAAAATGAGGGGTAAAGTGGGATTTGACTATGTAGAAAGGTACTTTTTATCATAACTAATGATGTGGTTATCAGTATGCATTTGTCATTAGCCTTGAACGCTGGCTGTGTAACGGGCTTTAGTATTCAATATACAAACCTAAAAATTTCACACACTCAACCTCTTCAATGTACTGGCCTGAAAATTTTATGTGTGATGTACTGAACTGCATATATTGAGTTTTGTCAAAGTTTAAAGACAAGTCATTAGCCTTGAACCATTTATTAATAAGGTCAAACACATAATTTGAAATATGTTCTGTAGATAAATGTGTAGTATTTTTGTGTCTGCAAATTTTGAGTTTTTAGATGTAACATAGGGTAAATAATTTATATCTATTAAAAACAATAGAACCCTGAGGTACTCCACATCTGATGATTTCCCACTCTGAAAACAGTGGACTACTTAATGCAGTCTTAAAATGTTCCTGTGACATAGATGGTAGTCAGTGTCATGTTCTGCAAACCATAAAGATGTGCTTAAAATTTAAGTGATTCATGTTTCATTACTATTCAAACTTTGCGCTATAGGATATTTTTGTATGAAATATATTGCTCAGTGGAATATGAATTCATTATTGCTTTACTGTTTAATATTTATGTTTAATATATTAAATAGGTTGATTTGTGCCTGGCACCAGGATATTTGATGTGTCTGTTCTGTATGTATATTTACTTGGCTCTTGTTTTTGTGTAGTCAATTTGTTCAATCCTTGCATAAGTATTAAGATATTCTGCCTAATCAGTTTGTTAGACTATAGTTTTTACTACCCCCAAAAATATCTAGTGGGGAAATAAGTGCAAGAGAAAAAAAAAAATCCATCCAATGTGTATTTCAGTGCACTGCTGAAAGATTATTGCTGTTTCAGTCTAAGACCTTGGAAGTTACAAGCAGTCAGTTGAGGCCACAAAATTCTTTTCCATTAATTAAATTGATGTTGTGTACTTCCATTTTTTCTGCTCTGTATGAATGAAATGCCATTTTTAGGATTCGGAGTTGATCAACTACGTGATGATTGTATGGACACTTACTGGCAGTCAGATGGACAGTTGCCTCATCTAGTTAACATACAGTTCCGTCGCAAGACAACAGTTAGAGATATTTGCATATTCACAGACTACAAACTAGATGAGAGCTACACACCAAGCAGGTGGGTATTTTGCAGCAAGAATTTCACTGAAATTCCTAAGGACTTGAATTACTATCTTTAGAGTATTAAAAACTGGAAATATGCTTTATATATCAAGTTTATAGCTGGCAGGTACTTTTACTAAGCTCACTAGTACTCCTGGTGAGGCATTATTTTAATACGGGGGTTGATCAATTATAAACAAGCCTTTTTAAATTTCACACCTGTCTATGGTGTGAGGAGTCTGAAATGGTTTGGACAGTAGAGGGGGATTATTTGGAAGGCAGTAATAATGTTAGCATGCCAATTGCTTCTTATTGTCAGCAACAATTATGATGAGCAAGAAAGAGGTACAGCCTGCCATTGCACCACATGTTGCTGTTAAGTTTCTTGTCAAAGAAAACGTAAATGCTGCTGAAATTCAGCCCTTTTTACTCCCACAGTTCGGCGAAAGAACCCTTTCATGGGCTCAGGTAAAACAGTGGTGTAACAAATTGATGAAAGGTCACAAGCATGTTGGAAACATTGCACACTCACGCCGTCTCCCCACCAGCATCACACAATAGTGCACTGTGGCTGTTCAAGAACTTGACTAAGGCAATCACATGTAACTGTCCTTAAAATAACTCAGGAACTTCAGATATGGAAGTGTGCAGTAAATCATTCACAAGTCAGGATTCCGAAAACTGTCAGCTGGTTGGGTTCCAAAGTTGCTGAATGCAGAGCAGAGCAGAAAACCAAACAGTTTGAAATTTCTCAAAGCCTCCTACCGAATTATGAGGGGGTTAGTCACACTTTTTTTGTTGAAAATATCATCACATGTGATGAGACTTGGGTCCATTTTTACACCCTTTATTCCAAGAGGACTGGTATGGAGTGATGGAATACTGGCATCAGTGCACTGATGAAAACGAAGATGATGCTATTGTAGGGAAGGTCTTGGCCACTGTGTTGTGGGAGTGTGCAGATGTTCTGATTGTTCAGTTCCTTCAAGAACGTTGATCCATTAATGCTACCTGTTATTTTGATCGTCTTAGTCAAGTTTGAGTTGCCAGTCGGTCAAAAAGGCGCAGCATACGAATCAGAAATGTGTTGCTTCTCCATGATTATTATTATTATTACTCCGCGATTCACTAAAAGTGTGTGGCAGAGGGTGCATTGCACCTATCGAAAAGGGTTATGGTTTGGAAGGGTTATAAGGGATATGGCAGGAGGCGCCCATGGGCTATTGTGAGGAACCATCCCCGCATTCGTGTGGAGTGATCTGGGAAAACCATGGAAAACCCAGATCAGGATGGCTGGAGTGCTTTATCGAAAGCTACTCCTGTCGGATTTTAAGTTTACTCGCCCGGTAAATCCTTTCTATTCCATTCCCTAATCGCTCGTGGGAAAAATGAGTACAGAAATGAATCGGTTCTGGCCCTGATTTCTCTTATCTTGTTTTCATGGTCATTTCGAGATATGAATGTTGCTGGTAGCAATATTTGCTGACTGTCATTCCGAAATACATCTGTCTTGAATTTTTCAATTAGCTTCCGTCGAGAGCAACGCCTTCGGTGTTCCAGGTCTTCCCAACCTAACTCCTTCAACATCGCACTTACGCTTTCCCTCCAACTATATATACCTGTCACGAATCGGGTGGCTCTTCTTTGGACCTTCTCTAAAGCCTCCATTAACCCCTTTTGATGGGGACCCCATACAGCACAACAATACTCCAAGTGAGGACGTACTAGTGACTTGTATACAATCGATTTAACTTCCTGAGTGCATTGATTTAAATTACGACCTAGAAATCGGAGCATACGATTTGCTTTTCCCATTACATTCTCGATATGCTCATTCCACGACAAATTATTACGAATTGTTAGCCCTAGATATTTAGCGGAATTTACCGTTCTAAGGACAGTGCCATTAATCGTATATTCATAGTTAAATGGTGTCACCTTTTTACTTACACGCATGACTTGGCACTTTTTAGCGTTTAACTCCAACTGCCAATCTTTACACCACGCAATTATTTTTATAATATTGTCTTGTAACAAAGCGCAGTCGTCCTGGGTTTTGATTTCGCGATAAATTATAGCATCATCGGCAAATAATCTTTTCATCCCCCCTATTATGTCGCATAGATCATTGGTGTATATGAGAAACAACAGTGGCCCTAACACGCTTCCCTGGGGAACTCCAGACCCCACTTCAGTAAGTGATGAACGCTCACCGTCGAGAACTGCACACTGTGTTCTGCCCTTCAGGAAGTCTGCAACCCAGTCGCATATTTGTCTAGATATGCCGTAACCGCGAAGTTTCATAAGTAACCTAGTGTGAGGCACAGTATCGAAAGCTTTTTTAAAGTCTAATAGAACCAAATCAACCTGGGATTGCTCATCTATAATTCGGCACAAGTCGTGAATTAGAAGTGCAAGTTGTGTTTCGCAGCATCGGCCTTTTCTGAATCCATGTTGATTTGGATTTAAAAGCTCACCTTCATCCAAGAACCGCATGACATTTGAATAGATGATATGTTCTAAAATCCTGCAAAATATTGAAGTTAACGAGATCGGCCTATAATTCTGAGGATCATTAACATTCCCATTTTTAAACACTGGAGTTACGATAGCGGTCTTCCATTCGGCTGGTATTTTTTCTTGATCCAGAGAGACGGTATACAATTTCATCAAATACGGTGCAATTTCCTTTGCGTATCTTGAGTAGAATCTTGTAGGAATACCGTCTGGTCCGGGAGCCTTATTGGTTTTTACATTCATAAGCAGTTTAGTTATTCCCTCAACATCAAGAGCGAGATCATTCATAATTTTGTCGGTACGATTGTTAAATATCGGTATCTCCTCTGAGTTTTCTATCGTAAAAGCCTTTTTAAATATATCATTCAAAATTTCTGCTTTCTCTACGCTTGTTTCTGATAATTCACCATTTTCTTTAATCAGCGACGGCATAACCTTACGAGAGCCTCTTATTACTTTGATATACGACCAGAACTTTTTTGGATTAGTAATGAGATCTTCGGATAAATTCCTGGCTTGGAATTCTTTAAACGCATCGCGCATTGCCTTACGCACTTCCGCACGCAACTGGACTAATTTAGCACGATTAGATGAGTCCCCCGATTTTTTCACCGAGGCATGTAAAGGCCTTTGCCTCCTGAGCAAACGTTTCACTTCCCTATTCAACCAAGGGAAGTTATTACTGACCTTAATACACTTCTTAGGAACAAACTGGTTTAAACCGGTCCATATTAGTTCTTTTAAATTAAACCAAAGTTCCTCAACATTTGTATTTAGCATGTACGTTTCAAAATTCTTCGCAAAGTGATCAACCATACCCGCATCGTTTGCCTTATCGAAGCAAAACACGAGTTTCTCTTTTTCATGCTTCAAACTCAGACTACAGTTTAACGTTACCACAACCGCCTTGTGATCACTTATACCGTCTTCTATACAAACTTTATCTACAATATCAGGATTGCTAATTAGAAAAAGATCCAGAATGGACGAGGAATCTTTGTCGCACCGCGTTGGCTCTTCGACCATCTGTTCAAGAGATCTTTCTGCAAATGATTCTAGGAACGTTTCGGTTATTAACTTATCTCTTCCACCCAACCTGAACGTGTATGTGTCCCACCTAACCGACGGTAGGTTAAAGTCACCACCCACGATCAATATATGTCCTTGAAATTTTTTGTAAATGTTATTAAGTGACTCTCTGAAGTATTCCGCGTTAGCCAGATCAGAATCCGGAGGTCGATAAAATGACCCGAGTATGAACTTTAAATTTTTGCCAATTTTTACCTTGACCCATATTAACTCGCAAAAATTTTCCGTTTCAGTTACGACAGAGCAATTAACGGTTTTACTTACGGCCACGAACACACCCCCACCCATTGAGACAGTTCTGTCCTTCCGAAAAACATTGAAATGAGGGCCAAATACTTCGCTAGATTCAACTTCGGGCGTCAACCAGCTCTCGGTTCCTTGTATTATATCGACATCATTAGTCGCAACTGAGGCGTGAAAATCCGCTACTTTCCCTCTAATACTCCGACAATTTAGTACCATTATCCTTAGCTTCTTCGTATTGTTATTTGTGTCTGAAATAGCATTTTTCATACTCGCACTCTGACGGTAAACGGGTGAAGTAATTGGAGCTGTAATATTAAAATTATTGGCGCCATCACTACTTGGACCAGCTTCTAAGTTATCAGCACATCCTCTTCGGTGAAATGAAGGATCCTCGGGCCTCACAGTGTTCCTAAAAAATAATTCATATCAAGGCGGTTCCAAATTTTAGCAGCCACCTTGGACGCCATTCTAGGTGTGTAGTGGACGCCCGACCTGTCAAATGCGTCCCAGCTGGCAGCTATCATCGGACGAAGGTCGACGAAGCCCTAGTTGTTTTTGCGACACAGCTCCTGCAAATTATTATTTAAATTAAAGATCTTCCACCACACAGCCTCCCCACAATCGACACGCGGCACCACACTGCAAATTGAGAACTGTAATGAAACTGAATTTTCCCGGGCGGCTTCATACGCCTTTCGGCCCATCTTGTCCATGGATTTAACTATATCTGGAACAGAAACACGACACAAGTCATTAGTGCCGACGTGCGCAGCTACTCTTAACTGACGGCAGTTCGATTCCCTAATTGCTCTTGGAATGGCCTCCATGACCCGTGGTACGGTTGCTCCTGAAAGAGAAACGGAATGAACATTAGTATGAGGATCTGCACCGTTCTTCGTGGCTAATTCCCGTAGCGGTTTCTCCAGCCGTCGCACGTTGGAGCTGCCAATGACCAGTAAACCTTTTCCTGGCAAGGCTCGGGGTCTGCGGGTAAATCTTCCCTGCTGCTCTTCTGGGCCATTCGCGTTTGAATCTACAACTTCCTGCAACACAGAAAACGCGTTACTTAGGGGCAAGGTATCATTTTCCCTTCGGCTAATTGGGAATTTCGACGCCTTTCTCCGATCCACACGATGCCAGATGTTTTCTGCAACTGGAACCTCAAAATCAAAACTTGCCGGTTCCACTGCAGTTGGCTGCGGAATTTCTTCGACGCACTGCCGCTCCTCGTCTAGGATGCTCCATACCTGCGCTTGAAGAGACGCCATAGTATTAAGAATCTCCTCGAGAACCAGACGCCTACCAGAACACTTTGCACAAATCATGACACCTGAAACAGACAAAAACCGAACTACAAATAAATACACAAAAATCGGCGACCGGTACTAACGGCTGCTAAGGCTCGTGGCTACTGCTGCTACGGCTGCGGAGGCTCAACTGACTGGAACACTACCTAAACAGGAAATATTCAAAGATAACGACAAAAACTATCACAATTTAAATCACACACAAAAGTTGGCTACTGCTGCACTGCTGACTCACTGCCTACACAGAAAATTCAAAGATAAAAACAAAGTCTATCTAGCACACTTTAGATTAAACACACAAGAAAGTCGACGACTGCTGCTCACGGCGGCGGTTGCTCGACTGCTGACTCACTGCCTACACAGAAAATTCAAAGATAAAAACAAAGTCTATCTACCACACTTTAGATTAAACACACAAGTAAGTCGACGACTGCTGCTCATGGCGGCGGTTGCTCGACTGCTGACTCACTGCCTACACAGAAAATTCAGAGATAAAAACAAAGTCTATCTACCACACTTTAGACTAAACACACAAGAAAGTCGATGTCTGCTGCTCACGGCGGCGGTTGCTCGACTGCTGACTCACTGCCTACACAGAAAATTCAAAGATAAAAACAAAGTATATCTAGCACACTTTAGATTAAACACACAAGAAAGTCGACGACTGCTGCTCACGGCGGCGGTTGCTCGACTGCTGACTCACTGCCTACACAGAAAATTCAAAGATAAAAACAAAGTCTATCTAGCACACTTTAGATTAAACACACAAGAAAGTCGACGACTGCTGCTCACGGCGGCGGTTGCTCGACTGCTGACTCACTGCCTACACAGAAAATTCAAAGATAAAAACAAAGTCTATCTACCACACTTTAGACTAAACTCACAAGAAAGTCGACGACTGCTGCTCACGGCGGCGGTTGCTCGACTGCTGGCTCACTGCCTACACAGAAAATTCAAAGATAAAAACAAAGTCTATCTACCACACTTTAGACTAAACACACAAGATAGTCGATGTCTGCTGCTCACGGCGGTGATAATGGCAGACACCACACTACAGCAGAAACATTCACACAAAAATTGGTTGACATGCACTGAGCTGTTTTAAAAAAATTCACCCTACAACCCAGAACTATCACCATGCAACTTTCATATGTTTGAGCCACTCAAGGAAGCCATTGGCGGACAGCACTTCACAATGAATGAGGAGGTGCAGCTGTTCTTGTGCAATTGGTTTGATACACATCCCCAAACTTTTTTTGATACCAGATTTTTTTTTAAAAAATGTAGTATTGAAGGAAGTGTATAGATAAGAAGGGGAACTATGTAGAAAATTAAGAAAAATGTAAATTTTAATTTATTTTGAAAAATGTATTTTTTTTACAAAAGACTCGTTTATATTTGATCCTCCCTCGTATTTATTCTAAATGTTTTATAATCAACAAAAAAAAGCCTGATGTTAAATTTTAACACAATTATGACAGCATATTGGTTTAAGGAAACTCTACAATATTTTCAGTGATGCCTCTCTTTTTTTCATGTACTGAAACTAACAAATAAGAATATTCAATTGATTGCATTTTTAAATTGGGCATTCATGTGTTCTAAGCTGCAGTATTTTAAGAAATGGCTAAAACTATTTTATTTTTATTGCAGAATTTCAATAAGAGCTGGCACTAATTTTAATGACCTCCAAGAAGTTGAAGTTATTGATTTGAATGAACCAACAGGGTGGGTCTTGATACCAATTAAAGACATGAATGACAAACCCATAAGGACATTTATGATTCAAATTGCAGTAATCAGCAACCATCAAAATGGAAGGGACACTCATATGCGTCAGATCAAAATTCATTCACCAGTGGAATGTAAGGGTGTTGGCGTGGAACAGTTGGGTAATTTCACAACTGTGGCTTTTCAGCAGTATAGTTGTGTAAGATAAACTGTTCAGTACGTTTGACAGTCAGTATTTACTGAATATATGACAGGTGCTACCAAAGCATCTTTAAATGTCTATTTCGATTTTTTTTTATAAAAGGACAAAAATAGACTGTCTTGGAAACGAGACAAAGTTTCATTGCACTGCAGGTTTTTCAGTGTTTATTTTTCTCTCCTCAGAAGAGTGTAATTATTTGTTGTAACTATCGATGTTCTAATAACATCCTGACAATAAGATGTAGACACAATATTTATTTCATAATAAAATACTGTTGACAAAAAATATTTGTTGTTTGGATTTAAAATATATATATATATATATATATATATATATATATATATATATATTTTAATTCTCAATGTTCAAAAGGTTTATGAATAATAATTACCATTACTTTTAATTACCAATTATTTTTGAATGGACACTGAGCTGGAAATTTGTATACAATCATAAATTGATTTATGCATATATTATTATTATTATTATTATTATTGCAGCTATATCGATCCTTTTTTCAGGATGTAGCCTCTTTAAGCCTAATGAGCTATATATTAGAATTTAATTCTACATAGTGTTGCTGTAGTTCTTTCCAGGCCGATCGATCCTGAGCCGCCCTCTTCCAGTTCACGCCTGTAACTCGACGTATATCCTTATCCCAGCGATCCGGAGGTCTTCCTCTTGCTCTTTTCAGGTTTCTCGGTATCCAGTCCAGTACTACCGTAGTCCATCTTTCATCTCTTTTGCGAGCAACATGACCGGCCCATTGCCATTTTTGGGTCATGACTCTTTTTAAGATGTCTGTTACTTTAGTTATTGAACGGATGTGCACAGCCCTTTTCCTGTCTCTTCTTGTAAACCCTAGCATTGCTCTTTCCATACTTCGCTGGGCAGTTCTCAATTTTTGCTTCGTGTGACTATTTAGGGTCCAAGTCTGGCAGGCATATGTGAGGACCGGTAATACACATTGTTCAAATACCTGTTTTTTAAGATGTATTGGCATGTTCGATTTAAAAACTATGGAATTTCTTCCATATGCTCTCCAGCCCAGCTTTATCCGTCTGTAGATCTCAGGCTTTGAGTCACCATTCATATTGATCAGTTGGCCAAGATAGATGTACTGATCTACGAACTCAATACCAGAATCTTTCATGTCCGCCTTGTCTTTTTCTGCCCATTTGTTTTGCATGATTTTGCTTTTTGATATATTTATTTTAAGGCCCACTTCACTGCACGCTGTCTCTAGTTCATTTATCAGTTCTTTGAGCTCATCCAGACTGTTTGAGAGTAAAACTATATCATCAGCGAATCTTAAGTTGTTGAGATTTCTTCCATTTATTCTTAAACCTCGGTTTTGCCATTGGATTTTTGACATTGCCAACTCTAGGACTGATGTGAATAGCTTGGGGGATATAGAGTCTCCTTGTTTTACCCCTCTTTCTACTGGGAACTCTTTGGTGACTTCAGCGATGTTGACAAAGGCAGTGGAAGTGGTGTAGATGTTGTACAGTAAGTCGATATAGCCGGGATTCACTCCTTGTTCTAAAAGGGCTTGCATGATTGCAGAGTGATGGACTGAATCAAACGCTTTTTCAAAATCGATAAAGGCCAAACAGAGGGGCATCTGGTATTCATTTGCTCGACTTATTACTTCGTTGATGACTTGGATGTGATCTACTGTGCTGAATCCTGCATATATATTTAAGGAAAATTTCTCTATTCTCATAGGCCTGAGGAATGTATCGGTGTATGATCATTGTTATTTTGGCAGTTCAGAACAATACTATCATAACTAACATTTATTAAATTTTACAATGTGGCAAGTTAAAAGATCCAGTTTTTACAAAAAAAAAAAAAAAAAAAAAAAACAAAAAAAAAAATCATAATCGACACTACAGTTGTCAGAATTATATCGAACACACTTTTGTATCATTGTCTTTCAGTATGGATTTTTTTTTAGGTAGGGGTAATTGCTGTCAAGTAGCAACAATTTAAGTGACTTATGATCATATTGCACTTAATTTAAGTGGTATCGATTTCTAGTATGATGTCATGTTAATCGAATATTCCACTTACTTTTTCGGGATTCGCGCTGCTTTGATCGATGTATAACTACCGATGTTTCAGCGCCTGACCTGGGGACTTCATCAGGGCTGTTTAGAAGTGAAGTACCACTTGCGACGGTTTTCACACCACTAAATCGTTTATCTTCTCGCTGTCTCACTAAACCAGTTACTTAAAATCTCTGCCTTTTCAAATCCTCAGTAACTTCTCCATCCTTAACTATTAGTGTCTCAACACCTTCCCTTCCCCTCAGTTTTCTAACACAGCAATAGCAATTTCTAGATGCAGTCAATGGTTCCCTTGCATCGATAATACACTTCATAAACCCATCTTTAGCCACATTCTTTGCTGTTATTAATTCCTTGTTTAGTTATTTTAATATTCCCTACTTCCCTGCTGCCTCTTAACTCTGTTAAGTTCTCTTCTTACCAACCTCTTTAACCTCCTCACCTCTGTACTTTAGTACACAGGTTCTCTACTTCTCTTTATTTTCTGTTTTGGAATAAATTTGTCTTCCCTCTTTCTTATTATCTCCTTGAACTCTCCCAACTTGACTCTACTGTATTTCTGCCATCCTTACGTTTGCTGAAACATTTCCTGAAATCTTTCTTCAAGTTCGAAATCTGTGTCTTTATATAATTGTACCTATTTCCCCCTGCAATTCTGGCTACCGGTTTACTGAATCCTCTAATATCCATCAGAACTGCTTTGTGATCACTTATTCCTTCAGTTACGTGACACTCCACAAAATTGTCATCTGGTTTTATTAGGAAGATATCCAACATATTTTGTCTCTTAATATTCTGCCCTACGACTTTTACGAACCCTCCTTTCATTATTAAGGTATTTGCAAATCTCTGTTCCCTTGTATTGTTAATCTTATTTCCAACCAATTTATGCAATCCCAACCAATAATGACCATTCTCCGAATATGAATTTAATTCCTCTGCAAGAGCCTCATCTTTGCCAATCATTCTTCCACTGCAATAAGCAGCCAATACCCTGATTTTTTTCTTTTTTATTACCCCAGTAATCTACCCCAAGTCATGGTCATTAGCCATGAACAACAGTGAATTGTAATAGTTTCTGCTAATTACTACTCTATCTCTGCAATACACTCTGTAACCATTGGTAAAAACCTCATTTTCTAGAACTTCTTTTAGCCATTACTCAACACTTATAATTACTTGTGTTCGTGAATCTCTATTATGTTTTGCAAATTCTATTACTTTGTCCATTATACTTCTTCTACCAGTATATCTCATCCTTTTCAGTTCTGCTCCAGTCAGTTTCAGCAGCTTAATTAAATTATTTTGCAGTTGTGATTTTTCCCATCGTGGATCTACAGTCAGTATCATTTTGATCATCTATTTCCATCCCAAAACCAGCAGCCCCTAACCTACAAAAAAGATACAATTCGGATACCATCATCACTGTAAATGGGCTCCCTTACAACTTTGACTAACAATTCAGAAAGTACCACCTTGACCCTTTTATTTAGGTGTAGGCCACGTTGCACTACATCCAAAACATTCTAATGCAGTTCCCAAATAACACCTATTTTTCTGCATTTACCCACCCCACAGTGTGGTTCAAATGTGGCCAGTCATGGCAACTTAGGACCATCATGAGCACAATCCTGGTGTACTGTGGCTTCTTCAGATCGCTCCCTATACTATAACTCATATTTCTGTCAGTACTATTCCCCATACCTCCCACTATTAATTAGGTATGTTGTATCAAACCCTTTTCGTTTTTTTACTTAAATGTATTTTTTATAATCTTTAGACCACTTCGAGGCAGAACTTTGTTTCATTGATGGGAGGAGTTATCCAGAATCTGCTTCCTGTAATAATTACAAAGCACCACATGCAGATGTAACTATTGTAGAGACCTTAAGGAATAATGTAAGTAATATAGCTCATCAATTTCTGGATCATGCAATGATACTAGGAGGTGACTTCAACTTTGCATATATCGACTGGACTAATTACATTCACGTTACTGGTGGCAGGGATAAAACTGCCTGTGAAATTATTCTTGACCTTTTCTCAGATCTTAATTTTGAGCAGCTCGTCACTGAACCAACGCGGTGCCACAACAGTAAAAAAAAATATTTTAGATATTATCGTTACAAATAGACCTGAATTATTCTTGGACATTTTTGCCACCACGTGAATAAGGGATGATAAAGCTGTAATGCTACAGTAAAATTAACAGCCACGCCCAAAAAGAAAGGATATGTTACAGATTCAAAAAGGCCCCAAAGGAATGTTATAGAACTTATGTGAGGGATAATTACCTTACCTTCATGGAAGCAAGAGGCTCGGTTGAAGAGATATGGCTTCGATTCATGCTTATTGTCAGAGAAGGTATGGATTTACATACCATATACCAAACGGACAATCGGGGAAGGGAATGATCCTCTGTGGTATACACGTGAAGTTAAAAGGGTTGCTTAAAAAGCAAAGGAATATATATACATGCACGCTCAACGATGACTTATAGGAGTGATTTAGAAAAGTTGGATGAGATAAGAGGACATATTAAGAATGTGATGTGCGAGGTCATTAATGACTTTAGTTGCAATTCATTTTCCAAGAGCCTCAACCCAAAGAAATTTTGGTCGTATATAAAAATAGTTAGTGGCAATGACAACAATATGCCAGTTCTTCTACTAGACTGTCTGGAAGTTGATGACAGCCGCGACAAAACTACCCTACTTACACAGAATTCAAAAATTCTTTCACTGACGAAAACATTCTCACTTTTCCACGGCGTGTAGAATTTGAGATGGTTCCGATAGAAATTGATAGTATAGGTATTATACAACAATTAAAGCTCCTGAAATGGGGGAAAGCACCGAGTCCCAATGGTATACCAGTAAGAGTATTTTCAGAATACGTGGAAGAAATAGAACCATTTCTGCCAGATATATTTCATAAATTGTTAGAAGAGAGAAAAATACCTTCTAACTGGAAAATAGCCCAGGTGATTCTTGTTTTCAAGAAAGGAAATCTGAGAGATCTTGGGGATTATCAATCCATATCTCTAACAGCTGTTTGCAGTAGAATTCTGGAGCATGTCATTCACTCTAACGTTATGAAGTTTCTGGATGAAAACGAGTTACTTACACCGTACCAACACGAATTTCGGAAGAACAGACCATGTGAAACACAATTGGCCCTATTTTTGCATGACATAATGAAAGTTATCCACGCAGGTTCACAAGTTGAAGCAATTTTCTTGGATTTTCGGAAAGCTTTTGACTCTGTACAACTGTAGTGAAGATTCGAGCATATGGTATATCGGATCAGATTTGTGAATGGATACACGATTTTCTAACTGGTCGGTTACAGTATGACATTGACGGGGAAACCTCTTCTGAGCTAGATGTTCCACAAGGAAGTGTAATAGGACCACTTCTTTTCCTAATCTTTATAAATGATCTCGGTGACAACATTAAATGCAGGTTGCAATCGTTTGCTGATGATGCATTTATCTATAGGGAAGTAAGGTGCTCTGACAATTGCTTAGAAAGTCAGTGCGATATGGATGTTATTTCTGAATGGTGCCATAAATGGCTGCTTACACTTAACTGCAAAGGTGCAAGGCAAGGCAAATCAGTTACAAAAAGAATCAGTTTTTTCACGTGGACAAAGTTAACAATTCAGTTATTGACATGGTTGATTCTCTGAAATATCTGGACGTAACAGTACAAAGCAACATCAAATGTGACTTGCACACAACTTACGTCGTAGGCAAAGCAAATTCTAAACTACGATTAACATGTCGTATTTTGAGAAGTTTTAATGCCGATACAAAGGAAATAGCATACAAAACACTAGTGTGTCCCTATTTGGATTAGGGTTGTGGAGTTTGGGATCCTTATCGCAAAGGATTGATTGACACATTATAGAAAGTACATAGGACAGACGCTCGACTAGTGACTGCGAGTTACAGTTCTTACGAAAGTGTTGCAGAATTGATACATTGTTTAGCAGACAGACGACGTCTTTTTCATTTGGATTTATTGGAGCATATGTTAAATTCTTTAATTTACAAGTGCAATGAAATACTTCTTCCGACAACCTGTATAGGTCGAAATGGCAGGATTGATAAGATTAGAGAAATAAGTTGCCATACTGATACTTTTATGTATTCTTTCTTCTTTTGTTCCATTGGGGATTGGAATACACAGAATTAGGTTTGGTGCTTTGCACCCTCTGCCACCTACAACATTTGTGAATTGCAGAGTGTAGATGTAGCACCAAAAACTTTGTAATTGTTTCTATTTTTTCAGGTAGGGAAATATTTTATTGATGTCTCATAAGTTATCGGTAAGAGCAACATGGCTTTAGGCAAGGATATTCATGCGAATCTCAGTTGGTGGGATATATGCAAGATATTTCAGATGAAATGGACTAGGGAGGCCAAATAGGTAGTGTAGCACTAGATCTGTCAAAGGCTTTATACAGAGTGAGCCATAAAATGGTAGTAAATAAGTTAAAAACAATTGGATTGGATGAGAAAGTGATTTTCCGGGTAGGAGAATTTTTAAAAGGTAGAAAACAAAAAAAATAGGGTAGGAAATGTAGTATCAAAAGAAGTGGAAGTAAAACTGGGAGTGCCGCAGGGTAGCGTATTGAGACCATAGCTATTCATTATTCTAATGAATAATTGTGTTGATTGTTTACTATCTGAAATTAGACTATTTGTAGATGACATAATGCTGTATAAAAGGATCAAAACGGTAGAGGACTATTAACAGTTGCGGGGTGATCTAGACAGGATATCTAGTTGGGTTGGTAAACATGGGATGAAGATAAATGCAAACAAGAGTCAGCTTATTAGATACATAAATAAAAAAAGGTTAATTATGATTATAACGCAGGGAAAGAATTGCTTGCTGAAGACTTGAAATGTAAATATCTTAGCATTACATTTGATAACAAGCTTAACTGGGCAGGATACATTGGACAGGTGGTAGGAAAAGGTTTCAAAATTCTGCGCTTGTTGGAGAGAGTGATGAGGGGATGTAACGTACAAGGGAAGTAAAGGAATTGGGTTGCAAAACTTTGGTCAGACCATTGCTAGAATATGGGGGTGTAGTATGGGACCCACATTTTAAGTTTCAAATACAGGAGTTGGAGAGGGTGAAAAAAAAGGCTGCTAGATTTGTTACTGGAAATTATCGCAGAATGCAATCGCTAACAGATATGATAAAAGAGCTGGAATGGGATTCATTGGAAGACAGGAGGAGGATGAAGAGGGTCATGAGATTGTAAAAGGCGTATACTGATGATGAGGCTTGGAAAGATAGTGGTGTAGACATGAAAAGTATTGCGTGGAAGGGAAAAGATTACCACAAGCTGGCACTAGATTTCAGGCACAAGGATGTGGAAGATTCCTTTTTTTTGGAGGGGGGGGGGGTAAGGGAGTCAGGGATTGGAATAAGTTACAAAGGGAAATGATTTAAAATTTACCAAAAACGTTGAAAGAATTTAAAGTTAAAATTTGTAGAGGGCAAATGTAGGTGGGTGCAGGAAAAGGGGAAGATGGATGTTTAGGGAAATTGCCGCCGGAGCGTGTGCCCCATTGCAAATAAATTAAGTTTAAGAAATTATATTGGTTTTGACGAGGTCTCTTCACTGATTTAGACTGTATTCCGGACCGTGTGTGGAACTGACACATGAGTGTGAATTCGCATCAGTTGTGGGGTCCGTCGGCCACATTCTAGTAGATAGAGGCAGTGCGGCTTCGGCCATATAGAAGACTATATGAAAATGTTTGGATGTAATAGTTCTTTGTTAAATGGAAAGAAGGTGCCAAAACTTCTGAATATCTTCCTTCATCGTTCTACATAAATGGATTAAAAAGTGCAAATGATGCCACGGATTACGCCAGCGCTTGAGCCAGTCAGAAGTGGTCTGCCAGAATCGTGGACCGCCAGCATATCCGAGCGGCCGGCGAACAGGCGTCGTAGTCAACTCTGCACAGCCCAAGAGAACGCAATGTCTTCTCGCTCTGACTTCTCAGCTACTACTAGCGCCTTCGAGACGCCATTCCACACCGCTACGCCTAAGAAGGTGAAGTCCAAGAAGAAGAAGAACAACAAACTAGGCGGCGCTTTCCCACGGGCAATAGGCTTCGTGGTGGAAACCTCCCATTATCCGCCAGGGGCTAGTCAACGTGTCTTTGAAGGCGCCAGTCCAGAAGATCTATCCCTGAATGTGTGGAGAAAACGACCGAGGCAATCCAAAGAAGTGATGCTTCTTCATCTCAATCCTCGTCGATGACCGCCAGTTCACCTGGAAGATACCAACCTATGACGCCACCACCTTCGAGCAGGTCTTAAGTGCCGCCCAGTCGATCTCGAGACGTGGCCGGAGGCACTCGAGTTTCCGAACCCGGAGGCCAGCGATTTCGACTGGGAGGAATACGTCGAACAAACCAAAAGGAGGTTCATGACCTCCAGATACGACCGTACGACCTGCCGTAACTACATGACGACGCCGACAAGGATTACACCACCCTTAACATCAACTTCATCGCCTTCTCAAAGCGATGAACCTGCACCACCGTCGTCGCCTGATTCTCCAGCACCACCGTCGCCTGATTCTCCAGCACCAGCAGTCATCCTGGGCCTGGAGAAAGGTCCTGTACTACCGATCTCCGTCAGCTACGCAGGGAACTACTGTGAATTACTGGTTCAGCTGCAGAGCGCCATGAAGCTCCCCATGATCAACTGGCCAGACCATCTGGGACTGAAGATCCTGCTGTCCTGCCCCGCAGACTTCCAGGCAGCCACCCAGATGCTGAGGGAAGCCTCCCTTTCATTTGACATCATGCTTCCCGGTCCCAGGATGAAGAAGACAGGCATCAATACGCCGAGTTCAGCAGAAAAACCACTGCCACGATTGCTGGTACAGTGCTTTAGATGTCAGAATTTCCGGCATCTCGCCAGTGATTGCACAAAACCAGCAAGATGTGTCCGCTGCGTAGGCGGACATTATGTTGCAGAATGCAACCAGCGTTGCGAGGATGCCCATTGTTGTAACTGCGGCTCGTCACACGCTGCTTCTTATCACGGCTGCCAAGCTTGGAAGCAGCAACGTTTCAGGAAGAAACGAAGGGGGTCACATACACAGGCCGCAACAAGCCGACAAGAGAGCGTGGGCTGCCCTCCAGTGACCACTCGGCCTGAGCAGCGCCGAAGGCCTCACATCCACTCGCAGCCAAGACAGCAAGGGAGCAGTGCAACGACCGGGCATCGCGCTGCTACTGACAGCGGCCATTAAAGAAACAAGAAAGGCCGAAGATCATCAGAAGGGAAGGCAGCGGTGGAGGCAGAAAAACATGCGACCACTCCTGCACCAGACACGCTGCCGATCAACGAGAAAGAAGATTAGACGAACTCATCGCCCTTCTCATGAAGCTGATAAATCACCTGACGACAAAAGAAGACATGTCTGCCTCCTTGAGGCGGCCTGAACACCACCACATAATACGCGACGTACTACTTCTGAGGAAGAAAGAAGGCCGCTGCGGCAACCAACTAGCGAAGAACACACTGAGAGCCTAAAGAGAAGACATACCGACAGTGAAGCAACAACCAATCAAAATGCGCTAGGAGTAAATTTCTAGCGACAAACACTCCACCAAACTCTGCTCAACGGAGCAGCAACTAGGCTGTAGCAAGCAAGGCGTCGTAATGAGCCTAGTTTTTCACGCCATTTCTGTAGGTATATGAGGCTGAGCATCACCTTCCAAGTCGACGAGCAACACCGCAAGCAACAAAAATTGGTGGTTTGTTGTCTCCCGGTCAACAAGGAGAAGTTGTTGCTGCCAAACTCACAAACCAAGGAGTGGGGTCAAGCCATGTTCACCAAATGCACCAGACGGGGCGGACGTCAAAATACCACTTTAAACATTCAAGTCCAGTGAGAGGCAGGAACCTTCTTGAAAATCAAGTCCATCAGAATCGAAAAGAAGAAGCCAACCCCACCGAAATTGCCAGAGGTACAGCCATTTGTTCCTAGCAGTTTACCTATGTGTGAAGATATGTAAGATGCGGAGAAAGGCATCACGTTGCCGACTGCCCTCAACCGAGGAACCACAAGTGGTGCTGCAACTGCTTGTCTTCGAATTCAGCGTGCTTTGGAGGCTGCTCTGCAAGGCTAACGCTTCCACCACCACCAGTCAGGAGAAAAATACTAGGTCCCCAACGGCGGGTTGCATGAAACCATAGCGGTCGGCCAATCACATCACTCTGCCGACAGCAGCTGAGGTGAGACGGTCGCACTGGCGCTCTACACAAGCAACTCCTCCCCCCCCATGGGCTCAACGATTACTGCTCTACTTCAGAAAGCGCAATCAGTGGCAAAAGCCATCAACAAGAGAATCACAAGCGCAGCTGCCCAGGCAAGTAAAACCCCTGACGGAGTTTCAATCACTGTCAACAACCAACAACAGCGAAATAAATAATTCACAGGTTTTCTGCCGGTTAATTGATTTATTTAATTCTTTTAACGACATTTCGGCAACTGCCATCATTGCCTTCATCAGGTTAACTCTTAAATATAAAGACGAGACTGTGACTGACTCGCGAGCAGCAGGAGAGCAACATTGCTGCCAACGCCGGAGGCGTTGGCTGTGATTGGGGAGAGGTGCCTGTCACCCTGTTGGCGACATATACCCCTACATTTATCTTCGGTTTAGAGTTTTCATAGCATTTTTTGATTTCTTAACTTCTATTTGCCCTAATGATTTTACAGGTTAGTTTGCCTTATGGTTTATTTACACTGGAGTCTTTAACACTGGTTTCTTTATTCATATATTTTTTGGTTCACTTTACCCATGCTTTGCGTCTTGGCCATTCCGCATCTTCCATGCTGCTACCTGTTCAAGATTGCCTTCGGTCTATCATGGCGCAGTCCTTCTTGGTCGTCTCCCAGTCCGCTTATTTTTTTATTTTTTTTTTCCATTCCTCCCAGGTGAAGCCCAGGAGGCGGGCTGTTGTAGGGCCGGAAGGGCCTTTTTCAGCCAATGGGTTTACATATATTTACAATGCTTTATTTAATTTTACATAGGAACATGACATAAAAATATTTACAAGGATTCTTAAGATAAATTATATTACATAGCTAACTACAGTAATGAATATTATAAAAATAGGTTGTATATAGATTAGTTAATGAATTTATGTTACAAGGTACATTTGTTCTATAAATGGAGATTACTTAATACTAACAGTAGACTTATATCCTAGTATTTATGAGGTGATGTGATGGATGTACAATGCCAAATGAGATGATGAATATTTACATAGTGTGACTTTTTATTGTTTGGGACGTTAGGGGAAAAGAGTGGGGGGGGGGGGGTATGTGGGTATCTCTCTCTGGTTTTAGAGTTATTGAGTGGCGGCATAGGGAACAGGGAGGAGATGTGCTGGGGGAGGTATTGCATTGATAGTTACCAGTCCTGGCTCCTATAAATAGCCTGTTGCCGAGGGAAGTTTCCCGCTGCTCTTTGATTGGTCGGTGATGCAAACGGCCTCAGACAGGGGTGAAACCGGTTTGGCGCGCCAAATTACTGCTGCAGTTCAGTCAGCTCTCGAGGCTGTGCGCAAAGATACCACAAACTCGCACGATGGCCAGAATTGAAGACATCTCAATCTACTCGTGGAATGCCAACGGCCTGTGGCGCCAGTTGGGAGAATTTAGATACTTTTTAAGAGGGGAGGGCATAGACTCCTGTTTAGTCAATGAGACCCACCTAAGGTCTTGCATTAAGGCAGCTGTACCAAATTTTGCTTGCTATAGAAACGACCTTCTGACAGCAGGGGGTGGCACAGCCGTCTACGTAAGGAACACGATCAGACACTACCCGATAGTCCTACCAGAGCTAGCAGCTAATGAAGCAACGGGAGTTGCTATCGAGACCTCTCGCGGCAAACTAGTACTCATTGCCTCAACAGAGCTCCCAGGGGACTCCTAGCTGAGGATGATGTAGCTGCGCTCCTCCGGTTGCGAGGCAACATCTTTAGGGCAGGGGATTTCAATGCTAAGCACGCGGCTTGGAATTCCCGAGTTACGAACACTAGTGGACGTCGGTTCCTCCACGTAAGTGAAGCTCACGATGCAGGAGTATGGGGTCCAACCGAAACCACCATTTTCAACCCTGTTATATTCTACCTGGCCACAGACATCCTGGCACGGGGGGAGCGACGACACCACAACTTGAGACGTACTGACTTAGCCACGTGGATTAACGAGGCTGTTGAAGCAGCTACACCTGCTTCCAGAAAGCCGCCAACCTGCTCCAGACAACTTCCACCTGACATCAAGGAGGCAATCTCTCTTAAGAACAGAGCTACAAGGGAGAGGCAGGTCACCAGGGACCCCACAGCGAAGAAAGCTATAAACAAGATGCGGCGAGATATAAAAGCAGCCCTCGAACAACAACGTACACGAGAATGGTCCGCCAGGGTCGCGTCCCTCAATACAGAAGATTGCTCTGCATGGAAGGCAACTAAGGGGCTAATGCGCCGAAAGGACAGGATCCCACCCCTGATGATAGGGAATCAAGTGGCTAAAGCAGACGCACTGGCAGATGCTTTCGAGGCCAACTTCCGGCCTATGGAAGAACCCCAAGATGCAGTACACATACAACATGTAGAAGACCGACTGCAGCGACTCCTAGTAGCCGAACAGCAAGCAGACGACGCAATAGATGAAATTACTTAAGAAGTAGTCCTAACAGCACTCTCACACGTCAACGTCAAGAAAGCAGCTGGGAACGATGGGATTGGGGGTACCATGCTGAGACATATGCCTCCCGCCGCCGTAACCTTCATCACAGTGGCCTTCGACGAAATTATGGCGAGAGGCCCATTTCCACAAGTATAGAAACATGCCGAGATAGTACCGGTCCCTAAATCAGGAAAGGACCTGCAGACCTATAAACCTACTGCCCACAATCTCCAAGATCTTTGAGAGACTATATCTCAAAAGGTTTCGTATGGTATTAGAAAATGAACAAATCCTGCCCAATGAACAATTCGGCTTTCGAAGGAACCATTCGGCACCGCAACAACCGCTCAGAGTGGTGGAATCTGCCATGGGAGCCATGGACAAGAGGGAGTACTTTGGTGCGGCGCTCTTTGATGTGTCACGTGCCTTTGACTCAGGCTGGCACGCTGGCCTTCTGTACAAACTGAGCTATCTATCTGATAGGACCTTCCGTGTCATACTGGACGACGCAGTCTCCTCTGTGAAGAGGCCCTGTCTAATACAACATCTACAACTCGGACCTCCCGAGGACAGAACAAGTCGAGTCTGCCCAATATGCTGATGACACTGCTGTCTTCACCAGAAGCATCAGAGCCACGCACGTGAGGACCAAGCTTCATCGCGCGTGCAACAGTATAGAAGACCAAATGGCGTCTAGCATTCAATGCCACAAAGAACCAAGCTCTTATACTCAGCAGAAGGACCATTCCTTACCTGCAACCCCTCAACTTGTTTGGAGAAAACATCGAGTGGACTCCTACTGCCAAATACCTAGTCGTCACTATGGACAGGAGATTGACGTGGAAAACACACGTCAGGAACCTCCGTAACAAGGCTATGGGTAGAATGACAGTTTTATATCCCATTCTGAACCCCTCATCATCACTAACACCGCATTTTGGGATTCGCTCTACATTGCCTTGATAAGGCCAATAATAGATTACGCTGCAGTGGTATGGGGTAGTGCTGCTGACTCACACCTCAATTTACTACAAACTATACAAAATCGAGCCATTAGATACGCTTATAAAATGCCACTGGAAACTCCAACATTACGTCTACACGAAATCAGTGGACTACCGCGCCTCAAAGAAAGATTCGGCAAATTAGCTGCGAAATTCTACAAGGAATGCAGCGAATCAGGCAATCCGCTTATTGCCAGCCTGGGTAACACAGTCCATCTAAACAACAATTTACGATGGCCTGTCAAACTACTCCGTGAGTTATAAGCTCCCACAAAGACATGCCAGGATAAGACTAATCCACCAATGACACTACCGATGAGGACAGCATATTAAAATGGAAGGAGATGCATTTTTTTTTATGTAAGAACTTCCCCAAAACTCTGGGATAATGACACCCAGGAAATTTAGTCCATACCATGCATAGCTCCAACATTCTCCCCTAGCCCTTAGGCTAGGAGATTCGTATTAGGAAATACTTGCCTATTAGGCATCACCTTCGTTCTTGCTTTTTTGTTATTTTGCGTCTTTGCTTTTTTGGCTTTGTCTTTTATTTCGGAGCGTTAAGGTTCCTTTTTTTTTTTTTTTTTTCCAACGCCGAAGGCGTTTGCTGAACCTGATGAAGGGTGCCTGTCACTCTTATCGTCGACAGCTGTCCCTTCAGTTGCTGGTTGTGGGTGTTGTTTCTTCTCGACTTGTTGTTGGCTTTTCCCGAGCTCTGAGAAACCGGTTTGGCTGCATCACCATCATCACTGTCATTTGTCAGTCGGGCGAGGCCCGACTGACTGGCTGCTTTACCGTTGTTTCCTCCCGCCCGAGAGCAATTTCTGCTTTTATATTCACAAGCAGTTTAGGCGAAGGTTTTGTCTCTGGACATTTCCTTCAGACTTTCAGGCTGGGTGTCTTTTGTTATTGGTATGTCTTTAATTTTGCTCTTTCATTGTTTTAATTTCTTGTTAGGATGGCCAATGGCCTTTCGTGTTTGTCATGTGCATTGTTATACTGTCCGAGATTTGTAATTAGTGGATGTGTAGATGTTCTTGCAGCTCTGTAAAAGGATTTGGTAATCGCCAATATTCTTTCTTGGAGCAGCGGGACACCTGTGGCTTCATGCAGGTCGGCTGTTGGGAACCGGTTCGGGACATGTAGTGCTCGCCGAAGTGCTCTGATTTGCATTGTTTGCAGTCTGCCCAACCTGGTTATTGATACGTAGCCCCACACCGGGCACGCATATTCAATTACCGGGTGAACTAGACTGCAGTATATACTGACTCCGGTACTGGCTGATAATGAGCTGTCCCGATTGAGGATCGGGTACAGTTCTTTGAGCCTAGCTGCGACTTTTCGTCGAGTGTCCTCGATGTTGCTTTTCCAGGTTAACCGGGAGTCCATAGTGACACCGAGGTATTTGACAGTGGCAGACCACTCTATCTCTTCTCCATTTAGGTGCAGCTTCTTGGTGCGATTTTGCTGGCGATCCCGCTTCCCCAGGCGCCTCATCATCGTGATGGCTTGGGTTTTTCGAGTGTTGAGGGTGATTCCCCACCTTCTGGCCCAGGCTTCGGTTTGCTGTAGAACCTGTTGTAGTCGGCGGATGGCAGTAGCTTTATACATATGTGCCATGAAAAAAGCCGTATCATCAGCGTAAAGGGCGGTACGGACTATAGTTGGAGCTGGTATATCGGCTGTATACAGGTGTTAAAGTACAGGTCCTAGTACCGATCCCTGTGGTACTCCTGCCTTTATGGGGCGACGTGTTGATAGATCGATACCTACCCTCACTCGGGAAGATCTACCTGATATGTAACTTCGAATTACAACGGTCTTCAGCCTCGATTAAATTGTTGTTTTCGGGTTGGGGCTGCATTCCCGTCTGAGGCCGTTTGCATCGCCGACCAATCAAAGAGCAGCGGGAAGCATCCCTCGGCAACAGGCTAATTATAGAAGCCAGGACTGGCTCGCGAGTCAGGCTCCCTGGCCAGAGAGGGACGGAGACGAGACGGAGACGACACCAAGAACGACAACAGCCAACCAGCAGAGAGACATTGGTTGCGGGCGTCTATTGAGCCATCCGCGCCAGATCTTCTAGCTACCGACCCCGTCGCCGCTCCGGGCTTCATATAGAGCCATCTTCAAATAAGGGACGACACGAAAAACAGCAAATACAGACAAACTCTCTGGTTGACGCAAGTTATGTGTTCAGAAAAAGCAAAGTCAGACTTCATGTGACTTGCAAAAACCAGAGACAGCACTAAAGAAAAGCTACAGCGAGAATCCACGAGCGCGTCGGGATACAACACTCGAAGCTATATGGGACAGGACCACACCGCTTCACTTACTCCGTCTGAGACCAAGCTCAGCTTGGAGTGACAGAGCATCAATCACCAGGAGAAGAAGAGAGGAGACTACTCCCACTGCAAAACAGGACCGCTGACTTCCGCACGGAGCATCCTCTCCGTTCCTCCATAGGGAAATATCCGCTCCAGGGCCCGAATTACATTCGGATACCCGCGGGCGTGTAGGCCATTGTGCTAACTGCCGAAACCAAGCGGTGTTAACGTAAAGCAGTTGCGCAATTCCCCGCGGAAGTTAGCGGATTAGCGGACCCGCACCGTGACGTTATATACCGAACGTCAATTAGGAACCAGACAAAACAACATGGACGAACCGGAAGAAACATCCCCCACCTACAGTGTACGGTCACCATCCCCCGAACAATCAGACTCTGATGACGAGATCTCTTTCAAGCAGACACTAACGCTGCTAATCAAAAACCTCCCTAAAGACCCCACCCAGAAACAAATATACACAGACCTCCAGAGACTAAAACCATCAATTCCTCCAACAATAGCAAACATGTATAAAACAAAAAACAATGACCTCATCATGAAAACCACAATGGAAGACCCCGAATCAGCGCTGATCCGCTTCTTCCAAACAGCCTACAGCAAGACAGTAATCATTCACAGACTGAAAGACAGAATCACCACCAACCCCTTTCTTCCAAAAAACAGCCCGCTTTCAGCGTAGAAGCCAAAGGGGTTGACCTTGACATCACCCCCGAAGACGTTAAAAAACAAATGACTGAAGCAGGCCTTAAACCCTACTTAGTATGGCGGATTTCGTCCAAAGCTTTACAAAGGGAAACAAAGCTAATGAGAATACTAACTCACGACCAAGCAACGCTCGACTTTCTACACAGAAACGGCCTAAGCCTATTTGGCAAATGGCACACGGTAGAGGAGTCCAGACCACCACCACCAATACCCGGACAGTGCACCAAATGCCATTCATTCCAGCACACAAATGAAGCGTGCACCCAGAACAGGAAATGCCCCCAGTGTGGAGAAGAACACCACCTCAGCAAATGCAAAGCACCGACTGAAAACCCTAAATGTACAAACTGTAACGGGGAACACTCCGCCCTCTCACACAAGTGCCCAATGAGGCCAAAAGAAGTGAAGCAGAACATGCCAGTCAGGAACCTACAGGTAGTCAACGATCCCACCCCCACCCCAATAACAGTGGAAGACCTCTTTGAACAGCACACCCCGCAGGACGACTTCATCAGGGCAACAACCACCATCCTCCTAAATCTCTTCCAGAACAGAAGAAAAGAAGTAATGTCTATACTGAAACCAGTATTCAGACAACTCTTCCACAAAGACATACAAATAAACCAATCTGGGCCCTTCATATCAGTCACAACCACCAAAACCAGGCAATGGCCTCAAAAACAAATAATCAAAAGCTAAGAGAAAACAATCCAAACACAACCATGCATAAACCGCTACAATGGTCCAAATAGATAGAAATAATATACTATTTATTAACGCAGCTGGACTCAAAAGACGAAAGACACTACTCATCCGCTGCATCCAAAAAAACAATATCCACGTAGTAGGAGTAGCTGAGACATGGACGAAAACGGACGAAGAAGCTAGACTACAAGGCTACTCCTCTTTCAGCAAACACAGACATGACGGCAGAGGGGGCGTGGCACTGTACATACGCAATGACATACCCGCCCGACGAGCACCACTCCCCCCACAATACGACAATACTGAGGCATAACGACACAGACTTACTGGTAGCCTGCATCTACAATTCACCGAACAATAGACTACCTACAAACTTCCTCCGGTATATAATCTCATTCAAAGATTTTATAGTGATGGGAGACTTCAACGCCAGACACCCCTACTTAGATGACGAACAGGAAAACCAAAACGGACAACAATTATTCCAGCTACTCACAACTGAAAATATATGCTGACTACAACCTTTATAGGACAGCAGGGATACTCAACCCCGGACCACGTATTACATAGCAGCAACCTAACAGACAAAGTACATTTTGACAGACTAGAAGACAGCATAACGAGCGACCACGTTCCTATTATATTTTCCACAGCATCAATTCCAGGCTCTCCCCCACTCCCCCAGACCAGAACCATCAGACTTACAAAAAACGCGGACTGGGATAAATACAAGGAAATAATCACAGAAAAACTGAAAACCCCAATGACTATAACTGACGCCACGGAAATGGAAAATATAAATTCACTACTGCAACAAACGATACAAACTGCAATAGACCAGACCATCCCCACAAAAACCATACAAAACTGGAAACCGACTATTCCGCAAGAAGCCCGAGAAATAATAAAACAAAAAAGAAGGATTTACAGAGAAATTAAAAGAACAGGAAACAATGACCTCAGATCACTATGGAACAGACTGAATAACCAAGCAAGACGCATAATATCTGAACACAAACAGACAGAATGGGACAACACATGCCGACAGCTAAACTACAGAGAAGGCCGCAAATTTTGGAACAAATTTAAGACACTTACAGGACAAAGACTACCAAAACCAACCACATTAGTCATCAACCACTCCCCAACGACAAATAACCGACAAAAAGCCGAGGCCTTCAGACAGACCTTAGAAACAATACACGACTTCCCAGAAAACGACCTTTTCGACGAAAACTTCCGACAGTTAGTAGAACAACAAATACCGGAAATCCTAACAACAGCGACAGTACCGACTGAGAAAGAGACAGAACTGACAAAAGAAATTACAGACATGGAAATACTAACAGCAATCTGCTCTGGAAGAAACTCAGCCCCCGGTCCTGATGGAATAAGCAGAATGCACCTCAGGAAAAGCCCGCTAGATGTGCTAATACCTACCATGACCTTACTATTCAACTACTGCATGACTTACGAAACGATACCGGACTCATGGAAACAAGCAAAAATAATTATGATCCCCAAACCAAACAAACCAACCACCTACCCCAACTCCTACAGACCCATATCCCTCCTAAACGTAATCGGAAAAACCTATGACAGAATTATCACAGACAGACTACGAAAATACTTAGAAGAAAACTCCAAAATAAAAAATCCAAACTTACAATCTGGTTTCCGAAGACTACACTCAACCAACGACCCACTACTGAAACTGACAGCGCACATAACAAAAAGCAACAATAGGGGACATTGCACCTTAGCAGTGTTCCTAGACATTGAACGTGCTTTCGACAAAATCTGGCATGACGGACTGCTATACAAACTACACACAATGGGAACACCAGACAAACTAATCCGAATCATCAAAACACAACTAGACAAAAGACAAGTTTACTGCGACGACGCAACTTCTGACGCATTCACGCCCAAAGCTGGAGTAGCGCAGGGAGGGATATCCTCCACCCTACTATACCTAGCCTATGCCTCTGACCCACCACCAGTAGAAACACAGGACGAAGACGTAGAAATGTTCGCCGACGATACTGCATACTGGTGCTCTGCCCCCAACACAAAATCTGCCAACAGACGTGCATCTCGATACTTAGGACGCCTTCAAGACTGGATGAGTAAATGGCGAATCAAGCCCAACCCTGACAAAACACAGACAATACTATTCAGACACAGGAACCTAACTCAGAAAAGAACACAAAAAACAGAAGACATACAACTTACCCTGTGGAGACAACAGCTAAGACTGACTGACTGCGCGAAGTACCTAGGAATAAACATAGACAAATACCTCAACTGGAAAACGCACATCAGAGAAATACTAAACAAAATAAGGAAAAGACAAAACTTGATTCGACAGGTACAAGGACGCTTTTTCGGATGCAGCGACCAGACGGCAATCCACACCTACAAGACGTACATAAGACCACTTATAGAATATGCAGCGATACCGCTCGCAGGAATGACAAAGACCACAGCCAACAGACTATACGCGACTGAAAGACGATTACTGAGAAGCATACTGAAACTCCACTACAGAACTCCCTCAGAAGCTGTTTATGAAGCAGCAAAAATAACACCGCTACAGACAAGGCTGGCGATCCAAAGAGGGAAGTACGGATACAGGATAAAGAAAAATAGACAAGACATGGAAAACCTTATGACTGTAAAACCAAGAACAACTGCCAAACCAAAATACAAATACATATACCCACCAAGAATAATAGCCCTAAACGCAAAACATACCTTCCCAGAGACAGATGACGAAGAAAATGAACTTACGCAAGACGAACAACTACCACCCCACCTCGACGTAAGACCGCGTCCAGCTGCACAACACCAACTATAAAACCAACAGAGAAAAATAGAACAGAAGACCAAGCAACAACAGGGCACACAAAAAAAAGGAAGTAATGTAAATAACACAAAAATAAAGATTGAAGTAAGTAAATAACACAAAAAAAAAGTTGAGATGTAAATAGCTACAAAAATAAGAGAAATGCCAAATTATAAAAACAACTATGTTAAAATAAACTAGACAATAGCAAAGTAGAATATAAATAGTTAATTTTAGAAATTGTTAAATAAGTTATAAAAAATATATATTATATGAACAAATGATGATAAAAATTTTGTAAAATGAATCAAACAATAAAAATGTATAAAAATTATAATGTAACCCAAGGCTGAAAAGAGCCCCTGCTCTCCACCAGCCCGCCGCCAACCTTCAGTTGGTGGAATGAAAAAAAAAAAATCGCGAGTCAGTCACAGTCTTTTCTTTGTATTTAAGAGTTAACCTGATGAAGGCAACGATGGCAGTTGCCGAAACGTCATTAAAAGAATTAAATAAATCGATTAACCGGCAGAAAACCAATGAATCATTTATTTGATCAATACGCCGGGAAAAACTAAAATGTCAAACCATCAGCAACGTCAAAACGTCACCGACCAAGAACAATAGGGGTAGAGCTCGCCAAATGCGGGCGACCGTACTCCTCCTTCATTACTATCGAAACGTTGTGTTTTTACACCACCATGCAGCTGGAAATCCTAGAAGATTATATTGCATCAGGACGCCGGGAAAGGCTCCAGTCAAACATCAGGTTCTGGTATGTTAACTCAATATTCACCGAAATTGAAGGGAAATATTAACTTGCAACAAAAAATAACAAGAAACGCTTAAATAGCACAAAACAAAGAAAACTGGTGAACTATATACACAGACGGAAAAAAAAATCCCAACACCAAGAAAGACTTGTGTTAGATAAACGAAATTTGGTAGGCGTGTTTATACATCTGAAAGATGACATCAATTCAAATTTCGCGCTTCGCGCATAAGTGTGGCGCTAGTAGCGCTACTCAGAGCTTGCAAATCAGGTTTGCTTTAAATACGCGCTGTAAAGTTTGTGAACGTTATTTACCGCTGAGATTTGACATAGTGAGTTGATGTTAGCCAAGAATGCCTTTAAGAAGACGAAGAAGCCATTATCAACAGCTCACCGAGTTTGAACGAGGTCGTGTAATAGGGCTACGAGAAGGTGGATTTTCTTTTCGCGATATTGCAGAAAGACTTGGCCGGAATGTATCCACTGTGCATGATTGTTGGGTGCAGTGGTCAAGGGATGGTACTGCCTCAAGAAGACCGGGTTCCGGGAGGCCACGTGGCACTACTGAGAGGGAAGACCGCCGTATTCGGCGTACAGCTGTGGCGCATCGTACTGCGTCTGCGGCAGAAATTCGAGCTGCAGTTGGTACCACAGTGACACAACGAACTGTTAGAAATCGGTTACTTCAAGGACAGCTCCGAGCCAGGCGCCCTGTAGCGTGCATTCCACTGACTACAAGCCATCGCCGTTTGCGACTCCAGTGGTGTCAAGCCAGAGCTCATTGGAGGACGGAGTGGAGATCTGTTGTGTTTTCTGATGAAAGCAGGTTCTGCCTTGGTGCCAGTGATGGCCGAGTGTTGGTCAGAAGGAGGCCAGGGGAACGCCTGCAACCAAACTGTCTGCGGCCTAGACACACTGGACCTACACCTGGAGTCATGGTCTGGGGAGCAATTTCCTATGACAGCAGGAGCACTCTTGTGGTTATACCAAACACACTGACTGCAAATTTGTACGTCAGTCTGGTAATTCAACCTGTAGTGCTGCCATTCATGAACAGCATTCAAGGGGGAGTTTTTCAACAGGATAACGCTCGCCCTCATACCGCTGTTGTCTCGCAACGTGCTCTACAGAGTGTCGACATGTTACCTTGGCCTGCAAGATCACCAGATCTGTCTCCAATTGAACACGTATGGGATATCATTGGACGACAACTCCAGCATCATCCACAGCCAGCACTGACCGTCCCAGTATTGACAGCACAAGTACAACAAGCATGGAACTCCATACCACAAAGTGACATTCGAAACCTGTATGACACAATGCATTCACGTTTGCAGGCTTGTATTCAAAATTCTGGAGGTTACACCGGCTATTAATTTAACAGTATTTCACATTTGAAATGCATTTTCTTGAGCTTAAATTAACCTGTGATCTTGAAAATTTAATCAATTAAACATGTTAACTTGACAAATGCATTGTCCAAATTTCATTACTCTACAATAATTTTTTCTTGGTGTTGGGATTTTTTTTTTCCGTCTGTGTATATAACTATTATCGCTTAGTAGTAATAGGAAAGTTATTTTAACTTACTAACTCGTTGAGTAAAAGTTTCAAATTTCCTTTTTTCTGTTTTTGAGCTCTAAACTTAGGATAATTTGGGTACCTTTGAAAATATTAATATTTATAATTTAGTAAATTTCCAGATGCTGTTCAAAACTGTCCAAAAATTGAGTCTGTCGTCTAGCAAAAAGTCTCTTATGTTTGATGGAGATCCGCCATACTCTCACGAATTATTTTCAAGCTATAGTAGTTATGTTCTTAGTATTATACGTGCCATCTCGTTATAGGCTACCTGGCCGATACCACAATAATCGTTCCCGTCTGCTTCAGGCTGCAGTGTTGCCAATGACCCCTCAATGTTGACGGAGATTATTTCTGCCTCCATTGTTTCACAAAATCTTTCGAACAAGTTTGAAGCATTTTGGATCATTCCATAGCCCCATGTTACGGAACAGGACTGTGTGACATTTAGCTGTATCAAGGAAATGAACAAAGGCCAAAGTTAATAGTCCATAACAAAAATATAGTTTCGAACTACATTTCTGAGGATAGCGACAGAAATTTTTATGTCTAGATAAATCGGACTTCTGCAACGCTGATGATGATAATTATTGACCTAGAATTTTGTTTTAACAGAATGTCTGATTGAGAGAGTTCGTCACCAAAATAAACGTTTTGCTTATTATTAGCTTGTAAAATTGAAATAATCTACTTAAATTAATTGAAGTCATTAACTGGACTCGGGCAATAAATGAGAAGGAATTAGCCACGGTCTTTTAAAGGAACTTTACGGTCATTCAACCGGAGTTGTTGTGGAAGACCGAAAACTGGAAGGCAAGACGGGGATTCGAGCCGGCGTTCTTCCCAATGCAAGGTCATGGACAAAAGAAGCCAGTTAATAATGTAGCGCTAGATGTTTCCAAGATATTTGACAAAAAAGAACTATTAAATGGTTTTAAATAAGTTGAAAGCCATTGCAGTGAATGTAGAAGTGACTTGCTGTGTAGAGGAATTATTAAAAACTCGGAAACAAAGAGATATGTAAGAAATGCCTTGTCAAAAGACGTGGAAGTTAAATTGGGAATGATTTTGTTTAATGGTTTACAGTCAGAAATTAGGTCGTTTACAGATGACATATAATTAGCATCCAAGTGGGATATGACTGTGAACAGATGTAGAGTGATATGAACAGTTTATCTACTTGGGTAAATACCATAAAGAATCTGCTTATTATATACACGAATAAAAAAACTAGAGGTTTTTATAGTTGTAGGGTACAGAAGGAATTACTTGTCGAAGAATTGTAGTTTAAAAATCTTAACATAAATTTTGAATGGAAACTCAGCTGGGCACATCTGGCAGGTGGTAGGAAAGGGATTCAAAATCCTTCATATAAAAGTTTTTTTTTAACTGCTTTACGTCTCTCAACAGCGAGGTCTTTAGAGACGGGATAGGATGGGGGCAAGGAATGGGAAGGAATTCGGCCATGGCCTTTTTAAGGAAGCATCCCAGCATTTGCCTGGAGTGATTTGGGAAACCATGGAAAACCCAAATCTGGATGCCCGGACGGGGATTCAAACCACCGTCCTCTCGAATGCGAGGCCAGAACGCTATCCGTTACACCACCACGCTCGGTTTCATATACAGGAGAGAGTGATGATGCGACCTTAAAGAGAAGTGAAGGAATTAGGATGCAAAGCTGGTCAGACCATTGACTGAATATGTTGGCACGTAACCCACATTTTCGGTATCAGGTACACTAGATGGGAGGGAGTGCATAGCAAGACAGCTAAATTGTGAAAATTATTGCATGATACATGATAAAGGTATTAAATTGGGTGTCAGCTGAAGACAGTAGGAAGGTAAAGAAAATTCTGGGAGTATATCGGTAATGAGACTGTGAAGGATTTATGTAGAAGAATTAATAATATTTCATGGCAGGGGAAAAAATGATCCTGACCACAAGCTGGCACGCGATTTAAGGAATAAAGGAATGAAAATTTTTCTTTTTTTAGGTCAGGAATTGGAATAAATTGCTAAGGGAAGTGTTGAACAATTTACTAAAATCAGTGCATTTAAAATAAAGTTCGTTTAGAATTAAAGTAGATAGGTGGTAAAATTTGCACTACAAAGAATTTATAATTAAAAACAAGGTATGGGAAAATAGGTTTGTAGGGAAAGTACCTCCAGGGCGTGTGAATCATCGCATTTAAGTATTAATAACTATCCATACCCAATTATATAAATGTTCTTTGTATTCTCAGTAATAATCTATATCAAGAGCAAGAAGACCTTCTCTGCGCACAGCAGCTTCAAGAAAGAGAAGATCATTTGTTGGCAATGAAAGAAGGATAGAAGGCAAAGAAACAACCAAAAATACAAGACTGAAACAATAGACAAATCCAAACCAGGAGGATCAAAATCAGAGAATTCAACTTTCAGAAAATGTTAAACACACTGAAAACTGTGGTTAGCAAATTCCGAGATACCTAGAGCGGCTTGGAAAACTATTACTGAATTTTTCTTTGATCACGAGACAAAATAAACTGACTAAACATACTTGCTTTAAATGCCAATGGCATTTCAAACAAACAATTAGACTTATGTACTTGAAGAAAATGAAATTCACATAGCCCTCATTGTGGAAACCCAGCTGAACCCAGGTAACACGTTCAGGATGGGGAACTACATTGTGACATGTACTGACCGATTGACATGGGGAGGTGGGACTGTTGTTATGTTGAAAAACAGGCTGGCCTACAGAGACCTTCCTGACGCACATACTGGTGACCTAGAGCACACGGCCGCCGAGTAAATGGGGAACCTTAATATCTAGTCACAGTATACAACCCAATTGGAAAGGTTCTGAAAGAAGGAAACGTGCAAGCACTGCTACATAGAAATCCAATAGCAATACTGGGTGGTGACCTGAATGCCAAGAGCCATATCTGGCATAGTAGACTTAGCAATCGGAAGGGAAGGGGGCTGCTTAGGGTGCTACACGCCAACAGAAATGTTGAAGTGCTTGCATTAGATGCGCTAACATACTTCCCGAATAGGGTAGTGCGTCAACCGGATGTATTGGACGTATTCGTTGTGAAAGAACTGAGATGGCAGAGGGAAACCTTAACCCAATGTGAACTCAGTTCTGATCAAAATCCGATTATTTTGTCAGTCAAGCTACAACAACCGAAATGATCGAAGTCTTGGATCAGCTGCAACATTAACTGGAAACACTTTGAGGAGGATGTCGCGCTATACCTCGTGGATCTGCCTTAACTCGACAGAAAAGATTGATGAGGATGAATCGTATTTCAATGCTGTAGTCCATGTGTGCACCACACACACAACCACTAAAATAGAAACTATGAACCAACAGCACAAACTACCGGAACACATCGCAAACTTGATCAATTTGTAAAAAATGGTTCGCAAGAGGTGGCAGTGCTGGCTTATCAGGCTGACAGAGGTATGATAAACCTTCTATCAGATGAGGTCAGAGAGAATCTGAGAGTCCATCGACATCAAGACTGGAAAAGAAAACTCGCAACAGTACAAAACAACAACATAAACATATAGACACTTGCGAGCAAAACATCACAACCTACTTGGCCTATACATGGAGCGCATGGTTTTGTTTATGACCTAGCTGGGAAAGCACAGGTTCTTCCCAACACACTAGAGACACATTTTAAGCCGGGTGAAACAGCTGATAATGTAAGCGAATCTCACAAGTAACATGCTCTGAGTGAAGTAAATTGCTTGATGCACATCGGAACGCAGACCTTTGTGCAAAAAATAAATGATGATGAGATGGAGCCTGAAATCCAAGAAGCCCTAGTTTCAAGAAGATCTCCGGCCTCCAAGAAGAAAATCTGCCCCCACAAGCCATTAGGTATCTGACAATGATCTATAACGCCTGTCTTACTCTCTGCTACTTTCCGGGGGCATGGAACCTAGCAAAATTAGTAGCCATTCCCAAGGCTGGAAAGAATAAACTATTTTTTTCTTATGGCTTTACGCCTCGTCGAGGTCATTAGAGGACAACCGTCTCTGGGTCCACTCGATGCCGTGCACAAATCCCTCCACTACCACGGCACGCGGAAGTGACGTCGCAATGACGATGCGTGTAACTTCTTTGGTATAGTGTTGCAGCGCTACCACACTATGCGTTTGATTTTGTATATGATAGAGTGCGTCTATAAGAATTTAACGGTGAAAGAGCTGAAGGAGTTACTCCTTCAAGTCGGAGTACGTAATCTATCGAAGTGCACAAAACAAAAACTGATTAACAGATGAGAATTCACGAATTAAACCTTGAAAGTACCGTTGAATTTAGCCCTCTTGTCGGAATTTCTCTACTAGTTTGTTGAACCGCTTGAAATCATTTTTAAAACCTGTAAATGTCTGATTTTAGGCCAAAGTATTTTATTCCTATTTTTTTCCCATTGCATTTACAGGTTACGGAGGAGAGAACAATTTCCAAACAACAATAAAACATTATTTGAAATTGAGGTAGTGCGTCGGGAGCCAGTGTACGAATTTCCAGAAGATGGGTTTAATGAGCTGTGTGCCGGATAAGATTATCTTAATTAAAGCTTTTTGTGCAGCTACAACAACAAAGAATTTGGATTATAGAATGAAAATGGTGCTCCATAGAGAATCCAGAGAAATTTGTCAGGCTACATGCCATCCATGACCAGCTGGATCTGGGTAGTTTGTAGCATGTAAACATGTTGCTGCAGTAAGCTACAACTTAGAACATCTGTCACGTAAAAAACTGCAAGCGGTGGAAATCAGAGCGCTGCGCATCATAGTCGATGCACCAAAATACCTGCCTAACAGGGAAATCAGAAGAGCGCTTCCCAACACTAGCTGAGGCAATTAAAGCAAATTCTACAATTTTCTATCAGAAATATTCAAATTCAGCTTATCAGTCATCGCCGCAATTGGCAACGAGACAGTAGAGATGAGGGAAGTAAAACGCCCAAAGTTAACTTTAAGCAGAAACTTCAACATCTAAATCCCCATTCCACCAATAACCAAAGCCATCCAATAGCTGTAAATAGGCCCCACAGCAGTTATATTGTAGGTCCCAAAGTCTTTTAATTTACAGATCTTTTAGACCCTCCATTAGAATATAGGTGGGCCATGGTAAATAAAAAACTCCCCCCACTATCTTAATTGGGTTCAATCCAGACTAGTATAGGAGCCTTTGTAAATATGTAACTTAATTGGCATAAAGAAAAAACTTGAAAATTAAAAAAAAAAAACTAAATATGATAGAGACATAAAGATATTTCAATGCCACCAAGATTTAGACAAGTTGCTCACGGAAGACCGTATGAGTTATGCACAGACAGATGACGTGTTGTTGTTGTTACTTCGGAAAAACTGGGGAAACAATTACAAATATGTTTTGAAGCATAAGTCTTAATTTCGTAATCGTAGGCTTCCGCGGCCAGAGTCAGTTGATTCTTGGCTATCCGGGTGGCGCCACCCGGATAGCCAAAAATCAAGTCTTAATTTCATATGAAACTATAGACTTGATAGTTTTTTTCTTTATCAACTTGACTTTTCCTTTCAAAGTTTTTGACTCCAGGATCCAATTCCTTTCCGATCAACCATTCCTTCTGAAGGCAGAGCGTCTTCGTGAGGTCTGAATAAGACAATTAATAGAAGGGCAAAACATGTGCGTTGCACTTTTTGTATAAAATCTGAAATGCTCCTTAGTTATTTTTTTCACTGTATGGTTATCACTAGGGTTCGGATGTTTAGGTCAAGTCATATTTTTTTTCTTGCCTTCTTTTTGAGCTGAAATGCTGATTTAAACACTGATTCAACGTTTCTAATTGTGTTTAAATGTATTTTATGTTGCATATAAATGCATATTTAGACCATTTTCCTAGTTTTGGTCATTTTTCGATAATATTTATGGCCATATGATCATATTTTGATGAAAAATCTGTTAGTTTTTTTTAATAGTACCGGGAATTCACTAGATATAGAATAGATGAGAAGAAATTAAGATAATTATTCACAGAAATGTACTTCTGCTTTACAGGTGGGGAAGAAAAAACTAATTTTTACTGTGGTCAGAGTTCATCAGGTATGAATTAAAGTTATGCATTATTGTCGCCAGCCTTTATACTCGACAATGCAGCAGAAGCATGCCTGTGTCGATCCGCGTCAATTAATATTTCAATGCAATATCCTCAGTCATCGTTAAATCTGCAGTGGATCAGTGAGTAAACCTACCGCCATGCCGAAAGTAAATTTTTTCTGAAAGTGCGAGATTACGTAAGGGAATTTAGAGAGGAGTATTTTAGTAAACATGAAAGAATTCTGTTCTGTAAATTATCTGAAATTAAAGTGACTTCAACAAAATAATTTAAAATTTAATTTCCCAATTGTGCAGAAAGTGCATGAAATCAAATTATGCTGTCTATATGAAGGCGACACTCCTAGATAAAATAAATGATGTAAAATTTAGCATGTTAATTTAAATGTTTGGTCATATTTTGTCATTTTTATGTCATATTTACCCATTTTATAGGTCATATTTGCCTGCATATTTCTCTATTTTTTAGTCATAAAGATCCGAACCCAGCAGCGATTCGACAAACCCTCTGTAGTTTTCCGGAGGTACCTGGCACCAGATGACTAAGGGCAGATCTCGCAGTTCCCATTAGTTAAGTGCCGGTGGCTTGTGCACGCGGAGCTAACGTCCGATAGCGTCCCAGATGTATTTTATCGGGTGAGATCAGGCGAATTTGGGGGTCAAGATATCAACGTGAATTAACTATCATGCTCCTAAAGCCACAGCATCACGACTCTGGCCTTGTGTCACGGATAATATCCTGCTGGGAGATGCCGTCGTGGAAGACATGAAGCATGAAGGTTGTCCGCAAAGGTTAAATAATTTTCATGTACTCCACAGCTGTCACGATGCCATTGGTCACTACCACGGATCCCACAGAAGCCAAGGTCTATATCTCTCACAGCATAATACTGCCCCTACCAGCCTGTGTCCGCGTCGAGGTGCATGTTTTCAGTGGTCTTCGTGACTAGACACGACCATCGATCTCATGTAACAAAAAAATGTAATCCATCCGACCAGGTGACAAGTTTTCATTGATCCACGGTCAAATCTAGATGATCTCGTGCCAACTGCAATCTTTATTAATAGTGTTGTTTGGTCAACATGGAAACTCATAAGAGTCATCTGCTGTGGAGCCACATGTTCAACAATGTACGTTGAACGGTGTGCTCCGAAATACATGTACCTGCATCAGCATTGTACTCTGCTGTCTGATTGGCCGCAGGTCGTCCCTATCCTACTTTACAGAGCGTCCAAGCTTACGACCTCCACGTGCTGTGATGAGCCATGGAAGTCCATGATCTTGTTGGCTACTCACGGTTTCATCACTTTCCATAGATACTCACTACAGTAGCATCCAGATAGCCGACCATTCTCGCCATTTCCATAATGCTCATTTCCAGGTGCCAGAGGACAACAATCTACTTTTTTTCAAGTCATTCACGTCAGTGGTTTTCCTCATTTTCCACACTCTGCATGCGTCTCAGCTCCACTTATATACTTTACTTGCCGCATGATATACAGGCAACGTTACCAGATGGCGTTCAGTCTAACAGTGATCCTAGTTTTTTGGCTCATCAGTGTATATACAGCAGAAACAACACGGCCCATTAGCCCATGCTCTGGAAACTATTTCTCTCTAACGCAACAAAACATTGAAAAAAATAGTAAAAAAGAACTTCTGATAACTATACCCGTAGTTATACTCCACTGATAGAGGAGTAGATACAACTTAAATCAGAGTTTCTCGATCTTTTTCAACTCGAGGACTAGACTACAATAATTCCCTCTTGAAACGGTTATAAACTTTATCCTCAAAGGAACTCCGCTCAATTTAATGCCGACTGAAAATTTATTTGGTGAAAAGACTATTAGAGTTACAAAGAAACATATCATCGTATCCTGACGTTATCAGATTATTACTGGTGACCGAAACACACAATGGCATTTCGTAAATTTATCTTATAGTTTATACTTGCTTATAGCCTTATAGAATACGAAAACGGTTAAAAATTTTACTGATTAATTTGTTGTTATGATATCTTCAATTCAGTCACAATCAACTTTTTATTATTCTATCTGCAGAACATCTCAACCATCTTCGCGGACCAAGAAACATTTCTCAACCTTTTTCAACCCGAGGACTAGAAAAATACCCTGCCTGGTGGGTGAGAGGTAACGCTCTGACTCGCATTTGGGAATACGTGGATTCAAATCCCCGTCCGGCCATCCAGTTTTGGGTTTTCCAAGGTTTCCCCAAATCACACCAGACGAATTTAAGGATGGTTCCTTCAAAATTCCATGGCCGAATTTCTTTCTATTACTTGAACCCAGTGTTTTCCCGCCTGTAATGGCCTCAATGTCGACGAATGTAAAGCCAGAAAGAAAAAATAAACCAGTAAAATATTTAAAAAAAATAATTCTACAGGCCATTAATTTATAAGAGCTTATATTTTTTTACCTGTATGTATATTATTAACATTTAGGACGTATTATATTTTACCATCGTAACCTAAATCTTAAAGTATTTTTTTGAGTTTCAGTTATGTGTAACTCAGTTATGAAATAGCAAGTGAAGTTTTAAACAGACTGAATATTTACTAACCAAATAAATAATAATCTCATGTCTGTGGACTACCAGTCCCAGTTTGTCCTCGGATCACAAGTTGATAAACACTGCTCTAGAATGGTAAGAAGAATGGGTAGAGGATACACGTTTCAATAGAAGAGTTATCTGCTTTCTCTGACTTTACTATGGTGTTGAATAGGCAGTTCAACAGTAAGACTTGTTAATAGTAATTGATATTAGAATTTTAATCAACCATTTTATTATTTTAAGACCATAACTATGATTACCAAACTCATAGAAATAATGCTTCCTTGCTCTTAAATATCTACATTCGCAAAAACTATACTGTGATGAAATTGTAGGTGATTAGTAAAATCGCACTTACTATTCATACAGTTTATTTCATCGCAGACATTTTTATTTTGTTTTAGTGTGTGATTCACCTACCTACAAGTAAAACAGTCCCATTTTTTTATATCTGAAATCAACCGTTATTTTATGAAGATGGTAATCTCTTCCTTCCTACAGTCTACTCCCAATTCTTCTACCCAATCAGCCTAGGGCATCCCCAATGAATGCTTTTATTCACATCCCAGAACCTTCTTTATTCCCCTCTTGATTCTCAACCCAACTCTTTTTTCGCATTATATTCATACAATACATTGCACTACAATATATTCATTTTCCATTCATCCCAATATAAGAGAATGGCTCTGTGAGATGTTGAAAGTGAATTGTTTGCGAGCCATGATAATTTCCGCAAAAAAAGCCTGCTACCTCCTTTATGTTCTCTCCAACACCTATATCCATAATATGAGTCCATACTGTACCATCATACAAATGATTATGTTTTTGAATCCCAGTTACATCACATCCCTAGCACATCCGTATATTACCTTCTCAAAAAACTATCCACCTAGATATCCTGCTGAGGTCCCTCTCTAGCTATTTACAATCCTGCCTTATTTTAATAGTATCATGAATTATTATATCATCGGCAAATGACATAATTTCTTACGATATCTAGAACTGCAGCTCCAGTGAAGATGATTTAACAATCTCTTTTCTGTAATGCTTCAGAAATAGTTTGTAATTGTATAAATTGTCTTCACTAAAAAATAATTTTCTTTCTAGTGTGACTTTTATTAGTCTAAATATTTTTTTTCGTGAAAATTAACATGCAATACTTTGTCACTTAAGTGTAGTCTGTGAGTAAGCTAGAAATTAATGCCTGATATAAGCAAGGAGCTGGTTTGTGATTAATTGATTGAAAGAAAGGAGATAGGTGAAGAGACTGCTGGTAGTGTATAAAGCACCTGTTTGAGGCGATACTTGATTAATATTGCTAAATGCATTAGCAGTAGGGAAGAGGTTTTTATAAGCTATCACTTGACTTCATATGACTTGTATGGCTGTGTAAAAATTTTCTTTTGTATGTAAGGTAGTCAAAGGACTGGAATAGAGCGTCTGACGACGGCTCTGATAAACGACTCGGAATGCTGTGTAAATCAGGGGTTTCTAAATACAATACAATTCAATACATTCATTTTCCATTGATCCCAATATAAGAGACTGGCTCTGTGGGATGTGGAAAGTTGTCAATTTATAGATAAACAGTTGCATAACAAAATAATAAGTACATCCACTAGATGTACAGTCATAGTATACATGGTACATTAAACACTTCCATTACAAAATAATACATACACCAGAATATGTACAGTCATAGCATATATGGTACATAAAAAAATTCCATAACAAAATAATACATACACCACAAGATGTACATAACATATATGGTAGCGTAAACAATTACGTAACAAACTAAATACATACACCAGGAGATGTACAGTCATAGCATACATGGTAAATTAATTAAGTGAACTATATTTACACAAGATACTGGCAGTTATTTTTTAGATACCTTAGAAATAAATTCTTCGGCAGAGCAGAAGGAGTTGTCAATTAAAAATTATTTCAATTTTTTCCTGAATTTATTCTTATCATCTACTAGACATTTAATATGTGTTGGGAGCATATTGAATATCGGACCCCTTTTTGAACAAATGACAATGACTTGTAAGTCTTGTGAAGATCATTTTTACTTCTAGTGCCATAATTGTGTATTTTACTATTTGTTTCAAACATAGTATAATTTGTGACTACAAAGGACATTAATGTGTATACAGGGTGTCCAGAAAAGGACTCCCTGATTTAAAAATTAAATATCTCGAAAACAAAGATCGATAGAGGAATGCAGTAAACGGTATGTTTATCGTGACAGCTGTAAGAAGTGTATACAGCAGTTTGAAATAATAGTTACAAAAGCTGCTAACAGATGGCGCTGTAATCGCCATATGTAATGCCTGAATAGTGATCCGAAGCTCAGGGCGATCAGTCCCACTATTGAAACGTGAAAGGAGGTTAGCGTACCCAAGGAAGAGTTTAAAACCATGTACACCATTGAACAACGCGTTTTTCTGGTGCTAGAGTACCACAGGTTAGAAGAGAGTCCTACAGCAACACGGCGAAGTTTTCAAGCACGATTTAATGTTCCAAAAGGACCCGATTCGAAAACCATTCGTACGCTCTTCGCAAAATTTCAACGAACAGGCAGCGTAACTGATGATCTAGTGGGGCATGTTGGCCGTAGTTACGCCTGAAAATATCGCCACAGTGTCTGGAATTATTCAGCGAAATCCAATGTCATCCGTCCGTAGAATTGCATCGGAGACTGGTTTGAAGCGTTCCAGCACGCAGAAAATACTGCGAAAGAGCCTACACATGTTTCCATTCAAAATTCAAACGCAACAGGCCATACCCGGACGAGCTGTGCAACAAAGGGTTGCCTTTGCTACTCAGATGCTCACAATGATTCATAGTGAAGGATTTGATGTTGGCTGCATCTGGTTTACAGATGAAGCACATTTCCACCTGAATGGCTACGTGAATAAGCAGAACTGGCGATTTTGGGGTTCCGAAAAGCCATATTGGTGTGAAGCGAAACCCCTGTATTCTCCTAAAGTTACTGTGTGGGCTGCAGTATGCAGCAGAGGCATTGTTGGCCCTTTTTTCATTCGAGAAACGGTCACTGGTGCACGTTACGTTGCAATTTTGGAACAATTTGTCGCCACACAGCAAGCGTTAGAGGATCGACCAGGTACTGAATGGTTTGTTCAAGATGGGGCCCGACCACATCGGACCGAACAAGTGTTTCGCTTTTTTGAAGAATACTTCGGGAATCGAGTCATTGCTTTGGGATATCCCGAATTTACTGGTGCAGGCATGGATTGGCCTCCATATTCGCCGGATGGGACTCCCTGTGACTTTTTTTTGTGGGGCACAGTGAAAGACATGGTCTACCCGAAGCATCCCGCTGGACGAGCTGGAATCGGCGATCTCTGCGGCATGTGAATCCATTTCGGTCGAGACACTACGAAATGTGATGGCGAATTTCATTCTTCGTTTGCGCCATCTCTGTAGTGCCAATGGTGAACATTTTGAAAATATTGTGATGTGATTGTTTGAAAAGATTGTTTTCATACGATTATTTCACTTATGTAAGCTGATATGAGCTGTACAGCGTACAGCGCCATCTGTTAGCAGCTTTTATAATTATTATTTCACACTGCTGTATACACTTCTTACAGCTGTCACAATAAACATACCGTTTACTGCATTCCTCTATCGATCTTTGTTTTCGAGATATTTAATTTTGAAATCAGGGAGTCCTTTTCTGGACACCCTGTATATACTCAGATGCTAATGTTAAAATCCCTAACTTCTTGAACAGCTCTCTACATGAAGTTCTATTGCTAACCCCACACATAATTCTTATTACACGCTTCTGGGCTCTGAACACTTTGTCTCTATGGGTAGAATTGCCCCAGAATATTATTCCATATGACAATAAGGAGTGAAAATAAGCAAAATAAACTAGATGCCTCATACGGAGATCACCTAAAGCTGAAATTGTACGAATTGCAAATGTGGCTGCTCCCAATCGCTTTAGTAAGTCAGAAACATGTACTTTCCAATTTAAATTATGATCAATATACAAACCTAGAAATTTCACTCTATCTACCTCTTGAATGGACTGGTCTGCAAATTTTATGTCTATGTCAGGTGTTAATCTGTGTGATGTACTGAATTGAATTGAATTGAATTGAATTTTATTTGATCCATGAAGTCATAATTTATGACATAGGACAAGTCATCAGTAATATGTACTGAATTGCATATACTGTTCCGTGGAAGGGTCACAAAGGTTCCGTGTTACATCCGAGAATTAAATAAAATGTTTTTTTTTTTTTAAAAAGAGTCATAACAGCGCCTTGAGAAGGCTATTATAATTCTGCTTCCGTCTGTGATGACTTACCGATGCGAGACCGGTTTTTCAGCTTACGCTTATAAAAATGGGGATCCGCCCAAAAATTTATGATCAATTAGGGTTCCATGGCCAAAAAGAAATTGGGAACCGCTGGTCTAAATGAGTACCATTGGGGAACCCCTAGACTTCGTTATTTTTTATTTTACATAGAATTGCACTTAAAGAATTTAGGATCAAAAACAATATAATTAAATGGGAAAATAGATGAGTCGGGAAATTGTCACTGGAGCATATGATCACTGTAATTAGATTAAATTATGAGAATGACAATTAAGACAATGAAATTTTCCCACACATATACTTTTCCATTACTCGTAAATTGGCTTTTAAATTCATTCAGCGTTTGACCTAACTTCAACAGCATATCTTTATAATATTAGTTAGCCTACTGACAGAGCATGGCAGGCTCGTGTTTGTGTCGTACTTAATACTCTGCTCTGTTGCGTTGATTTTCATATCTTTAGCTTGTTGTGTAAAACACTTTGTATTAAAGCGTTTAAAATTCTATGGTTATGTTATGATGTGGAACTGTCAGTGCATATTGTGACTGTTTACATAGTGTGAATTAGAGTGATACGAAACAAAGTTTTGTGTAAGTATTGACATCAGTTAAACTTAATTTACTTCAACCAAAATTTCTGGTCTTTTTCGTTTAGTTAATTGGGAAAACTGATACTATCTCAGATCACGATATGATTGGAATTATTTGCGTTCTTATGTAGCAATGACGTTTGTAAAATCACGCTTTATAGTATTACCACAGATGTGTGTTAAAGTGAATATGACTTGGTACCCTACCTACAAATAAATTTTTAAATTGAATCAGTTGACTGAATACACACCATAGGACTGCTCGTTGCTCATATCATTGGCTTCGAAGGAGCTTAAGCGTCAGTGGCAGTTTCGCTACACACCTACTTTTGTTTTACATTAAACTGTACTGTAAGTTAAATAGTAGTACCATTTCATTATGTATGGTTGACAAATAGGTTTTAGAGTTGATGATTAGTTTGATCTCGGTGGTAGACAAGTTTAAGCTCTTTTAATTTAAGCAAAGTGCCAGCACAAGCATCTATTAGATTAGGTTAGATATGTTCACTCTGATCACACTGAGAAAAGTCTTGAAGGAATGGAACAACACTATATCAGCATTTCTCAACCCTGGCAGTTCTATCATTACCGTGGCGCCAAAATCTGATGATGAATTATTGTAGAACTCGACGAAATAAATCGAAAATAAAGAATAAAATTTTTTGATATCTCGCTTGGTTTTCGAGATATAGCATGTTAAAAATCAGCCATAGGCATAGTTCCTTCTGCTTTTGATGTTTTTTCTTCTGGTCCAGGCCGTATTTCAACCTAAAAACAATCACTAGGAAGAAAATAAAACACCTATAGTGCATTTCCACCGTGTAGATATGGTGGTTTTGGTGGAAAAATTTTTTTTTGGTCCAGGCCGGATCTCACCCTAACCTCATCACTTTTGAGATACAATATCTCGAGAACTAAGCGAGATATCAAAAAAATTTATTCTATATTTTCCATTTGTCTCATTTAGTTACTACGTAAGAATTTATCATCAAATTTGGCTATAGCGAAATTTTTCTTCTGGTCCAATTTTGAGATACGATATCTCGAGCACCAAGCGAGATATCAAAAAATTTTATTCTTTATTTTCGATTTGTTTTGTCGAGTTCTATAAGAATCAATCATCATATTGTGGCGCCACGGTAATGATAGAGTCCCTTCAACCCTTTTCAATTCAAGGACTAGTAAAAGATCTAAAATAATTCTGTAGATCACTAACTTATATGGGGCTTAATTTTTATGTGTGTATATTATTAGGCAACACTACCAGTGGTGCAAATGTACACATCAGGCTCGCAGCTGGAAATTATGCTAGTTACAGCTACACGTAAAACTGAGAGCACTAATTTCTTTAAAAATAATCATATATTGTATCAATTGGCATAATTACTACCTATTTATTCCACACCATCTATTAAAAAATTAATATACACCTACTGTCATTTTGTAAATAAGCAAACCAAAATGGATACCAGATTAAAATTATGCAACAAGAAAACAGCAGCACCAAACATATGCAATCAAACATATGAAACTTGGAAAAGCAACTGAATCGTATGGGGGATTACTGGAGATCGCGATTCCACCAGGAGTTTTCATCACAATACTGCAGTGGTCAAACGCAAGACTCCACTATAAATTCTTCCCTAAGTACATTTAATGGTTTCATACTGGTCCAGGCTGTACTACAACCTAATCTGTGCTCGAAAATAATGGTCCAGGCTGTATTACAACGGAATTACTGCTTGATAATAATACGTCTTGCGACTGACTACATCAGTATACCAACGATATTTACTATATGTTGTTGTAGCGGAATCGCGATCTCCAGTAGACCCTTGTATGGTATATACCCTGAACTTGTGGACCTTTTGGACCAGCTACAGTAAGATAGCTTATCAACTTCTTCTTAAATATCCTACTAACCGGAAACCTCCCTATGTTGATGAGGAAAATAGAAGTATTAGCCATATTGAAACCAAATGAAGACCCTACAAAAATGGAAAACTATTGACCAATAGCACTTCTAACTATCACATATAAACTCCTTCAGTGCCTGATCTGCAGTAGAATTTCTGAAGTAATCAGTAACCACATTCCTATAGAACAAGCAGGATTTAGACCAGGTGTTGGCTATGACACTTTGGCTAGAATAACTTCTTCTGAAATTCATCAGTATTGTCCCGTGTCAAAAACTTATTGACCTACTTAACAACATGTTGAGCAGTAGATACTTTCAGATATACTTTGATAACAACAGAATTTTTAAACTGAACGACGGCTTACCTCAAGGATTTATTTTGGCTCCCCTTATATTTGATTTTTACACTCACAATTTACTGGGAATACCTGCAAGAAAATTTATTTATACTGAAATCTGTCTGGTGAATCAGAACCACAACTTTTCTGATGCAGAAACAATTTTATCCGCTGATCTGGAAACTTTATATGTATACTTCAAGAAATGGTGCCTGCATCTAAATCCTCAGAAAACAGTTATATTGACATTTCATTTATGCAACAGACAAGCACACAATAAACTAGAAGTCAAATTCAGAGGCCAACTGTTGCCATATTGCATCACACCAAAATATCGGTATAACACCAGACAGAACTCTGACTTTTCCGGCCTTGGTAGTGTAGGGGCTAGAGTGCTAGCTCCACGTGACGAAGGTTGCTGGTTCAAGTCCGGCCAAGGGCAGGGGTGTGTTAGTCTTGTGTGTGGAGCATAGGGGCTAGAGTGCTAGCTCCACGTGACAAAGGTTGCCGGTTCGAGTTGGGCCAGGGGCATGGGTGTGTAAATCTTTTGTGTGTGTTAATGTCGTGTCCATCCTGTAATATTCATAGTTAAAAGCTACTACAACATACGGGGAAACTGATACACTGCAAGAGTCATGATCACATTGAGCTGGCTGTATGGCATAAGTTGCCGAATGCTATTTCAAGCAGCATCTCTCAAAAGTGGCTGCTAAAGTCAAAACAAGAAATAGTATTGGGTGCACAGAGTTCCACGGTCGTTGTTGATGTTATCTTGGTTTTCCAGGTAGAACCGTGTCAATTTATCGAAATCTAATGTTTCGGCCATCATTTTATGGCCATCTTCAGAGGACTGTCATTGCTGGAACCGGTGCCGCCTATATGTAACTCCCGAAGAGAGCGCTAACTGTTCAGAGTGACTACACTCAAGCTACCACCACATCCGATGGGGGCCTGCGTCCCGCGCTTTCCTGATCAATCATGACCATATTTGGTCAAGTTGTAGCCCGTTGTCCGCGTTCATGTTGTCTGGTATTTTTTTTATTTCCATCACTTCTCTGATGTTCCTGGGCCACCACCTGCTTTCCTGAAGCAGTACACTGGTGTCACTAAATAAAATTGCATGCCCATTGTCAGCAGAATGTTGCGCTACAGCTGATTTGCTGACGTGTCTTTAACCTTTATGAGCACACCCAAAATCTTCCTAGGTGCTCTGTATATCAGACGGATATTTTTCTTCTTTAAAGGACTGCCAATTTTATCTGTCACTCCTGGACGGAGGGTAATATGCCTGGGTCCATCTGTTTGTCTTCTGGATTCAACTTCCGATGCTGGAGAACATGGTGGTGCTTGAGGTTTAAGCCTTGCGGTGGCCTTATTGATGACACCAAGGCTGTAGCCTCTGAAAGAGAAATTTTGAAGGAGACATTTTTGGCCAATGGCTACAGCTTTGACATCATCAATAAGGCCACCGCAAGGCTTAAAGCTCAAGCACCACCCTGTGCTCCAGCAACAGAAGTTGAAGCCAGAAAACAAACAGACAAACCCAGGCATATTACCCGTCGTCCAGGGGTGACAGATAAAATTGGCCATCCTTTAAAGAAGAAAAATATCCGTCCGATGTACAGAACACCTAGGAAGATTTCAGGTGTGCTTGTAAAGGTTAAAGACAGGAGGGAGAAATTTTAGACAGCAGGTGTGTACCAAATACCCTGTAGCTGTAGCCAAGTGTATATCAGCAAGACTGGACGGACGGTCAAGGAAAGGCTGTGTGAACACATAAGACATCTTAAAAATAATGACGTCAGCAAATCAGCTGTAGTGCAACATTCTGCTGACAATGGGCACGCAGTTTTATTTAGTGACACCGGTGTACTGCTTCAGGAAAGCAGGTGGCGGTCCAGGCATATCAGAGAAGTGATTGGGAAAAAAAAAACAGATAACATGAACGTGGATGACGGGCTACAACTTGACCAAATATGGTCATGCTTGTTCAGCAAAGCACGGAACGCAGGCCCCCATTGGACCGGCCACGCTCGCGGCGGTAGCTTGAGTGTAGTCACTCCGAACGGTTAGTGTTCTCTTCAGGAGCTACATATAGGCAGCACCGGTTGCAGCCATGACAGTCCTCTGAAGATGGCCATAAAATGATGGCCGAAACATTAGGTTTCAATAAATGGACACGGTTCTACCTGGACAACCGAGATAACAAAAAATAATATTCTTCAAAAACTTGCATGTTCTTCAGAAGACAGGTATCATATTCTAAGATCCATAACCTTAGCACTGTCATATTCTGTTGCTGAACACTGCTGCCTAACCTGGATCAATAGTGTCCACACGAAGAATATAGACATGCAACTCAATCAGGCAAGGCAGATAATTACTGTGTAACATTTCACCTCCAGCACTAAGAAGATCAGAAGCTCTCTTAAAGGTCTGGAGAAACATTCTGAAGAACCCTCAGCTGCCTATACATCAAGACATTACTCAACTAAAACACCAACGCTTGATATCAAGGAAATTGTCATGTTGCACAGCAGTCAACCTTACAGAGTCCTGTTTCAACACCAACAAGCTGTGGATAACTCTGTAGGAACAGTCATTGGTAGCCGATAAAAATCTAGTTTAGGACCCTTCAGTATTGTTACAAGGAGAATCATTAGTCGGATTTGAACAGGACAAACAGATGCAGCTACTTATTACACAAATGGGGCTGGGTCAGTTCTGCAAAGACTTTGGATTCACCTTACAGACAATCCCATCACATCGTTTCTGACTGTCCTCTTTAAACCTACAAGGGAACAATAGTGGAAATATATGATGTGTCGATCAATGCAGTTGATTGGAAAAGTACAATAGATCTAGATAAATGAAATTGCACATGCTTGTTAATATGCACATTTGTCCTCATCTTTTGTGTATATTGTTATACATCAAATGATAAATAAATTAAAAGATGAAAAATGCATTGTATAACTTTACAGGAAAGAATTGGAAAATATTAAAATGAAAATTTTTGCAATATAGCTGTAAAGTAATTTTTACCATTTGGGTCCATGCTGCATTTCAATCTGATCACAACCATTTGTTTAAGTGGCATTATGTAATTTTGGGTATTGTAATATAAAATTAAATTATATTTTGCACTGGAGGTATATGATTTCTTTGGTCAATTTTTAAATATCTTCATTTAAAAAATCGGCAAATATATTTTGATAGTCTGTTTATTTCAAATATCGGAAATATCATCCTAGCAAAGTTGTTAGCATCATCTTATGAAATTGATTCCATCCACTTCATTGTATATAGTGATACCTAAAATTACAAAATATCATGGCTGGCAGCTAACTACTAACTGCTAGCTGCCAGTGCCATCGTGCAGCTATCTCACTCTATTGTTGAAGAAGATATATAACCTGAAAATTTCATTGCTATGTTTGTATATATGTCTATACGTGTTTCAACACTCCAGGAAATTTCCAACATTGGTAAACAGTGGTACTTCTCCTATCCAAATGTTTAATTTGTCTGCTTTATAGCACCTTTGTTTTCTGTAGGCAGGAGGACTATTCCAAACACAAAAACATGAACACACTTTACAATATATTTATAAAAAAATGTAGTCATGTTAGAGGTTGAGACATATGACCAGGGAATCAGAAGTGTACACATTGAAACCTACTACATGACTGAGTCAAAGATGAACCACTTGGGAAAGGTGAAGATTGCAGTGGTAGGGAGGAACGGCAGGGAGAATAGCCATGGTGGTTCACAAGTTTATATCAGTCCAGTGTGAATTCACAAAGTCCATTATTAGAATGTTTCTATAAATGTATTCTGATGCAACTAAGGAAAATGGAAGTGGCTTCTAGGCGATATAAATAAGAAAAGAAAGGGAAATTAACCCACCACATACCAAATGCGATGAGAGAACACTAATGCTGACAAACAACTACACAATATTTCGGCATCTGCCTTGCTCACAAATAGGAAAAACGGGCCATTAGGCTCGGAACGTGTGTGCACAACGAACGTTACCTAATGAGTCATTAGGTAACGTTCGTTGTGCACACACATTCCGAGCCTAATGGCCCGTTTTTCCTATTTGTGAGCAAGGCAGATGCCGAAATATTGTGTAGTTGTTTGTCAGCATTAGTGTTCTCTCATCGCATCCGTCCAATTTGGTATGTGGTGGGTTAATTTCCCTTTCTTTTCTTATTTATAAATGTATTCTATAACTTAAGCATCAAAGCAACATTATTGTTTGATGACAGGACCTTATTGTCCAGTATTTTGGCTATAGAGTTCAGTGTGCAGTGTTATGTACAGTGGTGTAACAGTAGGGTGGCAGGGTCGGCAAAATGCCACAGGCCCCCAGCAGGAGGGGGCCCCTGACCCTTGTAGAGGCCCCAGCCCAAGGCCTGAGAGGGTCTGCCATCCCTTCAATGAACAGGCCTCCACCCATTTTTGCCGCCTAGGGCAGTATTGGAACTTTCTTTTCAATGTTTCCATTTTACAGTGTTTTTCTTGGTAGTATTTGATGAGTGTCATGTTTCTATTAACATTTTTTAAATTATTTGATATCCTCATGTTTTTGCTCTGTAGAGAAGGTATATTCTGTAAAGTTTAAAGATATCATGCTATACAATTTCAGTCAATGCAGGGTAAATGGAGTTTGTTAATTATTCTATCTCTTGGGTAATATCATATGTTGGGTGTTTTTGTTTTATCATACATTGATATTACAGTTGCAGATGATCTTACTTGTTGGGTTGCAAATGGGGTTGGTAAATAGATTTCACAAGGATATAACACAAGCTCAAGGGCAGAAATTTTGAATAAAACCCAAGAATTAACACATACACTTGTACAAGATTCTATGTTTGGATAATGGTGACAATGAAACTACCATTATTAAAGAATAAAAACTGTAGTAGCTATTTTTGATAGTGTTTAAAACATTTTTGCCAGCTTGTTACATAAGAATTGTCTGGTCATAGACTTAATGCTCTAAAAAAAAATTAATCTATGATCTTGGTAGATGTTTTATAATACAGTTTTGAAAGGAAAACGTAGGCATTGCATAAAAAGGTATAAAACTTGTGGAAGGCTGGAGATGAACTGCAGACTTTTTATGAATAAATAAGAATTTTTTGAACTGGTTTGTCTGTCACTTTAAAATTAAAAAGGGGGAAGGCATAACAATTGCAGTAGTGTCAAATTCTTTTTGGAAGCCTTGTTTTAATCTCTGATGTCAAAGTAGATAATGGTTATATGGAGGAAGAATTGTTGTATTTTTGGTCACAAGCACACATCACATTCTTTAATATTAACACCAGTGGCATGGCAGCCCACACATCTCTCTGCATATGAAACCCACTAACCTTCCACTAGATGTGCTACTTCTTTGGTTCTGATGCTGCCATCAATACGAAAAGAAGAAGAGTACTGCTGTCCTTCCCACTTATTTCTCGGCAGCTTAGGTTTCTATTTATAATTTTTGTATCGGTACACCAAAATTCATGGCAAACTACTACATCAATCAATCACATTTTACCAAGTTTATGATGTCCTATACAGACATGAGATTCTTCCTACCCAAGATCCTCACCTCTCAACCTCACGTTTGCTTTAGCAGTTCTCAGAATTCAAAAGATCTTTTATTACTGAAATAACAATCTGCGTACTTCTTAAAAAGTATACAAAGTTACCTTCCCCTTGGAAAGGCTGCACTGTATTGATCTGCAGCCTGCACTCTATTACCACTATTCTTTACTTCTGCTGTGAGGAATACTTCCTTATTAATGGGGAATCAGTTGTTTATTTCAATTCCTACTTCAGAAATGATCACATTTTTAGCAGACTGCCTCTTATCTGACAACATTATCCCCTTACTAACTACATAGGAGGGGGGACCCAAAATAACTGGAATCAAAATGCTGTACATTGAAATAGCAGGATACGCTTTCAGGGGGCTGTTGTTGGACCTCTGCTGAGTCATCCCGCCAAGTGGCGTCACCCAAGAGCAACAAGGGTGGTTTCTATGGCAGTTATTTGTATTTGTGTGCAGTGCTGACGTGACACGAAAAGATGGCTGATTCTTATGAACTATGTGCAGCTGTGAAGTTTTATTTTTTACTCAGCAAGAATGCAGTTGAAACTCGTGATGATGCAAACAGCTTACAAAAAACATTCTGTTAGTAAAACTCAAGTCTATGAATGGTTTTCTCGATTTGAAAAGGGAGAAATGGCCATTGAATATCAGCCCATTTCGGTCGCCCTTCAACTGCTCGAAGTGAGGATATCGTCAGCAAAATCCGTAATCTGATCAATGAAGATTGATGCAGGGATCTTACACTCATAATTTGTCCCTAATAACCAGACAGTAAACCAACAATTCTATTTGGAGGTTATGAAAAGGCTGCACAGTAGTTAGGTGCGAAAATCTTTCCTGCATCACGACTAGGCTCATGTGCACATGGCTCTATGTATTCACCAGTTTTTGACCTCAACGAAGATGACTACCTTGACCCATAGACACTACTCACCAGATTTAGCATGCTCAGACTTATGCCTGTTCCCAAGAATGAAAGGGGAAGCATTTGTGATGTTGAAGGTGTAAAACACAATGTCACGAAGGTGCTAGCAGATATGAAAGAAGACAAATTTAAAAGATGCTTCCAACTCTTGAGTGAACATTTGGACAAGTACTTTAATGTTAATGGAGAGTACTTTGAAGGAGATTAAGGTTGTATTTGAAAAACAGTAAGGCAAATGCTTTCTATAAATAAATTACAGTTATTTTTGGATCTCCTCTCGTACACAAGTACACCATGTAGCATTCAGCAAGGTATGAGTGACATCATTGTAAATGTTTTTTTTTTTTAATGGTTTTGTGTGATCATCAATGTGATTGCTGATGCTGTCTCCAGCTACTGTCACATATTCTGCAAATAGAATTTCACAGTACAATCTAACATAATTATTAATTAGTTCACAGACTAATCATAAAACTTCTTATCTCTAGCTAAGGCTGTTTTATTAATATGTGTAACTGAAATAATCTAAAATAAAAACATACTAATATTTGGGCGAGTTTTAATAAAATTACTATTTTTTTTTATTTTTAAAATATTGAATTGTTTCAATCCAAAACACATGCAGGTTGAATGAACAATGTCATCTGGTGTCTGACAGATATGTTAAAGTCAGTGTTAACAGCAAAATACATGAGTTAAGGCTTTGTAATCTTACAACAGTAGTGTCACAAAGAGATTATGTGTACAACTAGTTCAAGTGCATTCAGAGTGATATACATGTTTTAACCAGAATTCTCTACAAGTTTAAGACTCATCACATCTGTTTACTGCCTTTTGGTTTTAATCCAAAGTTTACTTTCTATTTGAATGTTAAATTCTTAGATTGCTTCAATATTTAAGTTATGGCGCTTTTTAATAGAATAGAATTAAATTGCGATGGAGTGCACGCACCGGTGGCAATTTCCATATTCATCTAATTACACATTTCTTAGTATTTTTTATTATCATTGTCATATTAACTATCAATGTTAAATTCCTCCCACATCAACTTTCGTGGGAATTTTAATATTAAATTCCTTCAGCATTTTTTGTTAATTGTTCATCGCTTCCCTTGGTAACTTATTCCAGACCTTGACACCTCTACCAACGAAAGAAATTTTTCCCACTCCTTTATGAATAAAATCAAGTGTGGTTTGAAGGCCTTGAAACTATATTTCATTTCTGATGTAAACATGAATTAAGAGAAAGAGAGTATGGTGCTTGCAGTAATTGGTATCAGTAATTTATGTCAACAGACGGTGGTAAAAAAATTATAATTAGCAGATTAATTTCTTGAAATAGTTTGATTTTAAATCAAATTCAGATATTTTTTCTTTTTATCAGAAATTAATAATAAATTGTGCTGGGGTTGTGAATTTATTTTTGTTTAAATAGTTACTAAACAAATTAATTATAAGGCTCTATGATGAGGTTGTGTATGCAGGGGGAAAGGCACAAAAGAAAATGTTAATTTCATGTATAACTGTACAAGAAATGAAATCAAACTGTAAAAATTTACGCGAGTTTATCTGATTTTTTAAATCTTTTTCAGGTGAAATTTTCTCTTACAATGGCAACTTCAGACAGTGAAGAATTTGAAAGTGCAGATGAAGATTTAGATCTGAATGTCAACAAAATGAAACTAGAAGATACACTTACATCAGAAAAAGATGTCAGCGAATTTGATAAAGGGATTGAAAATATAAGTGATAGCAAAGGAAAATGTGAAACTTCATTGCAAGAAAGTTTTGTTTTAGAGCAAGAATCTGTTGTATCTTTCGCTTTGGAAGACAGCTTGGAAAAAGAAAGGATGCGTTTAGAGGGAGAGAGAGATCCAGTTGGAGATCATACTGCCTCCAGTCAAATAGAAAATCTCTCCAATGTTGGTGGTGGTGATGTTGAGAAGATTGCTGATAATAAAGTTAAAAAAGATAAGAAAATACCCCAGAGAACTAGAGAAACAAAAAAGACAGGTGTTAAGAAGAAGCTAGGAACCAAAATAACTGCCGATTCTGTGAAGTGTCACATATCAGACAATTCTGAAATAGTTTCTGTAAATACAGATATTCATGACTCCGGAAATGACAAAAATCATAGTGCAGAGAATGTTTCTGGCTCACAATATTTGCCTTCGCGACAAGAGATTAACATTAATGAAAAAGAAAAATCAGAAACAGTATATAGCAAAAATGCACATACAGAACTTGGTTCAGTTTTAGACAAGTTATCCGGGTCGTCTGTACAGAAAGTAAGTATTTTTGGTTCTTCTTGAAATCACGATTACACTACAACATTCCTCTGCACTGAAAAATGGTGTTATGATACCATAATAGTCAAATGCAAGACATTTTATTTTCAAGCAGTAATTAGATTGTAAAACACCCTATCCATTATTTTAATCCAGTACTTTATTATGGAATATATACCATGGGCTGTCATAACACTGCTAAAACTACTTTGGAAAGTTTTTTAAACAATTTTCTTCGTATGACTACTGCAGTATTATGATGCCAATTCCTCCTGGAATCATGATCTCCAGTAATCCTGTATATTTCAGTTAGAATTCTGTGTGGCTAAAGGGGTTTGAAAATTTAGCTATTTAGTTTTTTGTCACTCTAGACTCCTTCATTCTTTAAATATTGAAATTTCTACTTGCTTAAATGTTTGTGACATTTTTCAAGTTCACCGCTATGCAAAATTTGGTAATCTGTGAATGAAAAAATAGTCTGTAACAACACATAAACAATAAGCTGTGTATCTGATGTGATTTTCAATGAATTAAATTAATTAACAAAATGTTCTATTCAAGTTTTACCAATCATTTACCATTAAACAGTATTTTTGTATGCATCGTTGAGTTAAAATATCTATACAGGGTGACGCAAACAAGGTTACTTGGGGGAGGGAGGAGAAAATTGAAGAAATCCAACAAAATTAAGAATTCTGGACAGGAAATTAAATTATTACAGTTTCATTTTAAAACTTAGTAATCCAGATTATCAGTGTCTGAAAATTATGTCCTGTAGATGGCCTTTCTCTGTATTCATTCTGTCAACCTATTCATGAGGTTTTCTATTGCTTGCTGCAACATCTTGGCTAGGATCTCACAAAATTTGTTTTCAATTGTTTGTTTCGATCCATCCAGTGCCATTGGCCTCTATGTATACAACACACTCTTAAGGAACATAGTGTCACGAGAAAATGCCACAAACTGACAAATCAGGTGATCCTGAGGTTCAGGAAATGTTACCAAATCTTGATCACATGGTTTCAGAACAATTGTTGTACATTGACTGCCTCGCAGTGTGCAATTTCACACTATCCTATTGAAACCGGTTTTTGTGAAGCTATAGAAAATTGTTAAATGCAGGTGAAACAAAATCTTGCATCATCCAAACATAACCAATCTGAAGTGAGTAATTGTGATTCAATTGATATTCTGTGGTCTGTGAGCTCTGTTTGGTCATCCCATCGGTTTTTTCTTTCAGAGCCCATTCTCTCTGTGCATCTTCAAATTTATCATTGGTTTTGTAAAACATTTGTATAATGAAAGAATGCTGTTGACCATTTCACTGATCTGTGATTACTAAATGAAAATGTTGTCTCTGTATGGCATTCAATTAAGTTATAAAAATCAGTCAGCCATTTAAGTCAGGAGTTACAAAATTGGCATAATTTTGGTCCTGCTTGACTAGAGAAGCATGACTACAACATAAAACTGACTCCAAGAAATCATTGTAAACGTGACCAGATGGGAACAAAAGTTGGAGAGCTGCCAGTAAAATTTTAAGGAAGTTTATTTAGAAGTATGGAGTTTCTGTTTGTACTTCCACTGTTTGCAAAAGACATTAATGCAGGCCTTCCAACATGTAACCTAAGCAAGAATGGAAAAATTATAATTGCAATGGCTTCCTATAACTGGGTTTGTGAAATTGAAAGTCGGTTGCAATATTGTTTTAGCTACATAAATGAATATGAATTATGAGTTATTTATTAATTGATATTTGAAAATAATATGTATATATCTTTAGTAATTTTGACTATAAAACTGCAGTTAAAGAAACTAAAATAAGGGAGGGGAGGGAAAATAACCCTATCTCTTATCACAAGTGAAATATGGGAAGGGTATCAGATATACACAGATGTACACGTTATGACTTACCTTCTGACTGAACCGAAGATGAACCAGGTGACAAGGGTGGGAATTTCGAGGGTGAGGGAAGGGAAGGTTTACCAACGATAATGGTGTACTTGACACTAACTAAGAAACCATGAAACCTTAATTTACACTGATAGAGTAAGTTGTTAGGATACCGAAAATCAACTTCATTTTTTGGATAGGAGTTAAAAACATACTATTTTTAATAAAATAAAAATGTTAAAAGACAGCTGTTAGTCACGTGACACGAAACACCAATCGGAGCGCATGACGTCAGTTGTTGGGTCGCGCCAGTTTAGCTGCCGTGTATTTTCATGCGGAGAACATCTTTCCGTCACTTATTTAAGTTTGTTAAGGTTTCAGTGCTGGCTGTAAAACATTTGTTCTTCTTATACTCGCAATGGAAGTTGGTTTTATCAAGGCAAATAGCTCTAATTTGCCCAGAATTGACGTGATGATGCTGGGAGTGTTTTTGCATCAAACACCGATTTCTGCTCACCCGAATTCCGGAATGTCAAAACGTACAAGTAAATACTTACTTGTTATATGTTATACATAATACACTATTACGATAAAACGTTAGAATATAAGGTATTTTAGAAGCGTGTGTGTTAGTGGTGCGTTTTACTTAATACATATTGGTAATTTGCGATTTTAATCAACAGGTCTACATTTCGAGTAATTTCGAGTATTTCACTGTAGTATCTTTTAAAATGTGTTTAATATGACTGTTGTTTCGCAGAATCATGTGCAGTATTTAATTGTTAGTATAATTACTATTTTAAAAAATCCTTGAGTGATTTTTAAAACTATTTTTTTGCCACGCTGTGTTAGTTAAAGTTAAGTCTGTTCACATTCGTTCAACGCTATTTTTTGGGCAGTAATGTTGTGAATATAAAGCATTTTCTTTCTATATTTGAGGTTATACAAGTTTTTGTATAGCTAGAAAAATATTTTGATCATGTTTTCTAAGAAAGTCGTAAACTATCGTCCTATTCAGGTCGAAATATTTTTCGATATTCGTTGAAGCGGGGATTCTACGATAATCGTAGCGCCGCAATTTGGTGATAGATTCTTAAGTAACGTGACAAATTGAATGTAAGGAATAACATTTTTTGATATCTCGCTTAGTTCTCGAGATATACTATCTCAAAAGTGGTTAGGTCGCAATGCGGCCTCGACCAGAAGAAAAATTTCTCCAAATCTAAATTCGATGATGGATTCTTCAGTAACTCGAAGACAGAAATCAAAAGTAAAGAATATTTTTTTTTGGATTCATTAGTACTTTTGATACTGATCCCATTATATGATACCCCATATAGTTTTCAAAATCGTTCGGCAACTATACCAATAAAAAAAAAAATTGATGCATTTACAACGAACAGCATTTTAACCTCCAGGGTCGTAATTTATTTACCGGTAATAATTTAAGTTTATCATAGCACAAAATATTGACCTACATAGCTTATTAAACATAATAAAATATTAAGCACAAACTTTCGTCAAAATGTTCTTCACAAAAATATATTGAGGGTGTTGTAGACACATAAGCCGGATCGCGTCGTGCAAGCATTAACCACTTTTTCCAACTACTTCGTTGCGTGGAACAGAAACAAACAATTTTATTTGGTGCATTAAAGGTCGTGTTTACACACAGAGGCACCACACACCATTTGTAAACTCTAGAACTCATTTTATTAATAAAATAAGCATACCGCCTATATGTTTACAATGGCACGAGCCAACAACTGACGTCACAAGAGACCAACTGACAGCTGGGAGCGTTTTGGCGCCAATATTCAAATAATCGCATAAAAATGCAAAATTTTGCTATTTTCCGGTCGTTATTTCAAGAAATAATATTTTTTTTGTTTATAGTAGATGACCAGCTACAATACTGACTACTTTCCCAAAATTAGTCAAGTACCCCATTATGGGAAACAATAGTCTCTGAAACAGCCGGTCAAAGTAAGAGAAAATGATTAAATTTTCTTTTTTTAATAAAACATAAAAAAAATATGTTTTTATCTGTTAAAAATTTATTATTATAAATTAAAAAAATAGCAGCTGCAAGTAGTAAGAAATGCAGCAAGGCAATATTTATATGGAAAAGAAAGATAAATTATACCCAACACTCACCAAAGTTGAAGGGAGGAGAGCAGCAAAAAAAAAAAAAAAAGTAATTGAATTAGAATTTACCCCATCCTACATATGGCTGTGTTGACAGTAGGAACTTGTGCGAGCTGAGTCACATGTTTCTATTTCCTTGAGGAAGGGTGTGGCACAGAATATTGTGTTTTTTTGATCTAATGGCAATTGTGAAGAATTTGAGGAAATTCAATGTTACAACAAAGATAAAACTCAAAAAAAAACTGAACTGTATGTGGCATCATGATGAGGATATAATTATCTGCAAATCAAGGAGAAAGGCATGCATAAAAAATACTGATATTCTTTTCAGTCTGTGAATAAATGATTTACGCACTCTAAATATGTACTTTATAAATCTAACAATTTTCCCGTCCCTCAAAAATATGCAACTGTTTCTCATATAAGTCAGGATAGCACAAAATTTGCATTTGAGCTGGGATTTCTCTTAATATTTTGGAAGCTTGGAATCCATTTTCACTTTTTTGGTAATGTTATCAGATTCCTGCCCTTGCGCTGGATTGTTGAAAATTATGATTTCTTGATTGGATGTGTTTCTGGTTTTCAAACATCAATTATAAGACAGAATTAGGCCTTTCTGATACTTAATTTGTTTTGTATAATGTACATGAAAGGACATCTAATAAAAATTAGTGAAAATTGTAAGTTTTACAACAGTCAGTCGAAATGACGTGTTTGCTTGTACTAAATTTAATGCTAATAAACTACTAAGAACATGATTACTTGATGATTATAAATCTAACTCATCATAAAATATTATTTTTTGCCTACTAAAGTTTTCAATTTTGTTTAGTTATTACATTTAGAGAAATATTTGAAATTAAAGTTTGCAATTGATATTTGAATGACTGTATTATTAGCACTGCTCATAATTTAAATATTTCAAAAAAATGCAGAAATAGTGAATCATTAGTCCATTGAATTTAAAGAATCTAACCATTCTCAGTGTTGCCAGTTTCCACTATAGTTCTACCACAATTTTTAAAAAGCAGAAAAGATGCATGTCACAGTTTAAATTAAGAAATGCTACCCACATTCATAGTAAAGTTGTTTCTTTACAGGAAGATAGTGCCTGGGGAGGGTGGGGGAGCTGGGGTGTTACTTCCCTCCTGTCAACTGCTACAGAAGGCGTGTCTACCCTTACGAGCCATGTTTCTCAAGGTCTCAGCACTGTTCTTGAAACTGGAATTGGCATACCAGATCCAGAAGAGCTGGCACGTCTTGATCGAGAACGTGAAATACAACAAGCAAAGGATGCACACTTGTTGTCAGACAGCAGTAGTGATAGTAAGTTTACTTTATTCAACACCAGTTTGTTGTTGGATTCTAGTGTTATTTAGGACTTATAAGAAACTGCATGTTACTGGATAGAGTGGCACACAAAAATAGTGACAGGAAGAAAAACTAGCTCTTTCATCCAAAGAGGATATATAATTTACACATTAGTGGCATACTTGGCAGAGATTAAATTCATCTTATGACCAGGTCTTGGTACTGTAGAGACAACTTTAAGGAGAAAATATTTTGGGTGCATCTTGATGCTGTTTTGACTGTTTTGGCCATGACAATTTTTTGTCAAAACAATACACAAAATTACAATATTACATGAAATTCCTTAGTTTCTGCGAAGTGTCGGAGTCTATGTTCTGGTTAAATTTGTGTTTCCATTTTTTTGAATGCTCACTCAGGCCCTATTATTCTTCAAGAGATTTGCTAAAACCTTATATAAGATTTGGCAGCAATGAATGCTTAGTAGATGCAACATCAATGATTAGTTTCAAAAATAGTGTTTGAGTGTGTGTTACATTTTTCTATGGTGTTTAATGGCAACTTTCCCTGAGTAAAATACCTCTGGTGACCAATTTTTAACAAAGATGAGTAGTTTATTCTTTTATAGATGATTAAGTCTTTCATAGCTCCTCAAGACCTCACCTGCGATACGCTGAGTTTGCTGAGCTACCATGATGGTGTCTGGGCTGGAAACAGAAATCCTGATTTGAGACGCGATAACACAAAAAAATTTCATGATTTGTGACTTGGACAGCATGTAGGAAAGATGGAATTACACAATTATTAATCACTAGATTGTGCTCCAGAGTTTTTAATTAAATCAGAAAACTTCCCTGAAAACAAAGAATGCTGTTGGTGGTAATTTGATCGCTAGGAAGTTACATTAAACTTGTTGGCTCCCTTGGTGTCTAAGACTGTGACATGGGCAAGGATTGAAGCATAGATCAAAAAAATTCTATAAAAAGAAATGATGTGTAGAACAAAATAATTCAGAGAGAAATATGCTGAAAAAAAAGAAAAAAAATCACTTGGAGGGAAGTCAGGAAAAAAAGTAAATGGTAGAGTACATTAAGTGGCAGTATTCGAGATGCCATGAAATTGTACGGGCAAAATGGGCTTGCAGGTCAAATGTACTATTATTTTTGCTGGCATGATGGAGTTATGCCCATGTGGCAATTCCCTGTACATCATGGGCGCCGAGAGGGGGGTGCAAGGGGGTGCACTTGCACCCCCCTGACATCCCGGATAACTGTCTGGGCAGTAGTAGAGCTAAAAAAAAAAAAAGGTCGCCCAGCCCGGAAATTTTTGGGCCGATAGGGGGGGGGGGCACCAATGCAGCCCTGGTGCACCCCCCTACATCCCGGATCGCCGTCTGGGCAGTAGTAGAGCTTAAAAAAAGAAAGTTCGCCCAGCCCGGAAATTTTTGGGCCGATAGGGGGGGGGGGCACCAATTGCAGCCCTGGTGCACCCCCCTACATCCCGGATCGCCGTCTGGGCAGTAGGGCAGTAGTAGAGCATAAAAAAAAGTTCGCCCAGCCCGGAAATTTTTGGGCCGATAGGGGGGGGGCCACCAATGCAGCCCTGGTGCACCCCCCTAGAAGTAATCCTGCCGGCGCCCATGCGTGTACATCATTAAAATACATTTTCACTATATTTTTTTTATTGTTTTGGGTATATTGTTCGTTATCTACCCAATAACTTAAACCCATTCCTTTAATGTAAATGAAAACTTTTTCTCATTCCAATGTTAATTTATAGGTAATGTTCTTTCTTTCCTTCCACATACTGCATCTAAATCTTTGTGCACTTTCTCTCTGGCCCCTTATCACCACTGCTTGTCTCACTCACCAATCTTTTTGCCTATTTCCTGCTCTCTAGTCATCTCCTAATCTAGCTCCTTCAGCATGTTCTGCTATATTTTAAAATTAAAGGTATACAATAAATGAAGTCTTTTAAACCAGGATTAGTGGGCAAAAAATTAAAAAAGATAGGTAGACATGTGTGAAAGATAAGAAAGAGAAATATTTAATTATAGTATTGAAGAACAAGTTACACCAATGTCTGAAATTCTATATTGGTTTTGATAAAAAGGAAAACAATAACAACAACAACAAAAAGGTGCTGATCAATAGATATAAGTTAGGTAAAAAAAGCATTTATTCTTTACCATACATAACTAAATAATGGCACATTTTTGTACCTTTTTTCATCACATTTTTCTTTCACTATTTATGAGCAAGTACCCAAAAGTAATTGGAATTTCTTGTTAATTTCTTTGTTACAAAAATTCCTTTAATTCCTTTGAAAGTGCTCTCTATTAAAGCTAATACATTATTCAGTCTTTTCTTCCGTTATGCAAACTATTTTTTTTTAAACTCATCTACTGTGCCAGAAAGTTTTTCCATTATTTTTGTTTTCACCTCACCCATAAGGAAAAACACTTTCCTTTCAGACAGAGCTAAATCAGGTAAATAGCCCTGGGGAGCAAAAGAGTCATATTATTTCTTGTTAAAAATTAGCACACTATGAAGGTTGTGTGGGATGGTGCATTGTCATGATGGAAAAACCAGTCACCTGTCTTCCACAGTTTCCTGTAACAAGCTCAGAATGACACCAAATAAACCTCAATTTCTTCTATCATATGTTGCCAATCTTCAGACACAATTTCCTTTTTTTTTACTTTTTTGTTTATTCTGGAATTTGGAGGATGTTCAGAGCATGATTGCTGATCAATTGACATTTCACATTCTGTGAAATGGTTAAAACTACTGATATACTTGAGTTTTAACGATAACAATATCCCCATAAGTTGTTTTTAACATCTCAGCCATTCCTGTAGCGGTTTTCCCTAGCAGTAAAGAAAACTACATGTACACCTGCAAGTCTGTCATGATAAAATATGAGTAACAGGTGGAACAGCTTTCATGAAAAATTCATGTATGCCAAACTTAACCTTCCTTTGCAACATTGATTGGCACAGTGGCTCAGGAGGCATGGCATTATGCTCCCCTAGTGGGAGAACTGCATACCATGGGTACTTCTCTTACCGTAAGATGATTCTGATTACTTTTGTGTACCACCTCATATATTTTCTAATTGGCACTTTTTCTTTTCAATAGAGACCCATATTTTCTTTTCAAAAGTTTTGCATGTGCTTGAAATTGAGCTGTTACATGTTTTCTGAATCAGGTGTTAACTTAGTGGTATCCTTTTATGTGCTAATCTGTAAACAACAAACATTGCTAATAAATACCAAATAGAAATTTAAAATCTAAATCTAATCTTGACACCATTAGCATTAATTAGAAAACAAAAAGTTTTGCACGATATAGTGGAAAACTTCCTGAAATTATACCCAAATATCATTTAACTTCTTACAACATAGGTAAAGAAGTTGAGGAACCTGGAACTCAAACACAGGATGAAGTCTCATTTTTTGGTTTAAGCCATGTGATTTCTGGTGTATCTTCAATTACAAAACTAGTGGAGACAACAGGAAGCAAAGTTATTACTGGCGGCCTGGACACACTAGAAACAATTGGGAAAAAGACTATGGAAGTGTTGCAGGAAGGGGATCCTGGACTGAAGAAGAAGAGAGAGAACTGTTTTCTGATAAAATTATTCTTTCACAGGTATGTTCATAAGTACAACATACATGATAAGAAATAAAGTAGATTTTATGGCAAATATTTTTGAGTTAAATTCATAACCAGAGCATAATCTTCTGTTTTGAAGGGGTAACTTATTTTATATGCTCTCTTTATGAAAGTAAATGTTTGCAGTGAGCTTTCTCCTCAATAAGTTAAAATTAGTGTTAAAAACTATAGATACCAATGTACTTGTTATGTGTAAAGTATGAAGGGTATCATTATTAACAATTGTAAAAAGGGCAAAGAAAAATTTATTCCAAAACAGAAAATAAAGAGAAGTAGAGAACCTGTGTACTATAATAGGGAGGTGAGGAGGTTAAAGAGGTTGGTAAGAAGAGAACATAACAGAGTTAAGAGACAGCAGGGAATATTTAAAACAACTAAACAAGGACTTAATAATAGCTAAGAAGGTGGTTAAAGATGGTTTTATGAAGAGTATTGTCAATGGTCCCATTGACTGATACATCTAGACATTTCTATCGCTATGTTAGAAAATGAGGGGAAGGAAGGGTATTGAAACATTTATAGATAAGGATGGAGAAGAAGTTACTGAGGATTTGAAAAAGGCAGAGATTTTAAGTAACTGGTTTAGTGAGAGCATAATAAGAAAGCTGAAAAAACATAAAGGGGCTGGTGTAGATAATATTACTACAGATATCTTAAAGATAGCTGGATGTGACATTGTACCTTATCTTGAAATATTATTTAAATTGAGTCTGGATACTTGCTGCTTACCAGAGGACTGGAAAAGTACATAAAGGAGGGACGAGAAATAGTGTTGAAAACTGTAGGCCAATCAGTTTGACATCAATGTAGAGATTGATATGCAACCACATTAGAAATACATGCGAGGAGTGTAAGTGAATTTCAAGTAAGCAACATGTCTTTAGGCAAGGATATTCATGCGAATCTTAGTTGGTGTGATATATGCAAGATATTTATGATGAAAAGGCCAAGGGAGGCCAAATTGATAGTGTAGCACTAGATCTTTTATAGGATTTTGACAGAATGAGCCATAAAATGGCAGTAAATAAGGTAAAAACTATTGGAGTGGATGAGAAAGTGATTTGCTGGGTAGAACAATTTTCAAAAGGTAGAAAACAGAAAATTAGAGTAGGAAATACAGTATTAAAAGAAGTGGAAGTAAAAATGGAGTGTCACAGGCTAGCATATTGGGACCATTGCCACTCATTAATCTAATTGATAATTGTGTTGATTGTTTACTATCAGAAATTAGATTGTTTGCAGATGACATAATGCTATATAAATGGATCAAAACGGTAGAGGACTGTAAGCAGTTGCAGGGTATCTGGACAGGATGTCTAGTTGGGTTGGTAAAAATGGGATGAAGATAAATGCAAAGAAGAGTAAGCATATTAGATACACAAATAAAAAACTAAAGGTTGATTATGATTATAAGGTGGGGAAAGTATTACTTGTTGAAGACTTGAAATGTAAATATCTTGGCATTTCATTCGATAATAAGCTTAACTGGGCAGGACACATTTGATAGGTAGTAGGAAAAGTTTCAAAATTTTGCACTTATTGGAGAGAGTGATGAGGGGATGTATGAGAGAATTAAAGAAATGGGGTTACAAAACTTTGGTCAGACCATTTCTTGAATATGTAGTGTAGTATGGGACCCACATTTTGAGTATCAAATACAGGAGTTGGAGAGGGTGCAAAAAAGGGCTGCTAGATTTGTTTCTGGAAATTATTGCAGAATGCATCGGTAAAAGATATGATAAAAGGGTTGGAATGGGATTCATTAGGGACAGGGGAGGATGAATAAGGTTATGGGAGTGTACAAGGCGTATAATGGTGATGAGGCATAGAAAGATATTGGTATAAGAATGAAAAGTAATGCATGGAAGGGAAAAGATGACCATGATCACAATCTGGCATCGATTTCAGGCACGAGGGTGTTGGATGTGTGTCAGGGATTGGAATAAGTTAGCAAGGGAAATGATGAATTATTTTCCCAAAATTTGAATAATTTAAAGTTAAAATTTGTAGGGGGCAAATGTAGGTGGGTGCAGGAGAGGGGGAAGATATGGACGTGTAGGGAAATTGCCACTGGAGCCTGCACTCCATTGCAATTTAATTAATTATTATTATTATTGTATCTCACTTCATGTTTAGGAGTTTTGGGGGCACAAAGAGGCTTCATTTGCTGGAATGATTAATAAAAGTGGCGAATTAGTTTTTTTTTTTAAATTCAGTATTTGCTTCTTGATTAAATTATTAAATCTGAACTTCTAAGTGCTTAAAACAACCAACTATCTATTCATTGGCCTGTACTCTTTGTCTTCTTTTGTATCTGACACCATTATGTTTCTCATGTGTTTTTGCCTTAAGTTTTTTAGTTTCGAAACAGTGTTTACCCACCCCTTGTCGTGGCTACTTGTTTCATGCCTTTTGGGCATTTCCCTTCCAACCAGTTCAAAGCTAATTGTTGTTGTATGAATGCTTCTTTTACTGCTTCAGTAAGAAGAAAATAAGTCCAAAAATGTCACTATTTGCTTTGTGTTATGTATCTGCATTTGAGATTAATCCTGACTGTGCACTAAGGATAGTGCCTTAAGTTGACCTTTTTATACATGTGGTTATTAAATTTTATAAATCATTCTGTCTAGTGAGCTTCATTTAATCATTGTCAAAATGTTTGAAAAATACCAAGTAATAAGTAAAATTCTCTAAGCCCCATATGAAATCAGAGAAGGTTAGAGAAAGTTAAAGATAATAGGACAGAGAGAGAGACAGAGAATGTGTCTTTTTTATTTAATTACTGCCCGCTTACCTTCATGCCCTCCTCTATTTTCATATTTTGAGGATAACTATTGATGGCCTACAGCTCATTATATAAAACATAAATATCCCCTTTTAAATGTTTCGGTCTCAACATGTAGTCATTGTAGTTTTGTGTATCAGTTATTTTTACTTTTCAAAGAAATTAAGTGAAGTTAAAGTTGAAGAGATAAGGGCAAGCAGAAAAAAAAAAAAAAAAAAAATATTTCATGCTATATCTGTTTTTAAGAAAACAAACATCTAGATCATCCTGTTGCTTTTTGCGCCAGCTCTCACAACTCTTATGAGCTCAATAGCTGTTTCACAGTCAGAGTTATCAGAGTACTCTCTGATACCACAATCCAACCTATGTGGGTGAGAATTGGTCTATCAACTTATTCTGCATATCAGACACACCCCAAGTCTCAATCTCAAATAATACCTTCTCATACTGGTATAACCATCACTTGCCAGTATACTTAACTTATATTCATCTTATTTTATTTTTATTTTTGTTATGAAAACGTTTTCACCTCTCTTACATGTCCCCTTTTTTTTATCTTATTTTGATTAATTTCTTTCCTGCAATTAATATTTCTTATGATTTTATTTGTTGTTTCCCCACCATCTCCAATCATACATGTGGTTGTGTTGACTGTAGGAGCTCAGTCAAATGTTTGTTTTCTTGAAAGAGGGTGTGGGCCAAAATATTTTATTTTTTGTATTTGTGGATTGTTACTGACAGCTGGTCTGTCCGATCAGCTGTGAAGCTGCCTTTTTCTGTTCAGCAAAACTGCTTCATTGAAATCTTTACTTTCAGAATGTAAATTGTTTATTTTTGTTGATAAAGTGAGGTCCTGACTAATTTATTTCATTTTGAGGGCTACTATTAAAACTGTGCCATGTTGCTGGGAACTGTGGGCAATTTTTACAGTAAATAGTGTGTTTTACTGGAACGTAGACTCTTCAGGTTAAATTACTGTGGTTCCCAACAACTTTGATTGATGGCTATTTGAAAAGTGAATATATAATAATTAGACCTCAGATTTTTAGGTTCTAAAAATCTTATTTTAGGTGCCTAAAATAGTCTCTTTCCAATGCAAAATAGGTTCTAAAAATGTCAAAATAGGCTGTAAAAATTGTGGTTATGTTTATGAAATATCATAAATAAAAATTATTTAATTTATGATGTAAAAATGAGAAGTGTAATTTGCTAGAACATTTTTTAATTTAACTCTTTTTATCTGGTTAGGGGTTATCTAAAATCAATAAAAGTATTAATGTGCATTTGTCTCGTATTTCCCATCGAGAGATAAATAAATTTGGAATACACAGCTGTTGGATGTTTATTTACAGTACAAACATTGTATTTTTATATGTACAAATTTTTATTATATATTAATATTTTTAGTGTAATATATTGTTTTTGTTGTGTTATTTATAAATACAGTAGCTAGTTAAATTTACACTGCAGATATTTGTGTCAACAGAGCCAGATTGTAAAGTCCACAATATGCGGCTTGTTAAACAATTGACCAAACAAAATCAGGCATGTATTTTGAACATCCAAATTGCACCATCTGTATATTTAAAGTTCACTGTTTGCGATTTAGATTGTCGGTGCAATTTTTTAAGTTTTATGTTATTTTGATATAACTGCACAGCCTTTTAATAATATCAAGTTAAAAGTTTCGAACAGGCAGCCGTTTAACTCCGGTGTAAATCGCTTGACTGCAGCCTAGTTGATTGAGGTTTGGTCCCCAGGAAAGTAAAGAATCAGCGTGGCACTGAACATGTCACATCCTTCTAGTGCCAATGGTTGTGATGGGAATGTGGAGCTCTACCTCCATGAATCCTGCGGAAATCAGCAGGAGCCGTAAAACCCTCTTGCCTTTACCTTTTTAAATTTTCGAACTAGTTGCCACACATAGGCACAATAACGGGGCTATAGGATGTTAGGAAAACCCTGGGCAGGCATTACTATTTAAATTCCTGTCCGATGCCCGGAAGCTATGTTCAGGTTGTAATACTGTTGAAAGATGCCTGTCCTATTTTTCATTAAAAACTTAATAAACCTACATTTATGGAAATTACATTATTAAAGTGTTGTTAGTGTAATAGTGAAAACAGTTCAACACCTGTTTACTGTTTACTCACCAATTTTTTGCACATGTCACAATGCATAATGTTTCTATCCATTGAGAAATTAGGAAACTAGTTAATTCACTCTCCAATTAAAGATGATTTGGAGATTGGCACCTCGGTCATACTTGTGCTTTATGAGAACACACGGCCCACTGCAGCCTCTGTGGGACTAATATGAGTTAAAACCCTTTTTTGATATTTGAAAGAAAAATTCATAAAATAGGCAAAAATATGTCCAAATGACAATTAGACATCTTTAGGCTCTATAAAATCACAAATAATGATCATAAATGTTCATAAATATATGATGTTACTGCTGTAATTTTCATGAATTTCAATCAGGGACAAAGTAGATTTTTGCCTTAAATCCGAAGTCGTAAAATGGTCAGACATAGGTCCTAACGACAATTTTGGGCACTAAAAATCACGAATAAAAGGGCATAAATGTCCATAAATTGTATATATGATGTTATTTTCATTCATTTCAATCAGGAACAAAATAGGTTTTTGTCTAAAATCGGAGGTCTAATAATAATAATAAGTGCGATTTTCACTGTATCCATTTCTACACTTCAACTTGAACTTAAATTTATAATAAAATTAAATTCAAACGTAATCCAGTTTTAGTCTAGTATAGAAGTAACCTCTCAAGTTCCATTTCTCGAAGGCAGTTATGATATTTTATGCACAATATTTAAGATATAATATTCATTTCAGACTGATATTAATTATTAGCTTTCTAGAAAGTTACTGTAATAAAAAATAAATTTGTCTCAGGTCTTAAGGGAAGCCAAAGAGAAAGCAGAATTGGAGGACAAATTAGAGGCAGATAAGGAAGCACTAAGAAAAGCGCATTTTGAGACGCTGTTTGATGATTATCAAGGTATATTCATTCTCTCCTTTAAACCAGTATTTCTAAAAGAAAAGGAAATGGATAATATAGGCACAGAAAAACATGTTTTAAAAACACACACAAACAAACAGGATGGTTTTACTTTAATAGACAACTTTAAGTCCACACATGTGAACAAACTTCTTTTATTTGATACTGGTAGAAATCTTGCACAGATTTAATCATTTGTCAACTGTGTATGTGTGAAATCATACAGCTTTTATGTATACATATAAATGATTTGGATAGAAGAATAATCACCACTTATCACAGTTGAACACACACAAACAACACACACATTGAGTGTTGAAATTTTTAGCCTTATGTCCCTTCATCAACATTAGAGCAAGGTAGCTGTATGATGGTGGATGGCAGTTAATTGGAGGCTAAGGCCATTGATTGGTGCTTTGGTGCAAGGGAAAATTCAACATGGTAAGGAGTATGGAGTGGTATTTGAAAAGAATAAATACGAGGATTGTAAAATATACTGCGGAAACAAGTCATGAGCAGGCGAAGGAGTTGGCAGCAAATATTTGACAGTAAAATATCAAGAATTTAGAATATAAAAGACCTGAATAAATGAACAGCAATTTGAAGATATTAAACATTAATTAAACAACAGCTCTGTACTTTTTTTGTTGCCAACTGCTTCTACCCACCCATGACTTGTTACTGCAATATAGTTTCCAATTTGACAATCCTCAGGTTTGTGTTTTTATACTCCCTGCCATGTTGATTTTTGCCCACCCCAAGTCATTGCAACCAACAATCTGAACCTCCATTTAGTTGCAGCCACCACCATACAACTACCTCACACTATGGTTAAAGAAAGAACATAAATCCAAAATCTCTAGTGCTCAATGTGTGTATTTGTGTGTTAGTATTTCTATGCTGTCGTGTCTACAACTCTGGTAAGTAGTGGTTATTCTTCTATCCAAATCTTTTATCTGTCTTATGTTTAGTGCCTACTGTGTTCTAACAATCCACATGTACATGCCAGCTTTCTTCTGTGCCGCCATTTTGTTGGTTATGTTCCTTTATCTGTATTTTCTTTAACTTTTGTGTTTTTTTCCTCAATCACAGTTTTTCTGGTTTCTCTGATAAGTTACAATTACCATTAATCTAACTTTATCATATGCAAGTTTTTCACACAATTTTCTTGACTATTTTTCTGAGTGCTGTATTGGAAACTATTTTTATGTGCCTTTCACAATTTTTAACCTTGGTTCCATTTCACAGTTGAAGCTATTTAAGCAGTCCCAACCACCTGCTGCTTTCATGAGCTCAAAATTTAGCTTTTACATCAATTCCAGCATTCATTTATTCACTATACACTTGGCTCTGACTTTTCAGTTGGATTTTCTACTTTTTGCCACCTTCTTTGCAACACATTGACCCACACTTCAATCTCCACTTACTGATTCACTATTGTAATTAACTCTTCATCTTATCTCTCTCCAAACTCCCCCTCCCTTTCCCCATTTCTGAAATGTCTCCAATCACTAATTACCTTTCTGCAGTCTTATAGCATGCCTTCCAACTACCAAGATACAGTCGCACATCCTCTTAACCTCAGCCTAAATGGCCTCACAATTAAATTGCTTATTTTGCTCTCCCTCGAGTTCACCCGGCCCTACAGGATTTCTGGTACAAAGAGTCTTTGGCCTTAACATTCCTTGTGCTCCAACAATACATGATCTGTCAAACCAACACTCGAAATGTCTTATATTTCTCCACAAAATACTACTGGTTTCATCCCTACAAGTCATTCCATTTCTGCAACAGTCTACAATAGAGGTTTCCAAGCTGGGGCAAGGTGGGGGGGGGGGAAGAAGTAGCATCGCCACCCTTGTGAATGCAACTTGCCCTCATTTCTTCACTTTCCTACATGGTCAAACTACTCAACATACCTCAACTACTCTCTTTAAAACCCACTCCTTGCCTGCACAACCTGAATATAGCAACAAAATCCAAACTGTTTGATATGACTACCCTCTTCCTCACTATCAGGAATCCAACTTTTGGTTCTGTGCATCTCACTTTTTCATGCACCCAAAAATTTGATCATGTAACTCCCTATCTTTCTTCTGCACACTCCGCTGGTGGTACCACTTCACATCTTAGGTCAGTAAACCAGACACTCAGGATGACCTGGAGTCTAATCTCCAGAAATTCCAGCCACCATCCACATTTGACCCCCTTCCTCAGAAACACCCTCTACAAATGTTTCAAGATCTCTTATCCATCAGCTTGGTACCACCCAGTTTCCTGAAATCCCTGCCTAGTAGAATCAATTTTAACACTGCCAAAACACGAGGTAGCTTTTCACCACCTCAAACCCGATTATGCATGCAGCAAACAAGGGCTCACCCTCAGTGGTCATTAATTGCTGTGTCTATGTGGCTGAAGCTCTTCATCAATTGTCAGATAAAACATCTCAGCTGCGACCCCACACTAACCGTCAAGACTGAAGAGTTTATACATTTCAGTGGACCCTTCCTAGGTCTCACCTTGAAGTATATTGCACTTTTCAATCTAAAAATCTGTACACCCTTATTCTATTTCTGCTTCCCAAAGCCTAGAAACCCTGGATGCTCCATAGCTTCCACATGGCAGAATGTATCTCTTCCTTGGTGGATAAATGTCTTATCCGCTAAATCAGCCAGTTCCCCACCTATGTCAAAGACACACAACACTTCCTCCTCTGTCTTTCTGCTGTGCAACACTCTTCCTCCTGAATCCATCCTGGTAACGATTGATGTGATATCCTTTGTACACTTGGGCTATTGGAGCTATAATTATAGTATCTGGCCTAGCCAAATAATTCAATATGTTAGAAATAAATCTATTTTTTTAGCTACTGCCAGGAACTTACTGTCTTGACTTACATGATACTAAAGAATAACTTTTTCTCCTTCAAAAGCAAAATGTACCATCAGATTTATGGCACCATCAGGAGTACATATATGTGCTCCTTTCATACAAACCTCTTCCTAGGTGCCTGGCAGAATTGTTTTTGGATAAAGTCCACTCAGATTTATAGATGACATATTTATGATCTAGTCCCATGTGGAAAACCAAACTACTCAGCTTCCTGAAATGTCTCAATGCCTTTAATACACCGAGTATTGTGGGTGAGTGGCTAATGCTATGGTCTCACATTCAGGAAGACAGTGGTTCGAATCCCCATCCGGGCATCCAGATTTGGATTTTCCATGGTTTTCCAAATTACTCCAGGGGATGCTTCCTTCAAAAGGTCATGTATCACACTAAATTATTGTTCCCCTATTGCTTTGACATTCATGAGTGTCATATACTCTCTAACCACATGGCCCACACAGTATTCCAACATCACTTGCTAAGCTCTGATATCCCACTAATACCCACCATATTTAGTACAAAATCAACTGTCGTATGCCATATCAGAACCTGCCAGTCTATCAATCACCAACCATAGTTCCGTTACTCAGTACTTTCCAGTCATTGAATCTATCAGCCAAATTCTTTTTGAAGGTTATGATTTCCTTTGAGAAATCCTTCCTCTCCAAAAGCCTCTCTGGCTTTTCCAGGACATGCTTTTGTAGACCCCTCTAATCACAGTCATCTCCTGTGATCTTTCTCCATCCTACTAGACAGCGCCATGGAATTTTCTCATGAAACAGATTCTGCTGCAAAATATGCAACATATATCATGCCTCTTCCACCTTCACCAACCCAGTCATTAGGGTAATCTTCCACATCATAGGACATGCCACTTGTAAAAACTCCCATGTAATATACAAGCTATTGTTCAACCTCCTACACAGGTCTGACCACAAACTCAGTATCCGTTAGAATGAATGGCCACAGACAAATGGTATTCAACCAGAATCCTGACCACCCAATATCTCTTCATCAGCCATTTCAAGACTTTACCCACACTATTGTATACAGTTTTTTCCCATACTTTTCTAAACAATTATCTATACCTTATCTCATTCCAATATTGTGCCATCCAACTAGCCAAATTGCAGCCACACATCCTCTTACTAAAATCGTGTTTTAACCTCAATATTCTCCAAAATGGCCTCACTATAGAATTAACCATATTTCCACAAGTTCACCCTTTCCAATGTGGTTTTTGGTGCAAACAGTCTTTTGTCCTAATAACCCTTGTTCTCCAACAATGCCCTGATGTAACAAGTCAACACTTTAGACACCTTATATCTCTCCACAAAATACTGCGGTTCTCAGCCCGGAAGTCATTCCACACCTTTAACAGATATTGCCATTGTATAATGCATAGTCCATGAGCAGGTATGCTCAAAATCACCTACAAAAATAGTCCAAACTGTACCAGTACCACCTCAGAGCAATATATTCCCTTCCCTGTCAGTTACCTGGTCACCAACACGACTTGCAATCTGACATTATTTCCTCACAACCATTCCTGGCCAAGCTCCTCAACATACCTCAACCCCCCCTCAACCATCCAAATTGAAACCAAATACAAAATCTATCTGTTATGAATCTGTCCTCTTCTCCACTCTCAGAACCTCAACTTTTGGTAGTTTCCAAAGGTCTCACTTTTTCACCCATCCAAAAATTTGATCAGGCCATCCTAATCCGTGACTCCTTATCTTTCTGCCGTACACTTCATGGCCGTACCTCTCAGATCAGTAAACCTGACATTCGGGATGACCTGAAGCCTAATATCCAGAGATTTTGAACACCATCCACACTTAACTCATCATCTCTTCCTCAGAACCGCCCTCTAAAAATGTTTCTCTTATCCACCAGCTTGGCTTCATCCAGTGGCACCAATCTGGATCCAGTCAAAACCCTGGCCATGAGGGAGCTTTACACAAATCCAAACCTCAACATCCTCGATGCAAAAAAAGGTCTCACCCACAGTGGTCATGAATCGCGATTAAATAGCTGAGGCCCTTTATCATTTGCATGATCTGTCACTTACTGCCCCCTCAACCGAAACCCCATGGCCATTGTCAACAATAGGATTGAGGATTTTATACAGTTCAACAGACCCCTCTAATATCTTACCCCTCAACCTATCACTCTCCCAGAAATCTGTACACTCCTACCCTAAACCTGCTTCCCAAAGTCCATAAGCTAAGCCTGGCAAACCAGGACATCCCGTAATCATCACTTATGATTTTTTGATTGAATGCCTCTGTGCTTGGGGGACCAGTAGCCACAACCCAGGGTCAGTCTGCTTCCTTCCTACATCAAACACTTCCTCCTCCTTCTTTATACTGTTCCCTCACATCTTCCCCCTAACACCATCTCGGTAATGATCAATGTTACATCCTTGTACACTAACATTTCCCACTTGCCATGGTCTTTGTGTCATGAAACGTTTTATAGATTTGCACCAACTCCGAACAGTCTCCCCTGGCACATCTTTCCTCACCACCCTGGCCCACTGGATACTAAACAACAACTTTTTCTCATTAGGTTTGTGGCATTGCCATGGGCACCCGTATGGCACCTCTTACGGAAACCTTTACCCCTGTTGCCTGGAACAGTCATTTCTGGACAGGGTCCTCCAGAAAACCCTCTTTTGGCTTAAATTCGTAGAAGACATGTTTATGATAAGGACCTGTGACCTCAGTTTCCTTAATAGTTTCAATACCTTTAACACCTCGAACTTCACATGGACCTATCCTCACACCCATGCCACTTTCCTGGATGTGGATTTGTTTTGCTCTCTAATGGTCACCTCAGCTCATCTGTTCATACCAAACTTACCAGTCTACAATAGTATCTTCATTTTGACAGCTGCCATCCTTATCACATTAAACACTCATATTCGGGAGGATGCAGGTTCGAATCCCCGTCCGGGCATCCAGATTTGGGTTTTCCATGGTTTCCCTAAATCACTCCAGGCGAATGCCAGGATGCTTCCTTCAAATAGGCCATAGCCGAATTCCTTCCCGTTCCTTGCCCCAATCCCATCCCGCCTCTAATGAACTCGCTGTTGACGAGGCATAAAGCCCAAGCAAATAATAATAATAATAATTAAATGCTCATTCCACTATTGCCTTGGCATTTCTGTGAGTTATATATTTTCTCCCCAGCAAACCCTCAAACTAATAACATCTTTCAAGATCTGATATCATGCAACTATCCACCAAATTTAGTTCAAAAACATTTTGTGTGCCACATCAACCAACCTAAACCCTAAAAAACCAACCACATCCAGTCCTGGCCACTCTGTACTTTCCAGGCCAGGAATCAATTAACTGAGCCCTTCAGCAAAGTTATGATTTACTTTGATCCTGCCCGGAAATGGGATGCCTCCTGCCCAAAATTCTCCCTGACCCTCCCAGTACATTCTCCAGTAGACTTCCTAACCTCAGCCAACTCCTAATTCACAAACATGGTCTTCCCAATATTTCTACACAGCTCCAAGGCTCTTTACCATGCAATAGATCCCACTGAAAATTGTACCTCCCACACCATATACCAGTTAACCTGCCTTCTACATAGGTTTGACCATGAATCCAATGTCCATTAAAATGATTAGCCACAAACAGTATTTACCCAGAATCCTAACCACCCAGTATCAGTTCATGCCAGAATGAGACACCAACAATTTTAAATCTTACTTCACTGTCCATGTTATCAGAATATTTCGAAACAGAAGCATTTTCACGGAACTAGTTTACCAGTACAAGCTGGGTACCAGGCAGCCACTGGGTAAAAAACTTTTCAGTACAGTATTTGCTGACATTTCCTTCTGCCAGCCCATGATGATTTTCTGTGATATAGTGTCTAATTTTACGACGCTTGGATTTATGCTTTTCAATTCCCACTCCACATTCCTCACCATGTTAATTTTTCCCCCACTGTGAGACATCAACAAACAGGGTCAGCCTACAGTTAACTGCTAGCCACTATCATGAAACAGTCACCAAAATGAAGAAAGGATAAGGAAATTCAGCCACAGGTGATGGCGGCTGGTTATGACGAACACAAAAAAGATGATGTCATATAACGCAATATTTTGGTTTTTGTTTATTCTTGCAAGTAGATGATACTCTTAATAAAGTCAGCTGAGATCACACAGTGCCTGCTTAGTTTATGGACAACTGAGATAGCATGGCCTGCTGTAGTGGTTGTGAGAAGCAGCAAGAAAGTAATGAATCAATAATTCTGCAGAAATATTATCATTGGGAATGGAGGAACATCACCAAAGTAAATAATGGCAAGGATATAAATAAAAATAATAATAAACTAATTTAAAAAAAACCTTAAAGAGTGAAATATTAAATATAAGATCTATGAAATGTGAAAAAATAATAATAAAAAGTGCTGGGTCGACTGGAAGGGTGTTATCGGAGGTTGTGGCCTGCGAGATGTCTGGTGTCAAGGATATGTTGGTAAGCAGGTTACCATCTGCAGAATTCAGAGGAGATTGCAGATTAGAGGAAAAGTAATGACAGCCCTCAATGTAAAACAGAATGTTATTTAAAATGTTCAGTTTATGGATACTGACATGTTCTGCCACTGAATGGGATAAGTTGCCTACGTACACTGTTTGCCTATGACCATTAATTCTGATGGTGTGTTGGTTAGTGGTGAGGCCTATATATGAACCTGTACAATGGTGAATTGATATGTGAGGGGTGTTGTGGTGTATGTCCATTGGTGGGAAAGGTTTCTCCTGTCGTCAGATTGGAGTAGGTGGTGGTATCTAGGTTTTTGCTGCAAATTTTGCAACAGGGTCTTTTACATGGAATTGATCTGTGTGCTGGGCAACTATTTGTGAACCAAAATATTCTTGAGATTGGATAATCATCTGAAACATGTGCATGTGGCAGTGGGCAGGATTTTGTGCAAAAGGATGCACATCCCAGGAAAGGAATGTAGAAAGTCATGCCCACAACAAAGGATTAAGTTAATGGACTCAAGACTCATAAAGAACTGGGTGATGAAAGTGGAGCTGCAGTCAGTTTTAAGAGCTACAGCATTGGTGTAGTTGTGTGCAGAAAGGGTTGTAAGTGTGATAGATTTGTTTTTGTACTAGATTAGGAGGTAGCAGTGGGAGATAAGAACTTGGTTTTGAGTGAATCTGGAGAGAGATTCTTTATCTGAGTAGATGTGTCTGCCACGGATGGCCAGGCAGTAAGAAAGGAAATGTTTGGTGTGGGAAGGGTGACAGTTGTTGAAGTGAAGGTATTATTGTAGATTTGATTCGAATAGATTTATGTAGGTCACCATTCTGTAAGGATATATCAATATTAGGAAAGGTGGCTTGTGTGGTAAAGTTGATGCAGTGGTTATTATTTAGAGAGATGAGTAAGTCTAGTAGGTAGTTTTCACTGAGGGTCCAGATCGTAAAAATATTATCTATGTATCTGAATCACACACAAGGTTTTGGTGTGATTTTGTTCATTGTTCCCAGCTGTTGTCATTTCGGGTAAGTGTTGGGTTGAATTTCCCTATCCTTCATTAATTACATTGCCTTAAAGCATTTTACTGTAAATCAATAATATATAAAAAGCTGCTAAATACCTTGTAGCACAAAGTTTGACTATAATATGCTGTCCTTAAACTAACTACCAAGCTGTCGGCTAATTGTAAATTAACCCCTTAACCTACAATGACGGGCATAGCCCGCGTACGATGGTTGGGCCTAACGTAAATATTACGGGCATAGCCCACGTACAATGATCGGGCCAGAAGTAAATATTACGGGCATAGCCCGCGTACGGTGATCGGGTCAGATGTGAATATGACGTGGAATATTTGATACGCAATTACAGTCTGATGCAATAATTGTGGTAGACACAAGTATTACAAAATGTTCATTTATACATAACTCCAAAATATAAAATTAGTAATCTGTAACGGTGTGATATATTTCAAAGCATTCTGGTACATGTAACGGAACTTTACACTTTTAATACTCCCACGTTGTTTCTTTACGTTTTTTATTTTTGTGACAAACTGTACAACGTTTTGACAGTCTTAATTTAGAGGGTGTTGGATCAATGTGCTTTGGAAAATGAGCCCATTCCTTCGCGTAAAGTCTGTCTGGCGCATCTCCGGAAGATAATACGCCTCGTTCTCTATAAATCGGTTTTGGCATTTTCTTCAGTAGAGATTCGGCTATGGATCTTATAGTCGACATAACATTGTTTCTTTCCATCATTCAGTTTTTTCCATTAGATGAAAGAGTTAAAAAGACCAATATCAAACAGATAAAAAAAAATTTATATCCTTTCATGAATTTTCTCATCACTGGAAAACATGCTAATATTTGATCTTGGATATCAATTCCATTCATTCTCTTGTTATACTCTGCAATACAATTTGGTGTTAGAGTGCCCTGGGATCTTTGTGAGGTCATTTCGACTGCTTCATGATTTGTCGACAGCATATAAACATCTCGCTTGTCTTTCCATTTTATAGCGAGTATTCAGTTGCAGCTTCTTATTCTGTATTCGTCCGAATTAGCGTGTTACACAAGTCGTGTGAACGTCCCGAATGCTGCGCGAGCTTGTATACAATTTCGGACCAACATCTTCGAATCTAAATCGTAGGTTAAGGGGTTAATAAAGCTTCTGATAAAGAAAGCAACTAAGCAACAACAATAGAAAAATTTAAAAGTATTATTTCTAAATGTAAAAATGAATATTTTGTCTTGCTATCAATAATCCTAACTATGCTGTTCATAATTTAAAGTTTTAATACAATTTAGTCAACAAAACTTAGTCACACATGCAGCCAAAGATTAAGCAGTCAAGAGACAGGTAACAACTCCTACTAAATAAAAAAACAGTTGAGAATTGTAAAAATGAAATAAGCCTAAAATAAAGATACATTTTTTTGTAGTTTTCTTCAACTTATGTTTATTATAAAAAGGTAGAACATCGTATCCAAATACATATGTGAATAAAATAAAATTTCCCTATCTTTCCTTAGTTTTATTGCCTTAAAGCATTTTCCTGCTCATTGTTGTTATTACATATGTGAATATTTATTCTGGTATTTATATTTGTTAGTATATAACAGACAAAAAATTTTCATCATTTAATTGATTTTGTACATTTGCATTAGATTATGCACTGAGTGGAAGAAAAAAATATGAGATAATCAAAATATATATTTGTTTAAAATTTCTCTCACATAAGATCCAGATTTTTTAAAATGTATTCTGCACTGGCCAAGGTCAAATAATATCTGCTGACAAACCAATAAAACTGTAATATACTTGCAAGTGAAGCAGTTGATTATCTGTCGGCCAACTGGATTTATTATTTTAAGCAAGTTTTGAGATAAATCTTGTTTGGGTGATTTTTTTATAGGATTCATGACAGTCAAAATCATTGAGTGCCTCAAGGTTTCATACCCCGATTCTCTTTGTTACCTGGCAGACCCTTTTTTTTTTTTTTTTTTTTTTAAAAATATGTATCTCGGCTTGACTAACCTTTTCTTAATGCCATTTAAACATTTATGTTTCAAAAATATTCATGTGGCTATACATTGACCCTATCCCACTTGTGCTGTCCCATAGTAAATGACTTGGCATTACCTTAACTGAAACAGAATATTGTAGTATTAATAAATTGTTATCAGCTGTTTATTTCATTTCAACTTCATTGTTTCTGTGTTTTATTGAAGGCCTTGTACATCTGGAGGCACTAGAGATGTTATCTAAGCAGTGCGAGTTGAAAGTGGAGATGGTTTTGCAGTCCCTGAAAGGACAAGTTGTGATTGAACTGCAAAAAAGGTTAAATGCACTGAAGGATCAGTGCGATTTACTCGATGAAGATGACACATGTGAAGAAAAAGATGATATCAGTGATGAATGGTTTGGATCATTGAATTCATCTTTCTCTGATCTTGGTGTCCTTGTGTCAACAGAAAAAATTAATGCAGTAAGTGTAATTTATTAAATATATGCAAGAATTGTGGTGGCCCATTTTGTTGGCCTTCTTTTTTTTTCTTTTTTTTTTTTGAGCCAGTTGCTGTTCTTTGTTCACTATTTCACCAATTTTGTTTTTAATGAAGATGGTGATGTCCTTCGCTGTCACTATAACCAATAAGGTGTAAGCATCTTAGAATTTTAGTAAATTCTAGCCTCTCACCTCTAGGCATCAGGGGTAAAGCTTATTCTGTAGTAAAAGACAGTTTTCATTTCATGTATAGGTTATGGGAGTAAAGCTTTGTATAGCATAGAGATACTGTAACCAAACACACTAAATAAACCCCTTTAGGAACAATAAAAGTATTCAAAATTAAATAAAAGCCCTAAAGTAAACCTTCTATATAAGAAAGAAAACATCAGCTTGGGAGGAAATAGATTAAATCCCACAAGTTCAATTTCGAATAATAGATTTCGATATAGGTTAACTTTACAGTTTCTAAACCAATTTGAATGCAGTAAAGACTTTCAGTAGTTGCTAAACGCCGGATATAAACTTTGAATGATAATAAATAAACTTTAAATCAACTGAAAATTAAATAATCATCAGTAATTCAACTTTGTAATTATGAGCTTATAACTGGGGAGCATTTTGTCATTTTAAACCAATTTAGGAGCAAGAAAGCAACTCAATACTTAATAATCCAACTATACTAATTTTCTGTAATGATATTAACACCTTTTACTAACCTTAAATATGATAATCCAAAATAATCCAGTTTAGTACACAAGCAATTTCTAATATTTGGCATTTCACTGTTTTCACACACTTTCGAACAAAATAAAGTAATTGTAAGGAAGTAATCATGCAATTAAAATATAAATTCACTAAAATTTCGTAGTTTCTGAACGTTTAAATAACTTAAATTAATTTTTATACTTCGTCAGATGCTCTGCACTTTTAATAATTTTTTATCTCAAAATCCTAGAGAACATTTGAAATAAAAAGTAGATTTCCGGAAAGAACTAAAAATCTAATATCACATATAATAATTTCAAGTAATTCCAAGTAATAGAACCGATTTTATAGAGACCTTAAAATTTAGTTTTCATCACGACCATGAGGTCAACTTAGAAATTAATTTCGACCGATCTAAAGTAGATACAGAGATGAGATAACTTTCAGAATATGTAATTTAATTCAGAGAATCTGGTGGTAATTTTAGATTTGCGATAAAACTAACAGAAATAAAGTTATAAAATTAAAACTGAAATTGCACTTTGGTTACGTCGTAGTTAAACTTTACCTGCACCAATCTTAATAAAAATTACACCAATAAACTCGGGAATTTTAGTAGAAAACGGTGATAATAATAATATTTGCATAAATTGTGGCATTAATAAAATGACGAAATATAGAAGCCTCTCGCACAATAGTAATTCCCCAGAGTAGAGAAATAGTTCACTCCTACACTTACAACTTTTAACCAGTTGCTTAAAATTATTCACTAAATATCCATTATTTCACAATTAAATATGTCAAAACACTGTCACACCTAAAGTTTTGGATAACTGTTTAGTTACTGAGATATTTCAGATCTAAATCGTAGAAGTGTTAGCAGAAAGTTGTGTTTTGGCTCTGACGTCAGCAAAGGTATAAATTAGGTCGCCTTGTGAAGACGCCATTCTATTCTGTTCTGTCTTTTCCGGGTTTGAAGTCGTGCTAATAAGATGTTATAAGCGTGTGCGTTGGTAGGTTGGCAACTCCGACTTAGGTTGGTGGCTCAGGTCTTCAGTTGGCACTACCGGGGTCGGCCATCATGGAACATTGACGGGGCGTGGCATTGGTTTACTTAACATGAACTTTTAATTTTCAACGGGGTGTTGGTCGGTCTCTACTTCTCTCCATAATCTGTGATTTTTGGAACGATTGTTCGATTGCCTAAGCAACTTAAGAATGCTGTTTGAACTTTGAATTTCATTCTAAATAAACTCTGAGAAATTTTGGAAAAGTGAACTGTTTTATTTCTGTAGCTGCTGTAATACCTTTCCAATTTATGGAAGGTTCAACAAATCTTGTGTCGTCCGTTTCGGCGCACGCTTTGTCCTTACATGCTGTAATACCTTTTCAATATTTGGGGTCTTCAAATATTGTGGCGACCTGTAGCGTTCTAGTTGTATCCTGGCAACATGGTCAAATTAAATTAAAGTATTCAACAAGTTTTCATCGGACTTGGAGGTGTGATCAAGAGAGTGAGTTAAGGCACATAGGCGATACTATACCCCGGTATCGGTCTTGTCCTTACAAAGGGAAAAAATTATACTGTAAACCACAATGCTTAAGATTTATTAGTTTTGCCTGAAAATGTTTACATAAGTGGCACATAATCAAGATGCATGCCTTCATTTATTAGGACATCAAACTCCATTATTATTAATTGTAAATGAGTTTATGCCCCTGTAACTATCTCCATATACTTCTACTTATTATTTATGTCAATTTGATGGTTTGAGGTGTATTGTTTGGCATCTCCCTCAACAATTTATTCCAGATACTGCTACCCCTGCGGACAAATGAATAGTTACCAACTCTCTCATGCATGCCATTAAATGTTAATTTGTGGGTATGGTCCATTCTAACTAATTCTTTGCCCACTATCCATCAAAGCCTCATCAAAAATGCATACCTATCTATACACACTCACCACTCTCTGATCTCTGAGCCAGCTCCTTTATCATTTTAGTTATTGTGTTTTATTGTAATTTTAACAGATGGCCTTATCTTTCTTATCTCCAGTATTTGATACCCATACTAGGGTCCCATACCATTCCAACCATACTCAGCCAAGTGCCTCAAGGTTTCATACCCCAATTCACTTTATTACCTAGTAGATCCTCTCTTATATTCTAATAAATGAAGGATTTTGAAATCTTTCCTTATTATCCTTCCAATTTGCCCTGCCCAAATTTTTATAAGTGTTCCACTATCAATTCTCCATCCACTGCACCATCATACTAGAGTTTTCCAAGGACTTCATCTGCATGGACCAGATCTGTTGATGAACCAGTGGAACTAAATATAAGTAAAATAGTAAACATTTTTACTTTTGCTAGCAATATATATATACATATTTTTTATGTTTCTCAAAAGTAATGCCTACAAGTATACATCAGACTCAGATAAATTTAATTTTAATCCAATTGTATTGGAGCACACACTGGTGGAAATTTCTCTATACATAGACTTTCTGATGCCTTGTTTTTATCTTAAATTAATCACGTTTGCCCTTTACAAATTTTAATTTTGAACTCTTTCAGTGTGTAAGGAACCAGGGCCGATACCGGGGTTGTAATATAGCCTTAGTGCCTCAACTAACAGTTTATGTTTAATCAAAGTTCTGCGAAAAGTTCATGAAATAATTTAGATTTGACCATGTAGCCAGGTAAACTCAACGTAAATGCTTGAGGTCGCCACAATATTTGTTAAGCCACAAATAGAGAAAAGGTTTACTGTCTATTAAAATCACAAGTCCACTTTACTCGAAAATTTTAAAGTTTATTCAAAGAAATCAAAAGTTCAAAATTAGCATTATACAGTTGAGTAGGCAAATCGAACACACTTTTCCAAAAGGTTGCAAGTTGTGGAGAGAAATTTAAACCGACCGACCCCTTTTAGTGAATTTATAAGTTCATGTTATAAGTTAACCTCGCGTGCCATACACCACAGTCCCAATATGGCTGACTCGGTAGCTTCACCTTCAACCGACTTCCTCGCACCTCTACACAAGACAGACGCAGTTTCACTCACATAATGCTCCGCGTACAAAAGGATAATAGAGACGAGAGAGAGACCAAAAGACAGACTACATTTGGCTAAGTTCCTATTTTAAAACATCACTGATAAAATCATGCGCGGAATTGCTCGATCACTTCCCGGCGTAAGAATGAGACAATGGGTGCTTACCGCACGAACTATTATAGCCCTGCGCGAGCCTATGACCTTGGCAAATCTTTCTTTAATTAATATCTTTAAAAGTATACGATAGTTTAATTTGAGATTTTTACCGGAACTTTCTATCATCCTGTTCTATCTATTTTAATTTAATTTACCATTCCAAAAGGTTTCTATCGTCTTAAAACTGAATTCATCACGTGACCAATCCTGGCAGACTTTGCGGACTTTCCCGAAACTTCCACCCGACAATCAGCAATAATCTATTTTCAAAAACTTGATTACCAGACAAATACTAAAACTTTTTATGGAAACCAATATACGTATGAAATTGTCTCAATTAGGGCTATCTACTGATGTAATTTTTAAATTAATATCTCCTTTAATTAAAAACCTTATTTATTTTCTCTTAATTAAAATCGCTAATTAATCTTTACCAAATTACTTAATTTTATTACAAAAATATCGGGGACAGTGGTGATAAAAGATCAGTTGTCGCTTTACTCGATTTAAAGATATTGCAAATCTTAGAATTTCTGCTTTTCCGATCGCGTGTTTCAAAACATGAACAAACCTAAATATCTCTTAAGCTAAACATTTTTCGATATGATAAATACACTTTAAAATGATTTTTATGGCGAATTGTTACTGTGAGTAAGATTACAGGGAAATTACTTAAAGTTAATAACTATTCTTCTCAAAATTTCTAAGCCCAGCTTCGGTGACTTTACGATCGATCTTTATGTTTACTGTGAATTTACTTCCTCCCTTATACCTAAGCTAAGGAGCTAGAATTTGACAAAATTCTAAGGTGCTTACAAGTGTAATTTTTTATCTATGTGTAAATTACAAGGAAAGGTAAAATGACTCATCACTCACCAAAGTTGAAGGCTGCGATTGGTAAAGAACATATATGACGAACACAAGAATACACAATATTTCAGTTTTACACCTTATTCATGCTGTAGGAAATGAGTTATGTGGTTCGGGAGGTGTGCATACACCGAAGTTTAATACATGACTGAGTGCATTATCGATATGTTGGGGAAGACTGAGATGTTATGTATAAATTTATATGTGACTTATTTCCTACAGCATGAATAAGGTGTAAAACCAGAATATTGCGTTCATCATATATGTTCTTCACCCGTCGCAGCTTTGAACTTTGGTAAGTGAGTTTTGTCATTTTCCCTTTCCTTGTAATTTATATTGCAAAAGCTATTTCCTTTTTCCTTAGTTTAATTACTTTTATCTATGTGTGTAATGTTTTCATTTATATTTAAAAGCTTGTTTTGAATCCATACAGAAAAACATATTGGTAGTGTAGTTAATTATATACTGAAAAATTCTTAATATTCATTAACGAAATGAATATTAATGTTATTAACCTACAAAAGTGAGAGAGTAAACTATGGAAAAGAAAGACTAACATGCTAGTAATATTATGTTATTAATCACTGTTTATGAGATGACTTAGCTTGCCACCCCTTGCATATTTGCTGGATATCTGGATCAATATTAGTCAAATTCATTCTATTGATGGCACATACATTAAGTCAGTTTCTGTGTTTTCTTTATTTTAAGAATCAATAAAAATCCTTTTTCACAAATATTTGCCCTCTGGATCCATTTGTCTCTTACATGACTATTGAAAGAGTGCAATATTTCTCCTTCAGTTGTTCGGGTTGTCTAAGGTCAGCAAAACAAAATATCATCATGTATGATATGACCATGTGAATATCTAACATATCATATTAATTGCATCATTTGTAATATCAGTATTCTATTTTTAATGCACATTTGGGACTCTTTTTAGCTCTATAGTTTAACTGAGATTCCACATGATCTACCATATCATTACTCCTGCAATCAACTGTCATTTACCGAGCATGGTGGTGTAATGAATAGCATTCTGGCCTCGCATTCGGGAGGACGGCGGTTCGAATCCCCGTCCGGGCATCCAGATTTGAGTTTTCCATGGTTTCCCAAATCACTCCAGGCAAATGCCGGGATGCTTCCTTCAAAAGGCCATGGCTGAATTCCTTCCCATTCCTTGCCCCCATCCTTTCCCGTCTCTAAAGACCTCACTGTTAGAGAGACGTTAAGCACATTAAAAAAAGAACTGTCATTTGAAAGAGGAATCAAATCAATATCTGTTAGAAAATTGTTGCCAAACTCAGTTTTTTCCACATTTTTTATTGCTGAAAAAAGTAAATCTCTCCCCATAGAATATAGTGTGTAAACTTGGGAGATAGAATGCTTCCAGTGCTTTGCTATTAACTAAACATCAGTGCAAAATGTATCTTTACCATAAATTAATATTCCTAAGTGTCTCTGGAAAAATACTATTGAATTTCTTTTCACCATAATGCTCTGTTTCTAAAAGCTGTCATAGTTATACAGGTTTCATTCAATCATTCAACACTACTTCATAGCGCAAAAAGCACTGTAGATTCTATTCACTTTCATCACTGTACCTGGTAAATCCTAATTAAATCATATTAAAACTGAAGTTAGTGCATGACATACTTTGTTCAACTATAATTTAGCACATCTGAAGATCAACTGAGCTCATTTACTTACTGCAAGTGTACGAGAACAATTTTTACTAATTAATTTTTTGTTATGATATCTTTCATTCAATTAGAATTGAGTTTTAAGTCCTGCCTGCAGACCATCTGTCCTATATTCATGGACTACATGTTGAGAGTTGCTGGTATAGATTATTGATGTGAATTGTTTTCCTTTGGCTGTTTGCCTTGATGGGAAATGAATTTATGGTGAGATCCATGTGTAAACAAAATTAATGGAGCAGGAAATTGAAATATGAGGTATGTTGTGCTAATGATGGGATACCCAATAAATGGGAAAGAGTATTGAGTGGTGTTCCTTTATGCAACTTGTTGAATATGTTGAATATGTTTGGCAGCTGGTCACGCTAAAGTATTGCATTTATCTAACGACAACTTTTAACTTTAAAATGGTCACAGTAAAAGATGAGACATTCATACTGATATCCATTTATATTCATACAAAAGTGCAACAAAAACCAATTGAATACTATGTTTCAATTGTGAGGTAATTACTCTTAAGGCATATGACTGATTTTCGCTAGATCAAACCCAGATATCGAGATTCCAGTTCTACAGTTGGGTGATCCCCCCCCCGACCTTGAAGGATGAAAATCATTTTATAATTGTTTGAAATTGTTTGTATGTAAGGCTTCTCAATCTACAACTTTTGTTTGGCAGTATATGCAAAGATCTAACGTTAAGTAGAATCTCTTTTGTATAGATAGCTCCATGGGTACCATACTAATTGTACCATAGATTGGTACTAGTTTGACTCATATTAACCAACAACAAATTTGTTCAACTAAAATCCAGATTGATTTATTTCTCACAAAAAAAATAAAGAAAAAAAAAACAAAAAAAAAAAAAACCTAGATACCAAAATGTTTGTTAACAGTTAATATGGTATAAATATAGGAAATAAAGAAATTTTCGGGATAAACCTTTCGTCAATGGGAGAACATTATGAGATGTGGGCACAGCTGGAAACTGCCTCACTGAACGACCGGCGGTCATTCATTCATATAACCAAGTTTAGCTCTGGGGAACCCATAAAATGGTGGTAAATAAGGTGAAAACCATTGGAGTTGCTGAAAAAGTGATTTTTCTAACTGGAAGAATAGTTAAAATTTAGAAAGCATAAAGTTAGAGTAGGAAATGTATTATCAAAGAAGGTGGAATTGAAATTGAAGTGTCACAGGATAGTGTATTAGGACCATTGCTATTTGTTATTTGAATGAATGACTGTTTTGATGGTTTACTGTCAGAAGTTGAGTACTCTGCAGATGACATAATGTTATATAATAGGATCAAACAGTAGAAGATTGCAAACAGTTGCAAGGTGATCTGGACAGGATAGCTAGCTGGGTAGGTCAACATTGGATGAAGATAAATACAAAGATAATTAGATACACAGATAAAGAACTAAAAGTTGATTATTATTATTATAAGATGGTAGAGGAATTTCTTGTTGAAGACTTGAAATGTAAATATCTTGGCATAACATTTAATAATAAACTCAGTTGGGCAAGACATATTTGACAGTTGGTAGGAAAAGGTTTCAAAATCATTCATTTATTGGAAAGAGCAATGAGGGGATGTACCAAAGAAGTGAGGGAATTAGGTTACAAAATTTTGGTTAGATCATTGCTTGAATGGTATGGTACCCAAATTTTGGGCATCAAAAACAGAGTTGGAGGGGAAGCCAAGAGGAATGCTAGATTCGTCTATGAAATTTACAACAGAATACAAACAGTAACTGATATTATAAAGGAGCTTGAATGTGATTAATTGGGAAGCAGGAGGAGGGCGGAGAGAGTTACGGGAGTATACAAGGCGCATATTGGTGATGAGGTGTGGAAATATATTGGTGAAAGAATTAAGAGAAGGGAAAAGATGATCATGATCACAAGCTGGCACTTTAAAGAAGAGACATAATGATTTATGCCAGTTGTTTGAACATTCACCACTTTCCTATAGCTCACTCCATCAAATGCTTGGTGTTATTCCATTGCTATACTATCAGCCTGGTTTCAATGGTCCATTTCATTTGAAAGATCTCGCACATAATCCATGTGTGGAAATTGGAATAGAGGCATATGTATAGTACCTCATATATCTCACCATAATACCATTTGCCCTGGTGGGTTTATGAGAAATTGATGGTTAATGTGATGATACTTTAAACATTTAATGTATAGGTATAGAGAAGGTGTTGAAATAAAAGTTCAGATAACCATGTGGTTAAGACATCATGTCCGAATACTGATGGTCCTGGGTTCAAGTTATTAAGGTTCTTCGGTGGTTTAAGAACTGCATTAATTAATTAAAAAAGTCCACCAAGGAAATTATGTGAAGATGTTTGTTTATTTTGATCCAAACAACAAGTCAGCGACATTCACAGGCATAGTTACAATCCAAAGATGCACTTCTGAATACTGACTTACTAACTGAGTTGAATCGAATTGAATACTGAATTGAAAACTACTTCTCTGTCCAGGCGATCTGTTTATATAGAGTCTATCGAAATTACGAGAATTCTTCAAAGGCATCCGCCCGATATTTCTCGATCATTAACAATCACTCAAACAATCAAACATATTAAAACCAATCGGAATTGATACAAAATTAATTAATAACATTACAAAATGATCAGAAATAGTAATTAGAGATACTTAAATACAAAATTATTTACAGAAATCCTTTCAAATGGTGGAAAATTGTCCTGTAGGCATCGTAACTTACATTAATACATGGAATTACAAACTTTTAAGAAATTCTCTTGCACCATTCGGTTCTTAAACATATTAAATGGTCTTTAAATAATTTTCTTACCTAAAACAAAGTCTATATATACTTATTTACAAGAAATTACAAAACAAACATACCAAATCACTTTCAAGCAAACTTTAGCTCACTACAAATACTTCATACAGTACAATACTATTCAAAATTCAGGTATTAGGGCTGTTACAAAGTCTTGTTTGAAATTTTTTCTGTGGGCATTGCTTTAACTACTATTTGGTGTTTGTAGCATTACAGATTCATTTAAAAAAAGTTAAACACAATATTAATTTGTATTTCTTTCAACTAATCACTAATTTTTTGATGATAAGTGTTGTACAAACATTTGAACTGTAAGTTGATTCAACACAACGAAAATTTGATGAAAGCTGTCCTTCTACAGCCACAAATACTTTAATAATATTATAGAAATAAGGAAGCATATTTCATTTACATTTCTAAATTCCCATTTTTTGACAGTTTCAAAACATTTCAGAAATTACAGGCCCATACAAAATGTGGTAAATAATGGAATGTGTTTTAACAAAAGACCTCTCTTGCTTTTTGTTGGAATTTTTATCTGATGATACAATTGCATGGTAAGCATCTGACACAAATGCGTCCAGTTTCCTGGTGTTAGTATTACTGTGCAAGTAACTTTCAGTTTTCAAGAAATTTGTTTATGTGTGCAAGTAACATCCAATTTCATTTTTGAAGACTTTGTCATAGCTTTGTATCAGCTTGGCCACTCCAAATATCGACCCGTAATAAATATACACCCAATATATGATTGTATTGAATTGAAGTGAATTGGATTGAATTGAATTGCGACGGAGTTCATGCCCTGGTGGCATTTTCCCTAGTCATCTAAACACCAGTTTATTATTATTTTTTAATTATTATCTTACATTAAGTGTTAAATTACTTCATCCATCTACTTTTGCCATTTACAGATCATAATTTTAAATTTCTTCAGTTTTTTGGTAAGTTATTCATAATTCCCTTAATAATTTATTCCAATTCCTGACACCCTTACCCACAACAGAAAATTTTCCCTGTCCCTTTTGTGTGAAATTGAGTACCAGATTATGCCCATAATTATATTTTCCTTTCCATGCACTACTCCTAATTCTTTGACCAATATCCCTTCAAGCCCCATCACTAGCATACACGTTGTACACTCTCAGCACTCTCTTCACCCTCTTCCTGTCTTCTAATGACTCCCAATCCATCTTGTTTATCATATCAGCTACTGACTGGATACTGCGATAATTTCCACAAACAAATCTAGATTCTCTCCTTTACATGTCCTCCAACTCATGTATTTCATAGCCAAAATATTGGTCCCAAAGTACACCACCATATTCAACCAATGGTCTGACCAAAGTTTTGTAACCTAACTCCCTAACTTCTGGTACATCCTCTCATCACCCTCTCCAGTAAATGAAGGACTTTGTAACCTTTTCATATCACCTGCCCAATGTGTCCCACCCAGTGGAGTTTATTAACAAATGTTATACCAAGATATTTCCAAGCCTTCAACCAGCAATTCTGCCCCCATCCTATAATCATAAACCTTAAGTTTTTTATTGATGTACCTAATAAACTGACTCTTTTTGCATTTTATATTCATTCAGTGTTGACGTACCCAGTTATATATTCTATCCAGGTCACCTTGCGGCTGTTCACAGCTGTTCTATTAGTGAAGATATTACTACAATAAATTTAATTAGTCATCACGTTTTGTAAACACCTGTATTTTCTGACATTGTTAAAGTAGTGAAGCTTGGTCTTAAATACAAGAAAGAATGAAATTGAAGCTTTTGAAATGTGGTGCTGTGTAAGGATTTTGAAAATTAAATGGATAGATAAACTAAAAGTGTTTACAAGAATCTCTCGAAATGAAGAAATAGTCAAATTTTAAGAGATTTGGGGTTAGTTGACTTTTTAATGGAGGAAAGGGTCAAAGGAAGAAACTGTAGAACAAGACAAAAAGATTATAATATGTAAAGCAGTTAACTGAGGACTTAGTTTGTAATAAAGGACTGTATCAAACCAACTGACATACTGATGTAATGATGATATGCTTCAAAATTAATGGAGAAAAATTGGGGATTTAGAAATGTGAATGACATATGCTTCCATCCTTCAATAGTAACTGTTTGTGGCAGTCGAAGGATATTTTTTATCAAGTCTTGTTTCCACACTGAAGACCTAACCTTGTGAGAGTCCCACGAATACTCTCTCCCAAACCAAAGCTGTTGACAGGCAACCTATCTTATTTCCTTAGTTCTTCATAATCTCTCCTACCAGCAATGACAAACTAATGAAAAATTCTATTACCTTTATTTCTGATGTAACCCCTGTATTACAAATAGAAGCTAGCAGTTTTCGTGCTGGAATTTGTTTGTGTATAAAAAAGTACAAATTTTCCAGTCAGATGTTGTATTTCCTAGTAATTCCAAGAGTAGAAGAAATTATTAGATATATAAAACTAAGGGAGGATAGGGAAATATGACCCAACACTTACCACAGATGTATCATCAGTATCGACTCAATATTTGAGCTTACTCTCCCCCCCCCCCCCCCTTTCCACCTAAACAACCATCCGCGCCTGAGACGCCACTCACCAGTTGGCCGACTATGTGTACACGTGACGCCGCCTGGTGCTTCACCTTCTGCACATTTAAGGCTGCTATAGGCCGAAATATTGCGCTTCTCTTGTGTTTGTCGTCCCAGTCGCCTTCATCTATGGTAAGTGTTGGGTCATATTTCCCTATCCTTCCTTAGTTTTATTGCCTTAAAGCTTTTTCCTGCTCATTGTTATTATTAGATATATAGTAACTTATTTCTCACCTTCTCTTTGCCATTGACTCTTAGCACTCATACTAGAGTCATTATCTATTTTTTTAGTAAAAAAATGCTAAATAATTTTGTCTGTTAACACTTTGTAGACCTGGGAGGATGTAAAACAATGGTTAAGCACAGAGAATAAAGATACAATACCTCGAGAAATTCATCAAAAGGCAATGGCAACTTTAGCAAGGTTGACTGCAGAATCTGTTGAACTCTTCCATAAGACTGCTGAACTTTTATTAGTAAAAGCAAATCGTGATCCATTTCAGGAAGCTCATTGCCTTCAGGAGTAAGTTCTCAAACATTTTTACAAAATTTCCCTTTTATTTTAACAGAGCATGTTTTAAAATTCATATTATTTTGTTTTTAGAATTACTGTGCTTCTCTCATCACTGGTGAACAACACGGCCTCTAGATTTTCCGACCTGCTGAATTCCTGTGATAAAAGTTTGGGGACAATCTCTGTCAGTGATCTCATCACCAATATCTTTTTTGAGGTAATTATGTCATAGATAAATATAAATAAATTGGTTACCCACCATTGCGACTGTGTGTGTTAACCACTGTAATCAGGTATGTGCAATGGTACCAGGTTTGAGTTCTGGTCCCGGCATAACGGCCGTCTTGGTTGTGTTTTTTAGGCAATTTCCTTCAATCACCTTGGAGGAATCTCTGCCTAATAAACTATGCATTTCACAAACAAAAAATTATCTTATCTTACAGAACACAAAGTTACACATTTCACATACAGATGGAAACACAAACATTCGTCTTGTACGCTAAGTGCTCCATGTCTCACAAAACTGGCTATAATTTGAATAGTATGACAGGTCCTACACCTTCCCCCCCCCCCCCCCCACCCATGAATCATGTGAAGCAGATATACTGAACAGAAATTTCAGTTATTTTAAAGAAATTTGCTAGCCTGTAAAATTGCTGGACTTTTTTTAGTTTTGCTATTTTTTTTAATCTTGAAAATAGATTGTCGTATTTCTTTATATGTTTTTGGTCATCAAGGGATACAAGTCCTGTTCAATTCATTTTGAACTTGAATTTCCAAATTAAGAAATTTAGTCTTTATATTTGAATAAGTTGAAACTCTAATGTCACTCCTTTTCTTCTTCATCCAAGAATTAACACTCTGGCCTCGCATTCGGGGAGGACGCCGGTTTGAATCCTTGTCTGGGCATCCAGATTTGGGTTTTCCCCAAATCCCTCCAGGCGAATGACAGGATGCTTCCTTAAAAAAGGCCCATGGCCGAATTCCTTCCCGTTCCTTGTCCCCAGTCCCATCCTGCCTCTTAATGACCATGACGTCGACGAGGCATAAAGACATAAGTAAAAAAAAAGACATTCAAGAAGTAAGGTCTTCGAAGGTTATAAGGTCCAATTTTAACAGTGACTAATTGAATTGTAGCATCCTATACACACACTAGCATTATTAATTGTTCTCTCTTGTTAATCTTTGTCCCCATCACAACCATTGTTTGGAACCCATTGTGCTACAAGATGTTGCATCACCCTTGAAAGTGGGAAATGATTTTCTGTTGATCTTTGAGTTCAAAGTGAGATTGGTGGGATAAGACTAGGAAATCAGAAAATAGTGTTGGATGTATAATGTCACTGGAAATAGAAATAAGTAATAACCAAAAAGTAATAATTCAGTACTAATATAACAATAAAGGAGAAAAGAATAAAAAAGCAAGTGAAAAACTAACAATAAAACTTTTTCGAGAATTTCTAAAAAGTTCTGTGTGAAGCAAAGACGTTAGGAAACTTCTTACACTAATTCCCATCTACAGAGTTCAAGACAGCTGTTTTTTTTTCGTAAGAATCTAATAGCTCTAACAGTTGTTTAGTTTGGTGTTGTGGGCAGCCACTAGATGATGTCTTTGCCTGTTTTGTGTGTTCACACCCTGCAAACACCAGTTAAGTGGTGGTTCATTTTCCTATCCTAATTTGTAATCTCAAATAATATTTCCGACATTGTCAGCGACCTCTCTAATAGTGATGGCAATTTCCCAGAATCATTTTTTTTCACTTGTTGGATATTGTCGTCGGTTGTTATGTTAGGTTGTCCAGGATAATCATTTTCATGGCACTCTTTGAAATGTGTATACCTCTCATAAATTCTTGTTTTACTCATAGCAGATTCATCAAAAGCTACTGTTAACATTTCAAATGGAGTACTGCATTTACTGCAAAATTTTGTGCAAATTATTTGAACCTTTTTTTTTTTTTTTTTTTTTTTTTTTTTTGGAATGTACAAAATTTTCAAGCTCGCCAAAACATGCTTAACCCTTTTGACTGTAGAAAATAAACTAAAAATTCAAAATTGCTGCCAATTCCAACACACTTCAGGAACATGTATACCAATAACATAAAAATTTGAAAATTGTGTTTATAAAGCTTTAAATAAAAAAATCCTGTTATTTTTTGTTCAGACCTTGTATTTCAGCTCTTATGTCTCTACTGTGCCAGCTCATATATAGGCCTCACCACTAACCAACTCGCCATCAGAATGAGTAGCCACTAGTAAAAAGTGTATAGAGGCAACTTATCCCATCCAGTGGCAGAACATGCCAGTATCCACAAGTTGAACATTTTAAACAACTGTTTTAACAGAGAAGACTGTCAGTTTTTCTTGAAACCACAGCCACCTATGAACTCTGCAGATGTGTTCTTGCTTCCCAATATATACTTGACACCAGACATTCTCCTGTCCTCAATTGCCAATAAGACCCTTCCAGTAGACCCAAGACTTATTATTACTATCTGTTCATATTTTATAGTTCTTATATTGAATATACTTATTGAACATTAGGATAGGATAAAAAAATCACCGCTTACAAAAGAAGGGGATTCCTGTAGCGTTGGTACACGAAAAAAAGACGAACACACAAAATTTTCGAGCATGGCTCTTCCTCAGTAGAAGTGAGATAGCTGCACACAAGCGGCTGGCAGCCAGCTGCGTGAGCCACAATGTCGGTGGCTCATGGTGGGGGAAAAACAACATGGCAGGAAGTGAGGGTGGGGGTAGAAGAGCACAGGCTGGAAAACGATGATGAATAGCAAGTATAAAGCAAAACTGTACACAAGGACCCATCCCAGAAGGGCAGTATACCTCAGTTAATGGTCCCAAAAGCCCACCAAGTAATGGATACATGTGCAAACAACTGAGGGGGGGAAAAAAAAAAGTTGCTGCATATGGCTCACCCCACTGAGCGTATCTCTGCCCTGGTTGACCAGCAATCTACAGCCCATTGTCAGCCAGCTACCCTCCCACATCAAAGACACCCGACACTTCCTCTCTCGACTGGCTACAGTACCCACACCTCTTCCCCCTGACTCCCTTCTAGTGACAGTGGATGTGACCTCCTTATATACAAATATTCCCCATTGCCATGGGCTCAGTGCCATGGAACATTTTCTAGACCAGCGTCCACCCAATAGCCTTTCCACCGGATCTTTCCTGCTCACCTTGGCGGAACTAATACTAAACAACAACTTTTTTTGAGGGGAAAATCTATCACCAAGTGAGCAGCTCCCTCATACGCTAACTCTACCTAGGCCACCTAGAACAATCATTCATAGCATATGAAACCCCTCTTGTGGGTCAGATTCATTGATGATATTTTCATAATCTGGACCCACAGGGAAGACAACCTACTCAGTTTCCTCAATAAACTTAACACTGTCAGCTCCTTGAAATTCACATGGACTTACTCCCATACTCAGGCCACTTTTCTGGATGCTGACCTTTCCCTCATGAATGGCTATATCCACACAGCTGTCCATATCAAACCCACCAACCTACAACAGTACCTTCATTATGATAGCTGCCACCCTCATCACATCAAACATTCCCTCCCCTACAGCCGAGGCATTCGAGGCAGTCACATTTGTTCCAATCAACAAGCTCTTCAACAATATGCCAGCAATATTTCTGATGCCCTAATTTCCCGCAATTACCCACCAGGTTTTTTTCACAGGTTTCTCGTGCCACATCACAACCTACTCCATCTATCAACAATCCATAACCCTCTAGAACCCACCATAGCCCTGTTTTGATCACCCGTTACTTCCCAGGCTTGGAATCCATTAACCGAGTCTTGAGACAAGGTTACGACTTCCTTTGAGCCTGCCCTGAGATGAGAAACCTCCTTCCTAAAATACTCCCTCACCCATCCAGAACCTGCTTCAGCAGACCTCCAAACCTCAACCAACTCTTAGTCCATAAGAACGGGGTCCCCCAGCCTGCAAGACAACCCCAAGGTTCATTTCCTTACAACAAATCCCGTTGCAAATTATGCAGTATGCACCCGCCTTCCACCACCTTTACCATCCCCGTAACTGGGGAAAGCTTTCCCATCACAGGATTCGCCACTTGTGTGTCCTCCCACCTTATATACCAACTCACTTGTAACCATTGCCCAGCCTCCTACATTGGACTCACAACAAATCCACTGGCCATCAGAATGAATGGACACCAACAATCAGTACACACCAAGAACCCTGACCACCCTGTATCTCATCATGCCACTATACATGGCACCAACAATTTTAACACCTGCTTCTCGGTCCGCGCCATCAGAGTCCTCTCAGATAAAAGCAGTATTTCAGAACTTAGAAGGTGGGAACTGGCCTATCAGTACCAACTTGGGACCAGACAATCTCCAGGTCTAAATTTAAGATAGCACCAATTTTCCTCCCACCCATCCCCCTCACTTCCACCTTCTCTCATAGAACCACCGCTCACCAGAGCCTATCTTTATAGATTGTGACTTCGAATATTGCTTATTTTTAGTTTTAGTTTTAACTTAAAATTTCTGATTTTTTTTATTTTAGTTTGATTAATATTTATGTCCTCTCATATTAATTACTTTGGTGGTGCTCCTCAGCTTCCAATGACAGTATGTCTCTAGAATTGTCAATCCAATACTTTCTTGCCCTCCTCAACCACCTGCCACCCAGGCTATGCTACCTGGGGTTTCCGTTCACCAGGTAGAGGTCGGTGTGATCACCTCTGACCACACAAAGTGTCTCCTCTGGTTACAAGAACAATGTTTAATGTCGAAATATTCTGTGTTTTTTTGTGTTTGTGGTTCCCAGCTGCCATCATCTATTGTAAGGGTTGAGTTGAATTTTTCTATCCTTCCTTAGTTTCATTGCCTTAACACATTTTCCTTCTCGTTTTATATATATAAAAACCATGAAATAATAGGTGTTAAGTGGTGAAAAGGAATTACAAATTAGGTTAGGGTAATCAACCAACACTTGCCTTAGATGATAGTTGTGTGGTGTGAACACACAAAAAAGACAAGAACAACAGTAATTTTTGGAATGTAGCCTTCACGGGTGTACCGCCGGATAGTGTTGTGGAAACACAGCCGACCATTACAGATGTCTCTACACCTGAAGAAGACGGCAGAGCCAGCCGTCGAAATATTGTGTTTCCACAACACTATCCGGCGGTACACCCATGAAGACTACATTGCAGTCATACGCCGGGAAAGTCTTCATTCTTACAGTAATTTTTGGGTTTTAGCCCTTTGGAGAGCGGGTTTTATAGGAGACTGCCTCACAGAACATAGGCAGATAGTTGCCTTGTGCTCACTTTGAACTGGTAGGCAAGATCCCACCTTCTGTGTTCAGAGAAGTTGCTGCTATTTGGAAGACTCTGATAGCTTGGATCGTGAAACAAGAGTTAAAACTATTGGTGTCATAAGGGATGACATGGGTAGCTACTGGGTGCTTTTGGTTCTGCGTGAATACCGTTTGTGGGTGGCCATTCATTGTTATGGCTGGTGGATTCTTGGTCAAACTTATGTATGAAGCCAGGAAGTGGTTGCTATTAATTATTCTCCCACGACACCCACCCTCCACAATATTCTCTTGGTGACAAAGAACTAAAACACAAAATTTCTGTTATTTGTGTTTTTGTTTGTTTTATGTGTTCACATCCCACAACCGTCATCTAAGGTAAGTGGTGTAATTCCTTTTCACTTCCTAGCACCTATTATTTCGTTGTTACTATGTGTATTACAAGTAAGGATAGGCAAATGAACCACCACTTACCTTAGATGATAGTTGTAGTGTGTGAACACATAAAACAGACAAAAACACACATGATATAGGAATTTTTGGGTATTAGCCCTTTATCTACAAGAGAACATTATGGATGGTGGTTGTTTTAGGAGACTGCCTCACAGAGTAACTGTTGGCCAGAACATCGTGGGGGTAAATTCAAACAGAAGACTGGTGAGGGGTAAGTGATTTAAAGCTAATATCCAAGCATTGATAAATATCAAAACTAATCTCTGTGGGTGAAAAGAGCAAAATAATATTGTAAGATCTAAATATAAATGAGCAAAAGTAAGTAATTAAAAAAATTAAACCAAGATATGAAGTTAAACATCACCTCTGGTTAGCAGTGTTTCAGTTTAGGTAGTGGGAATGGGAAAAAATAATATAAATAAAAATGATGATATTTCCTGGGTATTATCTTAAATTGAAACAAGGTGGTTGCCTTGTGCACAGTTTGTATGGCAGGTAAGTCCCAACTTTATGAGTTAAGAGGAGCTGCTATTATTTGAAAGGATTCTGATAGTATGGACTGTGAAATGAGTTGAAATTATTCGTATCATTGGAGATGGCATGGACAGCTACTGGGTGCTTTGGGTTCTATGTGAATTGGTGGCCATTCATTCTTAGTGGATTCGTGGTCAGAGCTGTATAAGAAGCTAGGCAGTGGTTACATGTTAACTGTTATATTACATGGGAGGTTTCACAGGTGGCGTGTCCTGTGATTGGAAAGCTTTCACCAGTGATCGGGTTGGTGAATGTGGTGATGCGATGGTGTATGTTACACATCTTTCAGTGGGATCTATTGCATGGGAAAGATTTTTGGGGCTGTGTGTTGATATGAGGAAGACTATGTTTGTGGACTAGGAGTTGGCTGAGGTTAGGAGGCCTGCTAAAACAAGTTTGGGGGGGGGGGGACAGAGAGGATTTTTTGGAAGAATGGACCTCATTTCAGGACAAGTGTGCAGGAAATCATAACCCTGCCAAAGGATTTCCCCCTTTTATATACCAGTTTATGTGCAATCACTGCCTGGCTTCATATATAGGTTTGATCACCAATCCACTAGTGATAAGAAGGAATGGCTACTGACAGACTGTATTCACATGGAACCCAAAGAACCAAGTAGCCGTCCATGCCATCTCTCGTGATTTGAATAATTTCAGCTCCTGTTTAACAGTTCGTGTTATCAGAGACCTAAAGAGCAGCAGCTCCTCTGAACTAGAAGGTGAGAACTTGCCTACCAGTACAAACTGGGCACAAGGCAACCACCTGGTCTCAATTTAAAATAATACCCAGTCATTATTACTATTTTTATTTTTGTTAATTTTATTTCCCCATTCTCTCTTTGCCTCCTCACCCACTATCTAAATTGATCCACCACTAACCAGAGGTGATGTTTAACTTCAGAGATTCCTTAGTATAATTTTATTTTTATTATACTATTTTGCTCTTTTCACCCACCAGAGATCAGTTTTGATATTTAACAATGCTTGGGTATTAACTTTAAATCACTACCTATCTACCTGTTGCTGTTTGAATTTACTCCCATCATGTTCTGGTCAAGAGTTACTTGTGAGGTAATCTCCTACAATACTCACCGTCTATAATGTTCTTTTGTTGATAAAGGGTTGAGACCCAAAAATTCCTATAACACATGTTTTTGTCTTTTTGTGAGTTCACACCCTGCAATCATAATCTAAGGTAAAGTAGTGATTTATTTCCCTATCCTAATTTGTAATTCGTTTTCACTACTTAGCACCTATTATTTCATTGTTTCATTGTTCACCATCACTTACCAAAGTAGAAGATTGCTGTGTTGGAGACATACGGGAAAACACACAAACACATAGAGCGATGAAATTTTGAGACTCTGTCCCTTCTTCAAACAATAGAATGAGATAACTGGACCAGAGATCAAGTTTGCAGCAGTGTTGAAACATGGTAAAACATGCACACATATAGAGCTTAAAATTCTGTGGGTCATAATCCTTTTTCAACAAAAGGAGGCTCTGACCCATGGTCCAGTTGACTGCCGGTCTCCACCAGGCAGCCACCTCACTCTTTTGTTGAAAAAGGATTATAATCCCAAAGCTTTCAAGATATATATATATATATATATACAGGGTGCGTCACCAAAATCCGGACAAATCGAAGAGTTTTTTGAAACAATTTTTTTTTCACAAAATATTAAATATAACAAAAAATACTTTTGCATGGTTTATCAGGGACCTCTATAGAAAATAATTATTCAATATATCCCCCTTTAGCTTCAATAACTGCCTCCAGTCTCGGCCTGAAGCGGTCGCATGCTCGATGTAATGCAGCCGAGTCCATGGCGGCGAATGCTGCTTCAATGGCAGGTCTCAATGATGCGACGTTTGGATGCCGAGACTCGTTGGACATCCTTTCAACTACGCTCCAAACGTAGTAATCCAGAGGATTAAATCGGGACTGTTTGGAGGCCAAACTCCTTTGACCAAAACATGTCCAAATTATCGGACATCCAGTTTTGAACCAAATGGCTCGTGTGGGCTGGTGCACGGTCTTGCTGGAAAACTGTACGGAGTTCCAGACGCCACTGCATCAATCCACGGCTTCACAATACTCGAAATAACGTTCAAAAAAACTTCTTTTGTCGCAGTTTCCTTGTTTTTAAAAAAATGTGGGGGCATGACATGACCCTCGCTCGACACAACACTTAGCACGTGAACACTGGCAGGAAATTTTGTTCTGGCAACAATAGGGATATCCTGTGGATCATGTGCAAGCCGAATCATTTCAACTGCTGAGCGCCCAGCGCGAAGACCTTCGACAATCGCGGCTCTTTTATCATACTCCGCACTTCCCTTCAACATCATGGCCATTTTGAGGTTACCACTGTTTACTAGAAACGTTAGACATTGCAGAGCGCCAAACACGATCTCTGGCGGAAGAAAAATGTGGCGGGAAATTTAAATTTAAAATTGTCCGGATTTTGGTGACGCACCTGCTGGCAGCAGCGCTTGCGTGCAGCCATCTCACTTCTACTGAGGAAGAGCCATGCTCGAATATTTTATTCTTTGTGTGTTCGTGTTTTTTTCGTGTACCAACGCTGCTGGAATCCCCTTCTTTGGTAAGCGGTGATTTTTTATCCTATCCAATGTTCAATATATATATATATATATATATATATATATATATAACAACAATGAAAAAAAGACGCTAAGTAGCGGAAAGGAATCAAATTAGGATAGGGAAATGAGCCACCACTTACCTTTAGATGATGGATGTGGGGGCGCGAACACACAGAAAAGACACAAACACAAATAATAAAGTAATTTTCGGGGAAAAAACCCTTCTTCAACAAGAGAACATTATGAGAGGTGGGTGCACCCGGAGACTGCCTCACGGAAAGACCGCCGGTCGACCGGCATTCTTTCCGTGAGGCAGTCTCCGGGTGCACCCACCTCTCATAATGTTCTCTTGTTGAAGAAGGGTTTTTTCCCGAAAATTACTTTATTATTTGTGTTTGTGTCTTTTCTGTGTGTTCGCGCCCCACATCCATCATCTAAAGGTAAGTGGTGGCTCATTTCCCTATCCTAATTTGATATATATATACACACACAGTATTTTGGAGGATGCAATGGCCATATGACAAAAGTATCTGAAATTTCGTAAGTCTCCTCATTGTATCTTTTTTAAATAAGAGTGAAATCACATTTATCCATTAAATTAGATTCTGATGTATGGTAGAAACCTGGTGCAACCAGTAGAAAATAAAAATTAGGTGTAAACACACAACAAAATTGATCTTTATGGCCAGTTTAGATACAAAAAATGAGTTATGAATATGTTGTGTTCCAGGCATCCAACAGCAGTTCTTACCTAAAAGAAGCATTCCAGTTGATGGCACCAGTACTGCAATTTGGATTACTTCCATAACTACTACTACATTGAAGAATTTTGTAAAGCTATTTTTTTTAAAACATTATATTGTATGATACACTATACTTTGTAATAACATGTATAGGAACATTATAAATATATTTTCTGTACAGAATCAATATTTATTACAATTTAAATTCCATAAAATCTTTGTTGTTATTAATTATATATTTAATTGTTTTTGTCATGAAATATAGTTAGAGCATTTCAACTGTTCTAAGGTTACATTTCATTACTTCAATGAAGCTTTATATGTTGAGGTCATTGAGCCATTTTCAGTATTTTTAAGCATAATTTGTGTCCGCAATGACAATTTGGAAACATTACAAATTCTAAAAATAACCTATGTGGTCGTGATGGAGTCGAGACTGTTCTAATTTGTTACTACACTATGTCTTGGCTTGTATTAGTGCTTATATACAAACATAATCAGTGCGTATAAGAAAGTAGAAAAATGGGCATGTAGGTAAATTGCCACCGGAGCATGTGCTCCATTGCAATCAAATCCAGTTTCGGCATTTCAGCCATATTTGTTATTTATCTAATCCAAGCCTCATCATTTTTTCCTATATGTTCTACCTTTTTTTGATAAATCTGCTGAAATGTGATTTCTATTCTTTGAAATGTGTAATAGGTATTAATAGAGAGGTTAGTTCTTACTGGTAGGTTTCTTAAAAACTGACCCAACAGAAATTTGTGATTTAATTTGGTCATAAAAGGCTTTTAGAAAAAAAAAATTAAAAAAAATTTATAATCATTTACTTTTTGTACTTGCAAATTTCAAATTCCAAACAGAGTCAAATTTTTGCATTTGAATAGACACATAAAATCCTGCTTTGCCATTAAAGTTTTTATTGGTTTCTTCTAATGCTCTCAAAGTGGATTTTATGTTTATGTATGTAAGATATGTGTGTATTAAGGGTTTGAATTACATTCATTTCAGATAAGTGGAATATTTAATTTACAACAGGATACTGAAATTAGCTTGGATTGCAAGTGATCCCAGAATCGAACAGAATCTTTAAACATGTGGTGGCATTTTTAGTCAGACTCATGTATAATGCAACAAGAAAATTTATGGGAGCATAATGAAAGGACGAGACATTGGAGGTGGGGGGAGAGGGAAGTTGCAGTGTGGCCCATTTAAACTCACTGAACCTGGTGGTTATCTGGTTACCTATTGGGCCTGTCTTTCAAGAGGATGCAGGTTTGAACCCTTGCCCAACCATCCGGATTTCAATTTGAGTGATTTTGGCAAACGACAGAAATGTTCAGCCGCGGACTTTCGAAGTACCCAACCTAATTCTTTCCTATTCCTTTTTCCCAGTACTCTTCCGGCTCCAGTCACCTAATGTCAACAAACCATAAAGACCAGGTTAAAAAAAAATATCATTTACAATTACTGGAACTCTTGTAGCATTTCGTGTGGTGAGTTTTAAATCTTTCAGTGGACATTTGGTATCCTGTTGGTAGTTAGGTCATAGGGTGGTCCAGTTTCTTGGAGGGAAGCAGGTGTTTTCAGCCATCTGTAAACCATTTAGCCTTAGGCCCACTTAAATTATTTGTGACACTCTGGAAGGAACTTTACACAATTGAATACTGATGATATTTGTAATATGGTTTAGTGTATGATATGAGGAACATATTCATATCACAAGAAAGGGACATTAGAATCAACCACAGTACTGGCTACCTCGTTCTCTCTGTCAACATCAAACAGTGGCAGGAACTGGTCATTGTGGACCACGCTTGCCTTGAGCCTGGCTCATTCAGTCACCAGGTAGCAGGTTGTAATGCTCCCTTTCTGCATAAATGATGTCTTTTTCCAACACTCCAAACCCCCAAGGAGTTGACACAGCAAAGGTCACAGATAGTTTTGCCATCTTACTCATCAGCCAGATCTATTAGTTATGGCACAGTCCCGTGTGGATTGGTATAATGATATGTCATTACAAAGTTTCCTGAGATATCAGGGACTTCTGTCATGGTATTGTTAGAAGGCAAGCAGGTTTAACCCAGATTACGGTGACACATACAGGTTTCTTTTTATTCAGGATGGTTACAATCAGTGTGACATAATATGCAGTGTGAATCAGTCAGTATATGGAGGTTGAGGGCCCTGCGTACTGAATCATCTCATGGATACACATGCACACGTTTCCAAGTACCTGAATACAAATGTGAAATTTTGATCATGGCTTGTGGCTGCTGTTGGACACAGTCTGTGCATTTGTCAACGTAATCTGTCTATAAAGGTGCACATATTTTGCTGTCATTCCTTTGTCACATCACAAGATAGATCATCATCATTGGTTTTCCACAAGCAGATTCATCACAGAAATTCTAAATTCATCTTTAAGGACTACAGTTGCAGGGAGGTCGATTGATAGAGGTTGCAACCAGGACATGTCAGGATGGCACATGATAGCTGCCTTGAATTGATGGTGAAATCTCTCCACCATACCATTGAAATACGTGCGACAGCTGATTGTGCAGGATCTTAGCATACCAGCTCATCTCAGAACAAGATCTTATAACTTTTTATCACTAGACTTGGGCTATTTTTACAAGAGCTCATTTCTTTTTGTCAGTTGATCACTTATTCTTAGGACATCACTCCAATGCAACAGCTCCATTTGAAAATTCATAATTAAGAAATTTCAAAATTCAAATAGTATCAGTTACCTGCTTCCAGTACCAACAATGTCTATGCACTTTGTGTCCTGGTTGAGTATTGCCGATTGCCATAGATTAAATTGCCACCATAAGTAAATTCCCAGTAACCCAAACTAAGCACAGGACCAAAATAAAATTTAATGTGTTAGTTGTTAAGCTTGCTGCTCTCTACATATCATTTTTTCATTGAGGCATATATCCTCATACAGAGAAAAACAATTAACCTACAAATATATGTCAAATAGTTTCACATTTGGGGTTGCCATTGGATAAACACAAGGAAAATCACCAATATTGAAATCGTCCTGATTTGAAGGTGAAACCATACAAGGTTGTTCAATCAGTTTTTATCGTTCGATAAGAGATGGCACTCATAGGTTCGTCATTTTATAAAGTTGTTACTACTTTCTAATTAACATGTGTAAAGTTTCATGTTGATCTGATAACTTATTCATATATTTGCAGCTGTTCAAAGTTGATGTGTCACAGTATATTGGTAAAATGGAAAAAAAATTGAATTTCGTGCAATAAAATTCTCTTTTTGGAAGGTATAGCACCAAAACAAATTCATGAAAGATTTTTAAAAATGTATAAGGACTCTTCACCTTAAGTTAGAACAGTAGAAAGATGGGTTGCTGAATTTAAATGTGGCCATACAAGTCTTGAAGATGATCCATGTGAAGGACCTCTTGTAGTGACCCTGACAGCTTCTCGACAAGAGCGGACATGGTAGGCTTCTACTGGAGCCATGGATAAGGGTCAAGAGTAGAACTCTGCCATGGTTCTGATATGAATATTCGTCGTAAATCCCTACTGCAACACCTACCATGTTTTATGGCTCAGTACCTTCAAACATTAATACAGGACTGGAGGTTAAATTGCTATAAATGGCAGTTGCATATTTACATAATTATCTACATGAGCAATGACTGATGGTATATGTGAATAATTACATTGTTTAATTGGATTTGTAAAAAAAAACATTAGAGATAGGGCCAAGGACTTGGCGAGCATGTAACTGATGGGTGCCTCGCGGCTCAAACTAAATGGAATATTGATAATCTCGCTGAAGACTATGCACACATGACTATAACCAATTGATTGAACATCTGAATGTCCACACCCAGCTATGACAGTAGAGCCAAGCTTAGTATTAGACGTCCGGCATTATCTTCTCATCTGTGAACGCCACTCGGCGGTGCCGGCGTCGACGCCCTCGGTGTCGATGTGGTACGTTGAAAGACTATCGTAGAGAGACAGACAGACAGACCGCTGCCCCCCGGGTTTAAATAGATACTTCCCCTTCCTATCACCACTGTGGGTAGAGTGCAATACTCCTTGCTAACCTGCTGTATGACGTCACTACCAGCTTGCAGTAATGACAAGCGCTTGGCAACTGGCGACTTAGGACTTGTTGATTGGCATCCTACTTCTCAGGTCATAGCTACTATTTCTTAACTATTTCTTGCTCGCCCGCCCTGGATGCTGTTTTGAAAAATATGGTTTTAGCAAGTGATTGGCCTAGATCACTACAGTCTGAAAAGTGCATCAACACCAGAAATCGTAGCAAAAATACAGGATATGGTTTTGAAAGATCGTCGATTAACAGAGAGAGATTTAGTAGAAGCTCTAGGTATGTCATTAGGCAGTGTGAGGAATATTTTGGCTGAAGTTTTGAGCTTTAAAAAGCTGTGTGAAAAACAGCACCACATTCGTTAACAATGGAACAAAAACACATTCAAATGTGACTTTCTCAGCAACATTTGGAGCATTTTCGAAAAGATAATAGGATTTTATATGTCATTTCATCACTATGGATAAGACCGGGGTCTACCACCATGATCCTGAATCAAAACAAGAGGCTATGGAGTGGTGGTGAGCCTGGTACTTTGGTTCCAAAGCGAGTTAGGAACCAGAAATCAGCCAAGAAGGTGTTAGCATCTGTTTTTTGGGATGAAAAAGGGATTTTGTTCATGGATTACTTCCAATCTGGTAAAACAATAAACTCGGACTATTACTGTAAACTTTTGGACAAGCTGGATGTAAAACTTCATGAGAAAAGACCTTGTTTACAGCAGAAAATAATTATTTATCAAGACAATACACCCTCCCATACTGCTAAAAAAAACCATCACGAAAATCAGTGAATTAAAGTATGATTTGTTGCCACATCCAGCCTATTTGCCAGATTTGGATTCTTCTGACTTCTGGCTGTTCCCACATCTAGAAAAATTCATGCATGGAAAACGATTTTCATCGAACAAAGAGGTAATAACAACCATGGAATCCTACTTGCACAGTCTTCCGGATTCTCACTTCAGGGAGGGAGTCCATAAATTAGAAGATAATGGGAAAAGTGTATTGAAGTTCAGGGACATTATATTGAATAATAAAATATATTCCAAACAATAAAATCATGTTTTTCCTATCAAATAACAAAACTTATTGAACAACCTTGTACACGCATACCAAATGACCTGTTTCTGACACAGCATCATAGTTGATTTAAATTTTTAATTAAACTAACTTCCAAAGTAAAAAGAATAACAAAGTAAAATATAAAATATTAGTTAAACTTAGTAATCTCTGCATCTAACCAAAATCTGAGTCATAAAGATATTAAGGTAGAAAACGATTTCACATTTGGAGTATACATAAAAAAAATCAGTTTTAGGACTTTTCTTTTAATCTAGGCGTAAAACTTTATCTGTGACAGTCGCTGATCATCTGTGGACTAGGCTTCTGCCGCGTGCCATTTGAATTGGACGATGCACGGACAGTCTGCTTTCTGTTTGACTGGACCTTGTCGCATAACCAAATGATTTGCGAAGTCATTATAATTATAAATAATTCAGTCCTTTTGTTTCAAATAGTTTTAAGAGTTTATTATTGTACTTCCTCTACTCCTCTAGGAACTACACTGAAATTATGTAATATCAAAAGATGCAAGGTTCTTTCAGCAATGACTATTCTAAGCAACCGATCTATGCCGTTAGCCTCCCTCTGTTGATCTATCTCCATAGCAACCTACACTGTCTTGTTATTTTGTTTAAGAGTAAATATAACCGATGTTTGTCCATGCTCAGGGTACAAAATATAATTTTCTTAATAAAAAAATATTTCTGTTGTGTCACAACCTCAAGCATCGATTTTCATCAACAGTCAAGTTTCATATTTTCTACAATATCATCTACTCTTCAAGTCACAGTGATTGCTGACAAACTGATGTTTTTAATTTAAAGAAGTTAATTTTTTCTGGACACTTTTCTTCTGCTACGATCCTTAAATCAATGGTTTCCTATTGAATTAATCTCTCGGAAACTAGCACGAGTTGCTACTTTTTGCACAGCATTTCCTTTCCTAAATGACAATTGCTGAGATTTCAACATGCATTCCAAAGATTCATATTTTTTTAACCATAAGTTTCCTGTAAAACTAGTAATTCTGAGAGTGTTTAGTGTCATGATGACATTTTATATTGTTCTAGATGATCCAGCAATGCTCCACTATTGCTTGATTTGAGTATATATATAAATTAAATGAGCACAATTGGAAGTTTGATATCAATTTTTGTATTAACTTAAAATTAAATATTTACATATACATTATTATTTTTATGTTTTGTATAACACAAATTGTAATTACATGGAAAAGAAAGGGAAAATACACCCAGCACTCACCAAAGTTGAAGGGAGGAAGGCAGCAGCAACACAAAACAACACGCGTTCTATGAGTGGCTGCATCGAAGGCAAGTCTTGCGCAAGCCCAGTCACCTACCTCTGTTAACTTCAGAAAGGGGTTTACACCCCAAATATTGTTTTTTCTTTGTTTGTGTGCGTTGTTCTGTGTTGCTGCTGCCCTTCTCCCTTCAACTTTGGTGAGTGCTGGGTGTATTTACCCTTTTTTTTCCATGTAAATATTCCCTCGCGGCATTTCTTTCCTTTCATTGTTACAAATTGTAATAAGTTTTATTAAATTTTAAGTTAACTGTAATGCTAATGGATGTACAATGTTTTTGGTGATTCCAGTTGGCTTATATACAAAAAAATCACTTGGTTTTCCTACATGGGCGCATACAACGTATAATTGTTCTTGAGGTACTTTACCCATTACTAAAATCAAAAAAAAAATTGCAGAAGGATCATTTTGAAATGTAACATGCATTTTTATCATCAATGAAAATTTATATAATGTGTATCAACAAATGTGAGGTTTTAAACATGCATTTAGTACTGAACACAGAATAAAAGGTGATGTCTGTCGAATATCACCTGCTAATAATATTAGTGCAATGCCTATGGCCATTAGGTTCCACATAAATCTTGCAATGTTTGATCCAAAGCTTCCAATGATTTTTTATGTGCCTTGTGTATTCATCCCATTTTATTATCTTACATTGTGGGAGTACTTTACGCATTCCTGATGTTTTGAATATTCAGTGACAATTTAAGTGCTGTTCAACAACCATTCAAAAGAGACACCACAATTCCAGATGATGCAATATTATGTTGTGCAGGTATGGTTACCAGTACCATTGAAAAAAGACACCGTCAAGTGCCAAGGCTGCACGGGCGTTATGCAACACTTTCACCTGAACTGTGAACAATTAAGTTCGTGGCCATGTATAGCCTTCTGGTATCTATAATATTAAATAACCTGGTCGCCACGCATTCGTATTAAACCCCAAATGCGAAGGGTAATTTAAATAAAGTCACTTAACACAGCTTGAGAGTAACAAAATACTGATATTCTTGCAAAAGTTCACTTGTACATTGTCGGTACCAGAAACGTGAATAAAGCATCGAACAACAGTTTCTTTGAAGATTGCAGATTAAGTACAATTCTACGAGAAGACAAAAACTCACAAAATCCCCCCAACATTAGTGAGTATTACGGCATGTTAGAATTTGCCTAAACCGCTACCGCATGGAACAAATTTTCTCCGGTAACTAGCGCGGAATTGCGCGATCACTTTCCGGCGAAAGAATGAGGCAATGTGGGCTTGCTGCAAGATCTTTTATAGACTTCTCAGAGCCTATGACGTCAGCAACTTTTTCTTTAATTAATATCTCCAAAAGTACAATATAGTTTAACTTGAAATTTTTACAGGGAATTTCTATCATCATGTTCTATCTGTTTTAATTTAATTTGACATTCAAAAGGGTTTCTATAATTTTAAAATTGAAGTCATCACATGACCAACTTGGCGGAATTTTTACGCGCTTCAGCAACAATCCATCTTAAAAAACTTAATTATTCTGACGAATGCTTAAACTTTTTACCGAAACCATTATATATTCGTAATCGTCTCAGTTTGGGCTATCTACTGATATAAATTTCAAATTAATATTCCTATTAATTAAAAAGTTCATTTTTTCTCTTAATTAAAACTGCTAATTAAACTTTGCCAAATTATTTAATTTTACTACCAAAATATCGGGAACAAAGCTGATAGCCGTAGCTTTATTCGATTCAAAGATATCTTAGATTTTTACTTTTATGATCGCTTATTTCAAAACATGAACAAACTGAAATATCTCTTAAAATAAACGTTTCGCGATATGATAAATACACTTTAAAATAATTTTTGTGGTGAATTGTCACTGTGGGCAAGATACTGGTGACAGGAAATTTCCTTCAAGTTAACAATTACACTTCTCAAAATTTCTAAGTCCAGCATAAGCAACTTTACAATCAATCTATAGAATATTTTACTACTGGGGATAGCTAGAGGGAGTGCTTTTGGTGAACTAAAAGGTACTTTACTACACGTTTTCTCTGTACCACCTTAAACTGAACCAATTCTTCTTGTCAGTAAGTGTTGGTTTCTTTCTACTCGTCAGATTAAGGATTTTAATACCGGTAGTCTTAAACTAAGATAATATTTTTGTGATCATATTGGTTGCCACTACCATTGAAATAAGAAATGTTTTTCCTGTCCTACCTTGTGTAGGCATTGAACTTATGAGGGATGGTGTCTTTGTACTGGTCAGATCGTGTATTTCAATACCTTTAAACCTTCTCTAGACACGGGGGACCATTTTGCATAAAAAACTACATAAATCAGTCCATTAATTTTTTAGTCTATAGTGGATCCAAATACGATGCCACATATATATAACACTAACAAAGGATAGGGAAATATGACCCAACACTTACCACAGATGAAGGCGGCTGGGAACGATTAACACTAGAAACGAGCAATATTTCGGCGTACAGCCTTATTCTTGCAGAAGTGACACCAAGTGAAGCCAGAAGAGTACACGACGGCGGCCGTCTGGTGATGTATATTCTTGAGGATTGGTATTATTTCATTGCTTGATTAGTTGACTCAATGACAAAAAATCGATATCCCCATTGCTCTTTAAATATTCTGCACTTATCATTTATATTTTGTTTCTTTTCCATATTCATACACATCCCAAAAAAGGAACATAACTTAAAATAAAAATAATACAAATACTTACAAATAAGCAATGTATTTTCACTAAGAAACTGTAATCTTAAAATGCACTTGTCCCACTAATTTCGCTTCTCAGATGGCACCTGTCACTCAGAGCTCAACTTAGAACTATCTAACACTCAGTTGTCTTTCGTATTTGTAACACACTTTGTCAGCACATTGAATGTATTTGAAAACTCGCGTAAGTACTCGAATCTTCCAGACTAGTTATCACACACCAAAAGTTTTGCAGAACATTCTCTAGCTTTGCTACTCTCTACGAGATGACATTGTATACATTGCATAACCAAACGTAATTGAGGTTTCTGCATAATTTTGCTGCCTCCCACAATATGGCACTGTACTCTTGTAGCTTAGTACTGCACTCATAGGCGTAGCCAGGGTCGGGCACTTACCCCACCCTAACTCTCTCCCTCATGTAGTCAAGTGAAAAATATATGAAAATAAAAATTCCCACTTTCAATACTGTAAAAGATATTTCATAAAAATTTAGCATGAACCAAGAACCCTAACAGTTTAGTGCTTAAATAAATTGAGTGCTTAATTCTTTTCAAGTAAAATCATTTACAGCAAGTATTTTTATTAAATTTCGTTGCTATGCCCCACCCTGAAGATAATCCCTTGACCACCCTTCTCTATTCTTTGCGTCATGTTACAACTATACATTTAGCATGGTTGTAAGAAATCATAACAATACGTAACACACACCACACACATTGGTTTATCTTCACCTCACCATAATGAAATGATCTTGACACTTGCCTGTAAGTACCATCCAAAATGAGAATGGTATGTTGGTATGACGAGCTAGCTATGTGCTGGGTCTTAGTTGTTGTGACCATGTTTTGAGATACGTGGTGTAGGTCACAGCATTCTTTTAGTTATACTGTGGAAAAAAAGGGGGTTGGAGGAAATGCAAAATGTTGGATTAAATCCTGTCTTGTAATATATAAGCAAAAAGTATGTGTAAATCATAAAACGGTATACCAGAAAAATTGAGCAAGGGAAAAGTTTGCCTCAGATGAGCAATTTGTGAAGTATGGTGTTCCACAAGGCTCAGTATTAGGACTCAATTTCTTTTTAATTGATATAGATGATCTCACTAAGAAAATTTACCACAAATTTAGTCCTGTTTGCAGATAATACCAGTATTTTACACATTTTTCCAAACATGAAAAGCTTGGTATTAGTAGTGAATGAAACCATTAACGAATTGAAAACATGGTTTGAGAGAAATAATGTAATAGTGGAAAGTGTGTCTGAATTTTTTTTTTTTTTACCTCATTTATCTAACAAAAGCAATATTCAAGTTGATAAAGGAGACAACGAAACTGCTGTTAGGCACTGAAAATAAGATAGGATAAGGAAAAATAAACCATCACTTACCACAGGTTAAGGCATATAACCTTAGTCATGTAGGAGGTGAGACATGTGGCAGGGGATGTGAACGCATCCATACCCGCCACATGAATGAAATGTGGGAGGGTGGGGTTTGAACCTGTGGTGTGGGGAGAAAATTAATCAATGATAATTGTGAAACAGTATAATCTCTGTGATGATCAGTTGAGGTAAAATGAAATTTGTTTAAAATTATAAGTTGGGGAGTAATAAGTAAATAAATAAAACTAGAATTATATAGATGGAAGAGAGATGAATTATACCCAAAACTCATCAAAGTTGAAGGGAGGAGGGCAGAAGTAACAAAAAATAATACAAAATGCAAAAACCAAAATATTTTGGGCAACACTCTTTTTCAAGTACATATAAATATTTGGCCATGGTTCCAAGTATTTCTATGTACTTGAAAAATGGTTTTGCCCAAAATATTGTTTTGTGTATTATTTTTTGTTGCTGCTGCTCTTCTTGTCCCTTCAACTTTGGTGGGTGCTGGGTATAATTTATCTTTCTCTTTCATATAAATATTGGCTCTTGGCAGTTCTTCCTGCTCCACCATTACTTATATACATATTTTGAAAAATCTGTATGAACTCTGTAAAACTGCAAAATAGTGACAGGTTTGGTATAAGTTGAGGCCAGGGGTAAGTCTTTTTGTCTAGGATGTATTGATAGGCATCTAGAGTTCTGAAGAGATGGTGGTATCCAGAAAAAATTTGACAGCTCAACTCTACTTGTGATACAGGTGTTGAGATTGTTGGAATCATGTGAGCTGGCATGAATTGCCACTGGATTAGTAGTATAAACTTTTTGCTTGTGGCCATTCATCCTGTAGGATAACTATTGAGTGGTGAGACTGATGTAGGAAGCAGTGGATTGAAGACAGATAAGAAGGTAAATAAGGTGATTGGTAGTACAGGTGGCATTTCCAATATTAATAAAGGATTTTCCTGTGATGGATTAGAGTAGATAGTGGTGGCAGGATGCATGCTGCATGTTTTGCGGCAATATCTATTAAAGGGGAAACATCACTGTGGGAGTCTAGGAGAGCCAGAAGATAAGTAATTATGGATCAAGACGATGTTCACATAAGAACAGCTAAAGCAAGTGTGGTGTGCAGTATGTAGTATTTTTGAAAGAGGGACACGCATTTCAGGGAAGGAAAATAGAAAGTCATCCCCACGGTGAAGGATCTGGTTAATGGAGTCCAGGTGAGGAAAGAACTGTGTGATGAGTATTAATCAGCTTTAGGAGGTGCAGAATGGGGGCTATACATGATAGCACAGGAGATTTGCTTTTCCACAAAATCTTGGGGATAGCAGTGGGAAACAGGTATAGTTTCTGGGAATACCTGGAAAGCGATTCATGATCAGCATGGTCAGGTACTCTTATAAATTAGTTGGCTAGTTGTGTCCAGGGCTGGAGGGCACCCTCTCGTAGGATGATATCCATGTCAAGGAAGGTGATACAAGTGTGGGAATATGACCAAGTGAAACGGATGGAGTGACTGTTGTTGATTGAATTGAGGAACTCTAGGAGATGATCTTCCAGTGGATCCCTATCGTAAATATGTATCTGAATGTCATAAATGGGTTGAGGAGACAGTTTTTTCAGAAATGACCATAAATGGTGAAGATTTAGAAAATGAAACTAAATTCTTAAGATTATGGGGAGAACAGAACATGAAATTTAATGAGCAAATAAGTGAATTTTCAAAATGACAGTCTAGTATTGACACTGTAGTGCAATTTTTGTAGTTCCTTGTTCCACAAGGCCCAGCGTTAAGACCTATTTTGCTTTAAATTTATGCAGACACTTTAAGAAAATTCTCCTGAAAAATGGTAATTTTTCACTCAATTACATGATCTGGAATTATTTTTAGGGATAACTCTCCACAAGGCATTAATATATTTCGGATGCAAAAATGAAGTGAGAACCATATGTTGACTGAAGAGGCTAGAATAATGTGGAACACAATTCATTAACCTTGCCTTTTTAAATATTCCATGCCTCTACATCTAAGATATATTCTCTTGTGAAAAGAATTATCTGCTAAGTAATCATAAAAGAGCAACAAATGACAATACTCAGTTATTACCCTAGAGAACATACAGACATCTATATAACTTTTGCAGAACTTCACCTTATCAAAAAAGTATTGTAAATTCAGGACTATCAATCTACTGTAAAATATGAAAAAAGTAATCTCCTCATAACTCATTTAAATTATGACTAAAGGTATTTCTTGTGTGGTACAGCTTTTATACTATTAATGGATTTATGCATTCATGAAAAATAGTATTCTGGATTTTATTTGTTCCTACTGCTCTCCTGCAAATAATTTTTTCATGTATTCTTGTTTTGTTACATATATAATTCTTCTGTGAAAACCCCATCATTTTACATGTACCACCATATCATCAAATATTATCCAACATCAAATGTGCAATTGCACTGTCAACTGACTAAATGGATCTGTAAATATCTAATCGAATGTTAGCACCTGTTTTATTGAATGCCTTAAATAACTTGGCATAATTGATAAGTGTTTATGGAGTAATATTTGCTTAAAATATATAAAAAAAACTTTAGATAATTTGACTACAATCAAATAACAGGGAATGATTGTATATTGTTGTTGATTGTATCACTCTCGTAATAATGGTCAAATTGCCAAAAATTTCAAATTTACATCAACTAAGTATTATGCTCACAGACAGGTGGAACTGAAGAAACAGTTTTGTAAGGGAGCGTGCATAAACCACGTAGCTCCATTTTGGTCTGCTGTGAACCCCCCTCCCCCCCGCCCACGTAGCCCTACGTGCCTTTTGCCTCTACCCCCCCCCCCCCCCCCCCGCAGGTAGTCCTACGTATCTTTTGCCTCTAACCCCCCCCCCCCCATGTAGCACGTAGCTTTTTCCCCTTTTGATTCCAGAAGGCATTTTGTTCTGTTTTCTCTTGTCAGACTATTGTAAATTACATATGGAAATAAGTAAATGAAGGAAATAAATATTCACATGCTGTTGTTTTTTCTGTTCGTGATTTTAAATGTGCAAAATGTTATGAGAGAAAAGCTACGTTGGGTCAGAAACTCCCCCTCCTCCCACGTAGCCCAGCGTAGCTTTCCAGCCAACCCCCCCTCCCCCCCACCCCCTGGACCGAGCCACATAGTTTGTGCACGCTCCCTAAGCAGGAGACACAAAAATAAAAATGAAACAGAAAGCTGCCTACTTTTATACCAGTTCTATGTCTCCTGCTTTGCTGAACTCTGCTTACACATCCTATCCTCCAGTTGTGTGTTCAGTATACCACATATAGGTTAATTACTGTATAAGACCTCCAGCTCCAACTGTTGCTCCAGGCCTTCAATTTCACACGATCCCTTGCTCTCATCCAGCATGTCCACCAACAATGTAAACAAAACACTTATACAAACTCTCTGCTCTGCCAAAAAAAGGGCTTCAAACTGTAGGCCGGTCCCTTTCCCACCATCATACCTAATTACCAGCAACAGGCTCAAGTGTTTGTTGAAACAAATAACATAATTCATCTCAAACTAACATGACTGCCACTCACAGAAATTGGAATATTGCATTTTGTGTGTAAAATAAGTATTTGGGGGATTTTTTTATTACTAAATAGTATGGTGAAGTGGTGAATAGGAAAAACCAACAGTATATCTGTTTGATTAAACTCATTAATGGTTGTCCAAGAGTAAAATCATTACAAAGTGTTCCAGTTATGGAGTGGACCAATTCAAATACAACTTGACCGAGTACTTTCCAGTGAATATATGAGAAGTTTGTGAAATTTGTAGACAGAACTTGCACTGCAACTGTGAAAATCAAGATGTCGGTGGCTTATAACGTTTGTGTGGAAATGTATGGCATAACATATTTAGCTAATGCATTAATTTTGTTTTTAATTTACAAGTTGTTTAAAACCTGTGATTAAAAGGTAAAAAATGGGAACCCACAACAATAAGGAATTACAATTCTGTTAGTTTTTTAAATAGACTTTTCTTTCAATTTTGGAATATAGGCATAGTTAACAAATTACAGATAACAATGAAAGTAATACTCATCAAAAACTTTGTGACAGTTTCCAATTACAAATATAAAAATGAGAGTCGTTTATTAGGGTTCAATACAGAACAAATAGAATATAATTCTTCATTATAACTTAAAGCCATTATATTCTTTTGTGAATGTTATAATACAGTGTTTAACAGTTACAATCTTTTTAATTAACATGTTACTTTATTAGGATGAACTGCCAATGTTCCTCCACTGTCCAAGACATAAAAACAGCAATAAAAATTCAATTTTTTTATTTTATTTTGTGAAATTTGAGTCACCAGAAGTCGCACATAATTTTACTGGTACAGAAAACACATACTTCATAAAAAAAACTGTACATTGAAACTCAATTAAACAGCAAGGAATCAAACAGACATTAGATAGGTCATCAACAGTTGTGATAGAATTTAAAAATATAGTAAGAGCAGTTTATTTTGCAATAAAAATTTTAAAAAATAAAATGATGAATAGTCATATGTTAAAAACCTGAAATTTTTGGAATTAGTTGCGATTAGTACGTAATGAGGACTAATAGCTGTAAACATTTTTCTATTAATTATCTTTTACCACCAGCTTTAAAAAAATAATATGCTAAGCAACACGTGAAGCTAATGCTATTAGTAATTCAATAATTATCACTCCTGTTGATGAATTAATTTAGTTACTTTTCTTGTGATAAGTCATTAATAATTTCTTGATGTGTATTGGAAAGATGGCAGTTCTAGAAAATATTTAACACAAGATTCCATTTGAACATATTTTTTCTGGTATTGTTAATCAGGTACAAATAATATCAAAATGGTAACAAATGCAACAAAGAAGAAAAATAGCTTTTTGCTTTAGTTTGAATTCCATAGATCTTTACTCATCTCATACTCATTAAAAATTTAATTACAGTGTTCAATTACGAACATAAAATATGAGAACCATTTATTTGGGTTCGGTACAGAATGAAGAGAGGGGATCAACAACTTCTTTTACAGAGTGATATATGTGCCAACATGCTTTGATAAGGCACCCCTATACTTCCATTAAAACATATAGGAAGACATGACATTGTGATGAAAAGGCTAGCTAAAATAAGTGCAGCGTCAGGCATATAAACAAATAAGCTTCAGCTACTATATTATTTCATTAAAAATAGAAATGTAATGTTTGAATAAAATCCAACAATACAACTATCTTAGTAGTGCATATATTTATACCTGTGTGCGCATATCCTGTAAAAAAATGCTGTTGTCTTTCCAGAGACCAACTTACATCTCTCAAGTAACAAGCATAAACAAACATTTTATGACTAATTAAAGGAAATAAGGCTTGATTTAAGGTGCGTGCAGGAATAGACATTCACTGTTTCCTATGATAATCTCATTTTTTTAAATAATAGCAATTGCAAACAAAAGCATTGTCCTTCATATATTTAAGGAAGTAGAGTTCACCTTTAAATAAAAATTATTTCATAAGCTATAATATTGAATTTATTAATTTAGTTTAAAAAAAAACTAGATGCCAAAAAGCAGATTCAGTAATTTTTACATTTAAAATATAATCCTGGAATCAGATAAATATATTTATAATTATTATTTCAGTAACTTGTCTTAAAAGGTATAAAATTATAAAATATCAGCAGGGATGGAAATATTCAAAACATGTAGAAAGGCATTATGGGAAGGAAGACTTTGTTTTTAAATTCAAAGCAAATGACGTGTCTGTATTTAAAATTGTGATAGTGAAAAATCTACACATTTTACATTACAACAGTAGAAAGGCACTGTGTGATAAATCTGCATGCTATTATAAATAATCGTCATTCAAAAATATCCTTCAAAATCAAGTCAGTTTCGTAAAATCTACACGTCTGGAAACATGGGTAGATCTAAGGAGTCTTCGATGCCAAGCTTCAGGAGAATAAGTTTCAAAACGATCACAACCAGATTTAGGTGGTAGAGTGCCTGGAGTGTTCATCCTCTTCAAATGACGAGTAAAGCAGGGCTGGCCCATCTTTAAAAAATGAATAAAAGCAAATAATGTATCAAGAAATGAAACAAAAAACAAAACTGACATGTTTGACAGTATGTTATACTTACAAGTCTCTTTCTTTCTCTGGGTGTAATAAGACTAAATGCCGCCATCTGCAAATGTTTGGATACAACTCTGGTGATATTTCAACTCCTGCCAAAGCATGGAGCACATCCAAGTCCATTTTTCCAGGAACATTCCTTAAACAAATGAAACACACTTCCTATCAGAAAAAAGGCTTGAAAAGAATTATGAGCTGAATTTCTAATATTTAATTGTAAATTCATAAATATTTAACTTGAACATTGTTCCCACATTCATATATATATATACACACACAAAAAACGGATAGCAAAATGAACCACCACTTATCTTAGATGATCTTATCATGGGGTGAACATATAAATAAGCACAACCAGGAAAACATCATGGAGGGAGGGTGATGCAGGATATATGGATATATATACAGGGTGTCCCAAAATTAAATGGCTAAACTTTGGGAGTGTATTTGGGGCTCAAAAATAAGCAAAAAGTTCCAACGAAATTTTTCTCCATTATCATTTCTTACGGAGGTAATCGGGAAAATGAAGTTTGAAACGTTTAACTCAAGTATGGTTGGTTCGAATGAATGTGTCTTTTTATTTACAATAGATTTAAGTAATTATCTACAAAATACTTAGTAACATAAACAAACCGAGTAACAGTAAAAAAATGCGAATAATTAACAAATCATGTTATTTATTACATATTAATAGTACAATATAATTATAATGGACGAAACAGAATAAAACAGACTATTCTATTAATGCAGATGTTGTTCAAAGTGCAATGCAGGCATTGCACCGTGATATGACAGCTCTTGTTGCTGCCAAACATTGCTCTGGGGTAACTCGCTGAGCTGCAGCCATGATTTTGTCCCTAAGATGCTGTTCTGAGGTTACTGGTACCGAACACACTTCCTGTTGTAATGTACCCCATGCAAAGAAGTCCAGCGGTGTAAAGTCAGGTGAGCGTGAGCACCATAGTACCCCTCGACCAATCCAGCGACCTGGATAATTTCCATTCAACCATTCACGAGTAACTCTACCATAGTGAGCTGGATGCACATGTTCAATCGTTCCTGTAATGTGAACTCCTCAAGATAACCTGGAGGGCCGCTCTCCAATAAAGCCATGAAAGTCTGTGCATTCAATCTTGGTGGTAAAAAATGTGGTCCTGCGAGATAATTATTGTAAATACCCATCCAAACATTAACGGAAAACTCTTGCTGGTAATTGGTCACCCTAACTGCTCGTGGATTACAATAAGCCTAGATGTGAGAGTTTCGTTGATTGATACTTCCTCTTCTTGTGAATGTAGCTTCGTCTGTCCACAAGATACTCGAGAGATTTTTTTTTTTTTAATTGCTTAACGTCTCTTAACAGCGAGGTCTTTAGAGACGGGAAAGTATGGGGGGCAAGGAATGGGAAGGAATTCGGCCATGGTCTTTTGAAGGAAGTATGCCTGCATTTGCCTGGAATGATTTGGGAAACCATGGAAAACCCAAATCTGGATGCCAAGACGGGGATTCGAACCGCCATCCTCCCGAATGCGAGGAGAGAAATTGATTATCATTCTCACACCTCTGAAGAAATCTATTACAAAAATTTACTCGATTATGGAAATCCTGAAGCAATAATCCGTGAACTCTTTGGATATGGTACGCATGATGATTATCGCCTCTTAAAGTACACCAGAGCGTTTGATGTGATATCTGTAACGCAGCTGACGCTCTCTGAATATTCGTGGCAGGGCGATCATCAAAATGGTGTAGGATATTATTGCCTGCTAGATTATCTCTCATCAAAGCTGCCTGAAATTCACTGCTTTCTCAGTGCAGGCTGGCTGATCCAGTCTCAGGAAGTCTACAAAACGTTTGAATAAATGCCTGGCGATGTGATACTATCCTACCCGGAAACCAATTCGCATACTCTCGTACGGCTGCACCTGCATTACCATTGCAAAAACAATACAAAAAGACAATATCAGTGTTTTCCTGATGAGAAAATGTTCAAGACATTGTGTACAGTGCTCACTCAAAACACATTACTCACTGACTGATGTGTGGCGTATCGAATAAATGAACTAATGTGCCACTTAAGGATTATTTACGTATTACATACGCCTGTTATGCCGCGGAAGGTCAACATTTCGAATAAAATCATCATTAATCGAATAGTAAGTTTCATTTCTGACTTTTATTTCATTGCTTATTAATGTTACTCGGTCTATTTTTTTTATTCTTGCATGTGTTTGGTTACTTACATTTAATGTCAATCAAAATAAACATTCATTCAAATGAACTGTAATTGACTTTACTGTTTCAAACTTTATTTTCCTGATTATCTCTGTAAGAAATGAAAATGAAGAAAAATTTTGTAGGAAGTTTTTGCTTATTTTTGAGCCCCAAATAGGCTCCCAAAGTTTGGGTATTTAATTTTGGGACACCATATATATATATAGTTACCAGAAAATAATAGGAGCAAATTAGCGAATGGATTTACAAAAAAGAGAGGGATAGCAAAATGAACCACCACTTACCTTTGATGATGGTATCATGGGGTGAACACATAAATAAGCACAAAACACAGGAAAAACAATGACTATTTTTAGACTTGGCTCTTCATCAAGAAAATCTAGGAGGGAGGGAATGACCGTTAATCAGGAACATGGTGGGAGTAAATTCAAACAGAGGACAAGGAGAGGGGGACAGTAAATTGGAGCTAGTACCTGAGAATGCAAAATGTTACAAAAAGTGCAGAAAAATGTGTTAAAATGTTCATAACATAAATTTGAGAAAGTAAAAGTAAATAAGTGAACAAATTAAAATTTAAAAAATATAATAATAATAATAAAAGAATCTATGTAGTTAAACATCATCTCTGGTATGTGGTAGTTCAATGTAGACAGTGGGCATTGAGGCAAGGAGTGGATAGAGGGAAGGGAAGTACTGACTGGGTATTATCTAAAATTGAGACCAGTTGGTTGCCTTGTACCAAGTTTGTATTGGTAGGCAAGCTCCCACCTTCTGAGTTCAGAGGAGCTGCTGTTGTTCAGAAGGACCGTTAAACAAGAATTAAATTTATTGGTGTCATGGGAGATGGCATGGATAGCTACTGGATGTTTTGGATTGCGAAGGGAAACTGTCTGTCGGTGGCCATTCATTCTTATGGCTAGTGGATTGGTAGTCAAACCTAATTAGGAAGCCAAGCAGTGTTTGCAGATCAACTGGTATATTGCATGGGAGGTTTCACAGGTGACGTGTCTTATGATAAGAAAGCTCTCCCCAGTGGTAGGGTTGGTGAAATTGGTGGAGGCATGGTGTATGTCGCACATCTTGCAGCGGGGTCTATTGCATGGGAAAGATCCTTGGGGCTGTCTGATGGGACGAGGAAGACTGTGTTTGTGGACTAGGAATTGGCCGAGGTTGGAAGGCCTGCTGAAACAAGTTCTGGGAGGGCCAGGGAGGAATTTTGGAAGAATGGATCTCATTTCTGGGCAGGTTAGTAAGAAATCATAACCCTGTCAAAGGATTCTGTAGATGTGTTCAAGGCCAGGGAAATATTGTGTAACCAGGACTGGACTGTGATTGGTTTCTGGGTGTTTGGAGCAGTCAATAGGTTGAGCAGGTTGCAATATGACTCGTGAAAGTTGCTGGGGTATCGTTGCAGGATACCAATGCTTGTGAGATGTTGTTTGAATACTCCATTAGGGATTTCTGGTTGGAGCACATACGACTGCTTCGAATGCCTAGACTGTAGGGCAGGGGATGTTTGGTGTGGTATGGGTGGCAACTGTTAAAATGGAGGAACTGCTGTGAATTGGTAAGTTTGGTGTGGATTGAGGAGCTGAGGTGATCATAGGAAAGGGACAGTTCCACATCCAAAAATGTGGCCTGAGCGTGGGAGTAGGTCCATGTGAAATTCAACGAGTTATTAAAATTTAGAAGACTATTTTCTACATGTTTCCAGATCATAAAAATGTCATCTATGAACCTAAGCTACAGGAGAGGTTTGAGGGGGACATTCTCCAAAAACATCTGTTCCAGGCAGCCCATGAAGAGATTAACATAAGAGGGGGCCATGCGAGTGCCCATGGCAGTGCCACGGGTTTGGTTGTAGATATCACCTTCAAAGGAGAAGTAGTTGTTGTTAAGTATCAGTTCAGTCAAGGTGATGAGGAAAGATGTGGTTGGGCACCTGTTCGGAGGGTGCTTATCCTGAAAATGTTCCATGGCACTAAGGCCATGTGACATCAATGGTTACCATGATGGAGTTGGAAGGAAGTGGTGTGGGCATAGTGGAAAGACGGATAAGGAAGTGGTGTGGGCATAGTGGAAAGACGGAAAAGGAAGTGTTGTGTGTCTTTGATGTTGGAGGGGAGCTGAGAGACTATAGGTTGAAGGTACTGGTCCACCAATGCAGAGATCCGTTCAGTAGGAGATCCATAAGCCGCAACAACGGGGCATTCCGGATTGCCAGGCTTATGGATTTTGGGAAGGAGGTAAAGAGTACACATGCGTGGATTTTGAGGAGTAAGCAAAGAGATTGCATATGGGATGAGACCTTGGAGGGGCCCATTGAAATGAACATATTCCTGTATTTTTTTTGTTGACAGCTGCTGTGGTATCTTCAGCTAGACGGTCGTAAGTGTTAGCATCTGATAACTCACTAAGGGCTTCAGCCACATAGTCACTCCGATTCATCACTACTGTGGTTGAGCCCTTGTCTGCAGGTAGTATGATAAGGTCTGGGTTAGTCAAAAGTTGTTTTCTGGCACGGGTTTCAACTAGGCTGAGATTGCTGGTATTTGTCAAGGACTTCAGAAAACTAGGTGAAGCCAAACTGGTGGATAAGAAATCCTCAAAAATTTGTATGGTGTGGTTCTGGGGAAGAGGTGGTGGGTCAAGATGGCAAAGTGGTACCGCCAGCGGAGTGTTCAGCAGAATGAAAGAGAGTCGCGGACAAAGTTGGCATCGTCAAATGTAGGTGTCGGAAAAAAGGTAAGGCCTTTGGAGAGTACGGAGAGTTTGGGTGCAGATAGTGATGAAGAGAACAGGTTCATAACTGACAGTTTAGGTTTGGAAGCATGGCTCGAGTGCAGAGGAGGTTGAGGTATGTTGAGCAGTTGGGCAATGGACAGTTTTGAGGGGAGGTTGCAGTTTTGATTGGTGGATGAGTTGCTGGTGGGGAGAGACTGTTCCATTGCAAGATGGGACTTCAATAATGTGGAAAACTTGTGCAGATGGTTCCGGGCATGCCTACTACTAGAATTTACTGAATGTTGTATAATCTGATTAAAAGGTTGGGATTACTTGCGGGGATGAGAGCAAGAGTATTTTGTGAATGGATATGAGGTATCTGGAGTATTGGTTAACCAGATTGGTGTACTCTTAAAGGACAAGGTGGGTGAGGGCCAAAGACTGTTTGTAGCAGAAGGTATGTAGGGCAGGGTGAATTTGTGGGGGCACCCAAATACTGGCAGTATGATGGTGAGACCATTAGGAGGAATATTAAAGAAGAGATATGATTTTAGGAAAAGAATATAAGGCTGTAGTTTGGCTAATTGGAAGGCATGGTATCTGTAGGAGAACAAGTATTTATCAATAGGTGCCTTGTAATGGAATGTTGGTGGAGAGTTTTTTGGGGGGAGGAAAAAAAAAGAGAGAGGTTGAGAAGTATTAAGGTCAACTTACGTCACCGACATTACATTTTTCTAAAAATCCTCCCTGGCCCTCCCAGAACTTGTTTCAGCAGGCCTCCCAACCTCAGCCAATTCCTAGTCCACAAACACAGTCTTCCTTGTCCCATCAGACAGCTCCAAGGAACTTTTCCATGCAACAGATCCCGCTGCAAGATGTGCAACATACACTATGCCTCCACCAATCTCACCAACCCTACCACTGGCGAGAGCTTTCTTATCATAAGACACGTCACCTGTGAAACCTCCCATGCAATATACCAGTTGATCTGCAAACACTGCTTGGCTTACTAAATAGGTTTGACTACCAATCCACTAGCCATAAGAATGAATGGCCAGTGGCAGACAGTTTTCACTCGAAATCCAAAACATCCAGTAGCTATCCATGCCATCTCCCATGATACCAATAATTTTAATTCTTGTTTCACAGTCCATGCTATCAGAGTCCTCCCAAACAGCAGCAGCTCCTCTAAACTCAGAAGGTGGGAGCTTGCCTACCAATACAAACTAGGTGCAAGGCAACCTCCTGGACTTGATTTGAGATAATACCCAATCAGTACTTTTCCTTCCCTCATCCGCTCCTTGCCTCTATGCCCAGTGTCTATATTGAACCACCACATACCAGAGTTGATGTTTATCTGCATAGATTATTTTATTTTTATTATTTTTTATTTTATTCTGTTTACTTATTTACTTTTACTTTCTCAAATTTATGTTGTTAACATTTGAATGTTTTATTCTGCACTTTTTGCAACATTTGGCATTGCTTTTGTACTAGATCCAGTTCACTGTCCCCCTCTTCCTGTCCTCTGTTTGAATTTACCCCCACCATGTCCCTGACTAGTAGTCATTCTGAGACTATCTCCTACACCACCCTCCTTCCATGATGTTCTCCTGTTGACAAAGACCCAAGTCCCGAAATATTCATTGTTTTTCCAGTTCTTGTGCTTTTTTTATGTGTTCACCCCACGAAACCATCATCTAAGGTGGTTCATTTTGCTATTAGTTCCTATTATTTCCTGGTTATATATATATATTTTAAACATTAGGATAGGATAAAAATCACTGCTTACCATAGGAGAGAATTCCTGCGGCGTTGGTACACAAAAAAAAACACACGAACACATGTAGAATATAATTTTCGCCAACTTGGCTGCCAGCCGCCAGCATGCCGCCTTCTCACTCCTAATTATGAAGATCCACGTGTGTTCGCGTGTTTTTTTCATGTACCAACGCCGCAGGAATCCTCTTCTATGGTAAGCAGTGGTTTTTATTCTATCCTAATGTTTAATATATCCACTTTCAACGCCTTTTTTCCTAATATACCTATATATATATATATATATATATATTGGGATAGCGAAATGAACTACCACTTACTTTTGATGGGCTGTCATCTAAGGTTCACTTCGCTATTCCAATTTGTAATTCCTTTCTGCTACTTGTCACCTATTTTTATTACTCTCACACACTGCTTCATGCACTCAGACCCTGGTGTGTGTAGAAATACTTAATTTAATTGCAATGGAGCACATGCTCCGGTGGCAATTTCCCTACACACCCAACTTCCTCCTATCGTACACTCACCTACACTTGGCCTCTACAAATTTTAACTTTAAATTCTTTTAATGTTTTCGGTAGGTTATTCATCAATCTGCTTGGTAACTCATTCCAATCCCTGACACCCTTACCTAAAAAAGAAAATCTTCCCACACCATTGTGCTTGAAATCGAGTGCCAGCTTGTGGTCATGGTCATCTTTTCCCTTCCATGAAGTACTTTTCATACCTACTGCAATATCTTTCCACGCCTCATCGCCAGTATACACCCTGTACACTCCCATTATCCTCCTCATCCTCCTCCTGTCTTGCAATGAATCCCATTCCAGCTCCTTTATCATATCTGTCACTGATTGCATCCTGCAATAATTTCCAGAAACAAATCTAGCAGCCCTTCTTTGCACCTTCTCCAACTCCTGTATTTGATACTCAAAATGTGGATCCAACAACACACCACCATATTCGAGCAATGGTCTAACCAAAGTTTTGTAACCCAATTCCATTACTTCTCTCGTGCATCCCCTCATCACTCTCTCCAAGTGCAGAATTTTGAAACCTTTTCCTACCACCTGTCCAGTGTGTCCTGCCCAGTTAAGCTTGTTATCAAATGTAATGCCAAGATATTTACATTTCAAGTCTTCAGCAAGCAATTCTTTCCCCACCTTATATTCATAATTAACCTTTTGTTTTTTATTTGTGTATCTAATTAGCTGATACTCTTCTTTGCATTTATCTTCATCCCATGTTTACCAACCCAGCTAGATATCCTGTCTAGATCATCCTGCAACTGTTTACAGTCCTCTATCGTTTTGATCCTTTTATATAGCATTATGTCATCTGCAAACAATCTAATTTCAGATAGTAAACAATCAACACAATTATTCATTAGAATAATGAATAGCAATGGTTCCAATACGCTACCCTGTGGCACTCCCATTTTTACTTCCACTTCCTTTATCCTTTTTATTCTTGTGCCAAACATTAACTTAGAGAAGCAAAAAAAAAATAAACGTCATCTAAAAATTTTCTCTTTGTTTTGGTTGGATTCAGTTTTCATTACCAAAAGTTTCTCTGCATAGCCTACATTTTAACACAGTATAATAAATGAAATATAAGAAATTAAAAATAAATTAAATAAAAATTATCCACATTAATATATAGAGATCATTATTGTATATTAATTTTATCCTAACCCTTTTTATTGCTTATGGCTTTACGCCTCGTCAACATTGTGGTCAGTAGAGGCTGCAAAGGATTGGGGGGGGGGGGGGAAGGTAAGGAATTTGGCAATGGCCTTTTTAAATGAAGCATCCCGGCATTCACCTGGTGTGATTTGGGGAAACCATGGAAACCAAAATCTGGATGCCCGGACGGGGAATCGAACCCGCGTTCTTCTGAATATGAGAAGATATATAGAATCACATCGCTAAGCTTAAACTCTATTAAGGATTTCCATACCAGTTAACTAAAATATCACACTTCTAAATACTGATACGTAGCAAAGCAACAAAATTATATCACGTTTTAATATCAATATTGAGCACAAAGATGTTTAAAGGAAATTAAATATCAAAGTTTTGTTACAATTACGGAAAAGTTAATTTATCATGGAATGATTTTAACACACATTGAGCACAGAGCTGTTTATGATAAATTAAATATCACAAGTCTGTTACAATTATTGATGTGTTAATCTATGATGTTAGTTTAGTGCATTGATTATTTTAATTTACTACATTTCAGAAAACTGAAGAAATAAATAAACAAAGTAAAAAAAAAAACCAACAGAATCCGAATTCATATTGAGTATCTCTAAAAGTAGAAAGATGTTTACAGTAAATTAAATATTACTTATGCATATTATGTTTGATTCACATATTCCATTTATTTTAACAAATACATTTGAGAAAACTTAAGAAATAAATAGTGGAATCTAAAGAGTAGTTGTGTGACCTTTCATGAGCATTTTTAAAATGAGTGCTCATCTCAAATACCAGTGATCTGTGGCACCTATCTGCTCCATCTTGAAATGATTATAATTTCTTGCTCTTTTCTTCAATCATAAGACATTTTAACAGATTTGAAGCTACACCATACTCTCAAAACTTGAAAACATCATTCAAATTGCTATGGTAGATTTTGAATGATACCATTTCAAATCTTCAGACACGTGCAGCTTGCTAACAGATTTCTTCCTTCAAATACTGAGTAGATGTTACACAGAGGACTGAAACCTGTAATGCTTCACTACGTGGAACATGATTAAGACTGGCTAAACATTTATTCTCTCTTCTTTACGAGAGGAATACTTTACTGGTTTATGCTAATTTCATAATAGCTATTGACTTTATTTCGATAATCACTAGTCAACCACTATTTCTGAATATACAACTATCAGACTTCTGAGCGAATGTGATAATATGGCCGCTAAAAAAAAAGTAATAACTTAGTTCACAACCTGAAGGTTGGTTGGATCCTTCGGAAGGAGGCGTACTGAATCACTGTGTCAGATGTAGGTCGGTCAGTTCCTTTTCTCTGGGACCTAAAGTTTAATATGGAATATGAACCACAAACACAACTCTTAAAAATTCTTGCACCCATCAGGATTTGAACCTGGGACCGCAGCACTGAACTTTAGAATGGAAGTGCCTTAACCACTTTCTTTTGCCAGTTATAAAACTTTTATTTACACATACAATAATTACACACAACAATCTGTATTAACATTTGAAATGACATAATCTAAAGTATTAAGATTCTTAGCTGAATCATTTTTGCCAATAGATGAAACTACATTCTCTTCTTTGTCTCGTAGAATACTCCACAACTGGAGATGGATAGTCACTGACTGCAAACTTCGGATACGAAGTCCGGCACCTTATCCATTTTTTTCATCTTTTTGCTATCCTTACATTATTTTATTTAAAAAGACAGTATCACATTTAGATAGTTAGCAAAGTTCTTTTTGTAATTTTGATATAACATAGCTCTTTTGTTTTCTGTTATAAGGTAATACAAAAATTCTTGTAGATTTGCTGTTTCTTTTTTTATGTAATATGTAATGGGCATAATTGGCTAAAAGTCAACATGTTGTGTTGTTCTTTTGTTTTGGGTAAGAACTAAATTCAGGTGTTATTATATTTCGAATTGTAAATGCAGTGTCCAACGTTCTGTTAAGCCCCCTAGTTTCCATCTCGTCTATTTCCAGATGGGGGTACCATGCAGCCAGTTAGTCTGTGTTCTGACGTATCTTGTACAGTTTGCATTTGACACAGTTGGGTGAGGCAGCGAGGTGGATTGTATGTAGATGACTGTTTGTTGTTATACAACAATTAATTACCGTGTACCGTGTAGATCTTACATGTGATCGTATAATTGCAAATACAGAGTTCAATGCAGATGCTTCATAAGTTCCAATAATGGTTGTCAGTTTCTACCTTTCCGCTCCAGCATTTATCTTATCTCCACATGCCTATTGCAATTTACATTCATAGTTACCCCATTAATATCATTCTTTGTCTTCAGTTCTAATTTAAATTAAGATCCTTACCAAGAAATAAATGTAGAAATATAACAATCCTGTGTGTTCTAACAAAATATGACTTATCATTCTACCTTTTCTCTGTGTAAGATTCTTCCATAAATTTGTTACCCCAACCACCATTTCTAGTGCATGTTCATTTTTTACTTTATTATTACAGTCGATATACAATGTTCTACTACAGAACCATATTTGAAATACAGGGTTCCCACTCTTTTAGTGAAAGAAAAATTAAGGCCTTTTTAAGGCAATTTTTTATATTTTTTAAGGCTATATTTAATGTATATTAAAATGTTATGAAAAATTAATATGCAACTTACAGCAAAGAAATTAAAATATGCATGTTAAGATTATGATGAAATAAGCTTTAATCAAGTTTATAAATTAATAAATAATGAATTTCTAATAAATTTACTTTTGTTTTCACACAATACAGTGAATACTGAAACTTTTTCTCTTTTCATATATTAAACATAAAATAGAAAAATTACTATATCCCAGAAAACTGACACAAGGGCAAAAAGAAACATTACCATCTTAGTAATAAGAATTACTAACATATAAACGTATATTTTAATTTTTCCATAGGTTTAAGAAATAGGTTAAATACAACTTTTTCAACATATTTTGAGTTACAGCAGTAGTTCCTATTGGGTATTTGATCAAATATTTTCTGATATGAGTAAAGTTTACTTACTAGATGAGCTACAACATGTTATAAGAGTAAACATAAAACATACTGGTAAGAGTTGTTAATATGTATGCAGGTTAAATAAAAAAATATATACTTTTTTAAATGATTTTTTTTTATTTTTGAATTGTTTTAAAACAAAGGTCAATTCTCTTTAAAATCTTTTAATAGAGCCTTAATTTTACTTTCAATATCCTCAAATTCAGCATTTTTAACTTTAGCGGTTCGTCGAAAACTATTGGCCTGTGTGATGTACTTAAAATCCACTATAACCTCAGCTTTATCTGCTAGTTTCTCAGCATTATCTTCAACATCTTTAATTGCAGTTTCTAGATGTGCCTTTTTACACTTCAAATCTTCCAAATCATCTAAAATAGATTTGCGTTTCACTCCCTGAATCCCTGTATTCTTTGCATTTTTTTTTCTCTTCCAGGCACGCAATATACTTTTGACGAGCCATAGCTGCATACACCCTTAACTCCTTAGTTATCAACAACTTATTTTTGCTGTTTTTGAAATGTTGACTGACTAATCTTTGAGCCATTAAAGATTTTCAACTTCCAACTGCTTGTTCACAGAGAAGCCTCGTTCAACATCTGCTTATCCATGTGATAACAGCAACAATATTTTTACTACTTTGTGTACTCTGTTATAATCTTCTTTGGCTAGATACTTCTCTAAAAAGATATCTAATCATGAATGCTCATCATGTGGATTAAATGAGCTGAAGTGGTTCGAAGCATTTGAGGCAAATTGGTGATAAAAAAACTGTGACACTGTATAAGAATTTCATCACAGTCTCCTTCTCCAATTAAATTTATTTTTGCCAAGTGAATCAGAAGATATTTCATCTTTTCATAACAGTTGCTACTATTTAGCACCATCTGTCTAGGATCAAGGCAAGTCATACTGCTTACAACTCTATAATTTATAGGAGATTTGTCCAGTATGTGCTTAATCATCGTAAAAATGAAGTCTTTCACCTCCATTTTCATCTCGAAAACTTCTTTTTCAGACACTTTCTTGTTGAATATCATAGCCTTGATAAGTTGATCGCCTGCAACTCCTAAACTAATGTTGCTAACACAGGAAAGCTTTGACACATCACTCAGGTCTAATGTTGACACTTTTTGTACATTAGTCAATACTTTTGTGCATTCTTTCTTAAAAACATTGAAGATAACAATAAAATTGGTAATAAATTTTCTTATATCCTCTGCCATAAATGGCAAGAGGTTTTGTGCTCTGATAAAAAGCCAAGAATGGGGTTGTCATTTTAGACACCAAAATGAAACATTTCAGTTTTGAACAAATAAGATTATCTTTCACTGCCTGTTAAATTGTTAAACAGGACTTACATGTAGGTTTAGGTAAAGAGCCCTTTTCCATATTCTGTATGTAGCTTTTAACATCGTCCCATATTTCTAATTCCCTTTTTGCTACAGGTAAATTTTCCAACCACCTGTGCAAACAAAATTTTTAGGGCATTTTTTTACAAGTGGAAATATTGAGGAAATCCTCTCTTTTCGCGGGTGAATCTTTAAATAACCAAAATAAGTAAACTAGGACTGAATCAAGGTGCCAGCCAGAAGCTTTATTTACAACATGTAAACCACATGTTCCCACATCCAACATTTCACAATTAAATCCAGTTCTTAATTTCTTTTGCAACATATTGAAAAATTTCAAATTTACGGATGGACCATCCATTGAAACCTGTATCACTTTTTGGAGAGAGAACTTCTCAACTGCTTCCAAAAAATGTTCAATCAAATCTTCAGCTTTGGCATGGCCCATAAAAACAGAAGTTAAATATGAGGTTTCAATTGTGTTTGAACATTCATTCCAGTTCGCACATGGACATCGAGTTGTTTACTTTCTAAGAAGTTGTTTAAGCTCTCAAGTAAGACGCAGGCATGTACGAAGCAGAACTACATAAGAGAGGTTCTGTGCAAAGACTCTACTACTTGCTTGAAATATAAGCACTATGATTCACACTTGGTCAAGGTCGAGCCAGAGAGAAATCTGCCAATTAGCGCATTGCTGGTTAATGAAATTTATTACGCCTTATCTCGGTGTTAAAAAAATCAGACTTTTTCAAAGATTTTAAGGCTTTTGGGCAAATTTTTAGGGCCTTTTAAGGGCCCTTAAAAATCAAAATGAAAAAATTAAGGCCTTTTTAAGGCCCGTGGGAACCCTGAAATACCACAATTTTTTTTCTTACCAATCCTTTAAAATCAACATTCACTTTCATAAATTGTTGTGCTCCATACTTTCCATTCTGGAAGGTACAAATCCAGGGTTTGTTGCTTAAAAGTTTCTCCTTTCTGTTTTCATTAATCTCTTCTCACTTACCATGCTGGATCAGGCTGTTTGTGTATTATGATGGTTTCCAGTTCTAACCATGAGGTTACCCTTTTACAGTCTCTTAGATGGAGGTAAATTTCACTGCTCAGGATTTGGCCAGCAGTGTAGCAGAGGTAATGGTGCACAATTTCTAATCACCAGATTGTAAAGGCCCAGTTTAAATCCCAAACCTCTGTTCTGTATAGGCGAAGTGATTTTTTTCCATTGAATTGAATTGTCCCAACCTTCCATGGCATCTTTTGGAAGAGAAGGCCTTAATATACCAACACTAGATATCACCCTCTATTCCTTCATCTTCATACATACAATACCAACAACACTTAATGACAGCCAACTACATATATATAACAACACTTAAATATACAGAGAAAAGGAAATAGTTACCCTGTCTGTAAATGTGGTCTAGTATGACTCCTACCAGGGCTCAGAGCAGAATATCTTTCTTACTTAATCTGATAGCAAAGTATCTGCTTTTACTTCCTGAACAAATCTCATTATTTCCACCACACCTGTTCCATTTTTTTCTATTGTTGCTAGACTTTATAACTCTTGTTTTGCTTTTATCTATGTTGAGTCAAAATTTCTCTTCCAATTTCTGTCCATACCCCTAACATTTTTCTGAAATCTCTCTCCTATTCACACTCAAGACTCTTTACTCAGACGTAGCCTTCTTGATACAAGCAATGGTTAATAGGGAGAACTATTCCATGAAGGCAATGAAGTCTTCACGTGGTGTACTGCTGGATTGTGTTGTCAAAATACAATATTTCGACTGCTAACTCTGTTGGTTTTCTCATGTGTGAGAACATCTATCACGGTCTGTTGATTGAGAGAAAATGAGACAACTCAACTGAACTGTTTCCTCTTATACACCCAATGGTTCTGTCCAGAGGTTGGCTGCCAGTGGGTGTGCCTGTAGATCTATATCCATTGCAGCCCACAGGACACTAACATGGAGCTGTCTATAGTGGCAGCTAGACAGAGGTACCATGGTTCCTGTGGGGTTTTGCCACGCCTCTCTAAGGCAGTCCAATGTCTATTGAATTTATCAGCCAGCTGAATTTCGATCTCTTCCTTTACTATTGAATCCCAAAAAAATGAAGTCCTAGCCAAAGTATATGACCAAGGCCATAGAGTGTTACATGTGTTCATCAATGTGGCCTACATCTATTGCACATGTTGTATTTACTTTTCATTATCATTCCTTCTTATTTCGAAGACCCTAAAGCATTTTTCTTCTCATTATTTAGGTTTTATGTTAGATTTATAAGTGTAATAATTGGGGATAAGTAGTTGTAACTATGAAACCATGGGGGGAGGGGAGAGCAAGGGGGTGAGGGGGGAAGAGAGAGAAGCCTAGTCGTGAGGCAATAAAAACAACTGAATGTAAAGAAAAAGTAGGAATGCCTAACCCAGCGGTTCCCAACCTATGGGTCGCGACCCACTGGTGGGTCGCAGCGGGTGTTTTGGTGGGTCGCGGAACAATCGAAGTTTTTGCCCCAAAAATATATCTTTTATTTGATCTATTTAAAAAATAATAACACGATATTTTACAAGTGCAGTAATCATGAAAGCTATTAGCTTAAATTAAAACTTTGTGAGAAAGAAAAAGTTTTCTTAAACAGTTAGCCGGTATTATGCAATAACCACGTTGTGAGATATAGCAGCGGCAGTAATCACGCAATCCTCGTGGCAACCCCTCCCGCCCCGCTCTAAGGTGGAGATGTGCGTGCATACCCCCGGCAGTTTTACTTCTCTGATTGTCATTTTCTTGTTTATGCTTGAATCGAAACCAAAGTCTTTGATGCAAACAGTCTTTCTCTGCTTGTGAAAGTAAGTTGTTGTTTGCGTTTTGTTTTGATTGAGAGTAGATTTAATTTGATTATGGAAAGTTTGTTGAGGACTGGATCGTGGCGTAAAAGGGAGTATCCAACCAAGTATTTGTAATTACAATGCAGGCAGCAAGAAAAAGCAAAAGACGTATCTGCAAAAGCATAATCTGGATTATTTGAAATACAGATTTGTGTTTTCGGATACTGAAGAGGAGCCAATACCTCAGTGCGTGATTTATTGTGAAAATTTGTCCAATGAAAACATTAAGCCATCAAAACTTGCAAGGCATCTGTCAACCAAGCATCCCGAGTACACAGTTAAGCCTCTTGAACTCTTTAAAAATAAAAAAAGATATTATCTTTCGACCAAATCTACAATGGAAAAGTCAGTGTCAGGCCAACAAACAGTCTATCATATCATCTTACCAATTATCCTTGTTAATAGCAAAGCAGGAAAATGCGACTGATGTGCCAAGTCATATTTACACCTACAAATCCCATTTTAGTGGTTGACTGGTAAGTTTACCATTGTTTTTTCGGGCTCGCAGTCTTCCATATTTTCATACATTTGGGTGCAGTACAACACAATGATAAACCTACCAACTAACCACTAAAATCGGATCTGCAGGTGGTTTCCACTAAAAAGCGACTTGGCAGACCAGTTGCATTTTAGTATGCTGCTCGAGTTACTTCTAATCGTGGAATTTCAGCTGTCAATTTGATGAGGTGACGGTCTGTGCAGTCGCATCCCGGTCTATTATATGATTGTTGTTTTATCTATTAGCAGTTTTTTTTTGTTTTTTTTTGATAGTACATCCTTTGTACGAAAATTTTCCTTTTCATAGTATAGTATAGTCGATAGCGTATTGAGGTCATAGAACAGTTCCCATTCTGATATTAGATAGACTCTCATATTGGGTGGGTCGCGAAATTTTTTATTTTTTTTACTTAAAAGTGGGTCGTGTACCAATAAAGGTTGGGAACCGCTGGCCTAACCTAATATGACATATATAAACTCACATAGCTGAACAATTGTTGATCTGATAGCTCAATGGTTTTCAAAATTTAGGGAGCTCGGTTCAAATCCTGGTGAGGCAAGAAATTTTAATTCTGCTTGATCATATGAGCTAACATGGCTTTCTGTGGTTTGAATTTCACGTAGGTCCACTATACCCAGTAGGCTGGAGCACGGCAAACTGAAAAACTCTTGTCACTTGGTCACCTTCCAGGATATCCTGGCCAACCATGTCATACAGATTTAGATTAAGAATGTGTGAAGAAATGTTCATTTCAAAATAGAAATTAAGTAAAAGTATGGAACTTACATATTATCTCCTTAAACTGTTATCACTTCAGTTCCAGTATACTTGTGTTCTCCTTCCATAAACTGAATCTACCCTTGAAATATCTCTTCAATTCTAAAATATTGGTTTTCTTATGATTGTACCTATAACCATCCTCAATTTTAGCCACTAAACTCTCCAATATCCACATGATCACATATTCTTTCAGTTATTTGAGACCCAGTAGCTTATCAATAGGCTTATTGTCCTTGTTTAAAGCATCCTTCCTAAGATATTTTCGAATCTTGGTTTCACTGTGTTATTAATCTTATATCCCTCCCAGTTGATACCACAAAAATTTAAATCCCCACGAATTAAGTTGTTTTTTGTTATAGCTTTTTGCCTTGTCAACATCGAGGTAATTAAAGGCTGGAAAGGACAGGGCCAAGGAATGAGAAGGAATTTGGCCTTTTGAAAGATATCCATCTTAACATTCACCTAGAGTGCAACATAGTTTTCACAGGTTTGCAGATTACTGCAAAAAATGACAGACAGCAGCAATGTAAGGCTGGTCTACTCGTGGTTGCAGATCCACCAAATCAGGGTGGAGCACAATCTGGATGTTGTCAGTAGACAAGACCTCATCCAGAGACAGTTGCTAGGCTGCCCAATCATCGCATCGAGGAACTGGTAGTAGCTGAAGATGGCGCAACAGGTGTCAGTGCAGCAGGGTTGAGACCTCATCCAGAAGCAGTTGTCAGGCCGCCCAACCAGAGCGTAGGGGTAGACGACTGTGGTGCAACAGGTGGAATGAAGGTCAGGGTATGCACAAAGACAAAGATGAAAAAGAAATAAATTAATAAGGCACTCTCTCTCAGCACAGAATTGATGTGTACCGTCGAGACCATCATTATGCCAGCAATGGACCATTTGCATCGTGACTATAAGCGATCTGCTTCCCTGCTCTTCTGTTTTAGGATTGACTCCAAAAAATAAGGGGTGGGCCAGCACCTCCACATTTTCAAATGTGAATGTGCTGTTCAAAAAATAAAGCGAATCTGGAATCCTATCCCAATTAAAAGTGATCTCATTGGACCATACACACTTCTCCCAATGGCTCCAGTAAAATCAAACATTCAAGGAAAACATCTTGGGAACAGCTGGGCGATTGTGCTCTGCAATGATTGAAACCAATACCTTTCAACCTAGCTTCCAGCTTGATGAAAGACAGTGTAAATGCAAATATATTATAGGGGAAAAGGAATATGAGAAAAGGAATGAGAATTGAAACTGACCAAAAAGTCAAAATTAGATTCAAAGAATGGTTTGAACCATAATCGTTTATGATGCAAATATATTATAGGGGAAAAGGAATATGAGAAAAGGAAGGAGAATTGAAACTGACCAAAAAGTCAAAATTAGATTCAAAGAATGGTTTGAACCATAATCGTTTATGATCTCTGAATTACATTCATAAACAGTATTCCAATAGAACTCCCCACCAGAAGATGTATACCTAGCTCAGTCTGTTTTTGCAGGGAAAATGTATTTCCTCCACTTTTTGTTAGTATCCAAGTACTAAAATGATAGGTATCACAGTTCAATATACCATGGTAACATAACAGATATGACTTTAGGAATAATAAATGTCTGATCATATTTTGATGTTACAAAGTTCATATTCTAAACCTCCCTGGTAAGCTGTCAGTTTCATTTATACTTAGAGAATGTTTGAGTAGCCATGATTACAAAGAAGGATATACTCTGGTGAGGCTTGGGACTTGTGTGTAATATTTTAACATCAGAAAAACCATTTCTCAATCAGATATTGTGAAAACTATTAAGCAAAGAGAATCATTGAAAGTATTTTGTAATAACGTAGATCTGAGATGAAGTTTGTGGAGGATCCTTAATGAATAATATTAGTTTTCTGTTGTTAGTCACTGTGTGAGAACGAAAGTTCAGCCAGAGTTGGTGTAAAACCTTCTGTCTCTGCTTTAACCATGATCTTGCCTAGGATAATTCCAACTCTTGCTTTGCTACATTAAATTGGTCGCCACCTTGCTTGATTTAAACCCCAAGCTAGGAAAGGGTATAGCTAATAATGTTCACAAGTCTATTTACTTCTAATGGGCTACTCTTTTGTTTGATATCCAATAAAGCATATTTACTATTTTCAAAAGGGTGAAATAACATTCGTTAACCAAAAATAGAATCTGACTAATTACTATTTCCTAAGTTATTAAAGTTATCAACTTGAGAAGACTTTAAACAATTCTACATATACAAAAATGATTACTAAGCAAATTTAAACTGCTTTCTTCGATTTCCTATGAATTTTTGTAAATATCATTCCAGGAGAATGCTGATGCAACAGAAAATACTGCCTTGATCATATACTTTCTCAAAACTGTAAAATGCTGACTTCTAGCTTGAATTAACTTGGTAACTAACTTTAAAAATGATATTCAATACTATTCAATTTCACTCATGGTTATGAGAACAAATTTTGTCAAGCAGTTACAAAATGGTTAGGTTACCTGACAATTGGCCAAGAAAGAGCTTGCATTGTTGGATCTGAAAGGTCAATAATATTTCCTATTGTAGTATGGTGTTGATGGAAAGAATTGTATTAAAAGTGATTTGTTGCAAAACTATATCAATGTTTCCTTTTACTCAGGAACACACATTATTGAATAAGAATAAATGACAAACAGTTGTGTTCCTTGGCAGCTGTGATACGTACTGAATTTGGTTAACTGTATCAACTACCAAAAAGAATTGACTGAAAGTCACAATCAAGGCAACATCTTTAATGGTGGTGATAACAATAATAAAAATAAATACCACATTGAACTACCTACCCCTCAATGTACACATCCTCTCCATCTGATATTTCCATAAAATCTTCATCAGATTCGTCAGGAGAATCTGGTGGTGTATAAAATATTTCATCATCTGAAAATGTGAAGGGTTAAATAAAATCCACTTTAAAAATAGCCAAAATAATAATTTTAGATGCAAGCGATTTCTCAATTTAAAATATGTTAGAGTAAGTTACCAGTCACCTGAGTCTTCAGTAATTTTACTTTCCACTTCATATGTACTGCAGGAAGTAATAGTTGATTTATTGTCTTCAGCTGAAAATAAAATTAATATTGTTATAATTATGATTGGAATTATATCAAAGCTAATGTAAAAGTGGTGAATGCATTTCATATCTATTTTTGATTTACACATATTTTTTTTTTGAACCAGAAATCAGCAATTTCCAAAAGCCCTTCTTTGCACAGCACCCCCTCCCCTAGCTCATGTGTTTGATATACTCACACCCATAATCGAAGTTTGATTCCATCCCATCACACACAAGCAAGTGCATACAGGTCTCATGGTTTCCTTTCTTTACTTCCTTGGAGAATGCATTACCATGCTCTCCAAAATTTCTATGTGTTTCTATGCTGTGGTGCCACAACCAGTGGTAAGCCATAGTCCTCTTCTTTCCTTATTTATATCTAAATCAGAAAGCCTTGCTTACCAGTGATGGGAGGACAGCATGGTAAAAACATTAAACACACAGAAATTTTCTAGATTAAACCTTTCTTCAACAGCACAACATGGAGTACATAAAGAAGAAGTATGAGAGCAACTAAATAGTAACTGCATAATGACAGTTAACTCTAAAGGCAGGGAAATTTGGCATGGTGATTTTGACGAGGAAATTGGCTTACAACAGAAAAGAGATGGAGGATGGACAGGAAGAGTTGGAGAAGCTTTGGTTACACGCAGACCTGGCAAGTGGTTGGAAACTGCTCAGGTGATGATGATTGTGAGATAAAAAATATATGCACAGAAATAACCTGTATGTTTCACTTTTTTTACTCCTTTCTTTCTCTATCATATATATATATATATATATCATACGTATCACTGACTGCTTAAATTCTCTGATGAATCTCTTTACCTCTTACCACCCCAACCTCTTGCATCCTACTTCAGTAATTGCAGTGATGTCACTCCATTATAATCCCTCTTATTGAAGAAGGGCTTTGATGGACATTTTTTTATACTTGTGTGTGTTCGTTTCTATGCTGCTGCACCTACTGCTAAGGGAAACGTTGGCATATATCCCAAATATTGTTACTAAGTTTTTTATTTTTCATTTCTTCCACTATGCAATGTCCCTCTGCATTAAATATATACAAAACCTTTATCTCCTGATACTGAACAGTGTTAAAATTATTATTACGGGAAATAAACTTTAAAATTTTAATAATGGTCTACAAAGAATAATACACAAGCATTCAAAGTGATGGCAGTGTGAAGATTAAGATCATACTAGTGTGGTCAGTCATTCAAAGAACAACTTCTAATAGGGTAATTATAAAGACATAAAAAATGAAATAATAAATTTAGTAGTAATAAAAACAATTACAACAATACTGACTTAATGTTGTCAAATGCCTTATTACTTTTCTCTCCAGCAATGGTGATATTTTATGCAGTACACCCCATGTTGTTCTTCAGATGGATATTGAAGTATTTCTTTGACTATCATCATATCACAAACAAGTTTCAAGTACTGAAGTCAATTTATTTATATATTGTTTAGCCAGGAATACATTAATTTTGATATTCAATTCCTCCCTCAGTCACTTTTTCCGTCACAGCCAAGTAATATTCAAAACTGGATGATGTTAACATTGATTTTCCACTTCCATACTTACGAGGGTGGTATGAAAAGTTTCTGACCTCAATGTGAAGATGGCAGCACTCGTAAATAAAAGCTAATGAATTTCGTTGTTTATCTGTTGACAGTTACTCACCAAAGTTTGACATGCAGTTGTTATGTAACAGTCATTTGAGTGAGTTGATGTGAGTGTTTTTGTGAAAATGGACAAAATCGAGTATCGAGTTGTCATTAAATATTTGTTTTTGAAAGGCAATACGCCTACGTAAATCAAAGATGAGTTGGACTCTGTGTATGGGGACTCTGCACCATCACTTACCACAGTGAAATTTTGGGCAGCTGAATTTAAACGTGGCCATAAGAGCTTGGGAGACGATGAACGTTCGGGACGTCAAAAAACTGCAATTACCGAAAAAACCTCGCCAAAGTTCACCAATTGGCGCTAGACAACTGCCGAATTTAAGTGAGAGAGAAAGCAGAGGTTATGAACATTTCAAAAGAATGTGTTTGTTACATATTAAAGCTGTCCACGCGTTGGGTGCTGCATTTGCTCACATTAGACCAAAAACATGTTCGAATGAACATTTCCAATGCTCTGTTGGCGCAGTTTAGGCACAATAAATCCGAGTTTTGGTGCTGATTAATTACTGTAGATGAAACTTGGATACACCATTATACGCCAGAAACAAAAATACAGTCCAAACAGTTGACTGCAAAGGGGGAACCGGCTCCAAAAAAAGCAAAAACTGTTTTTTTGGCTGGTAAAGTGCTGGTGACTGTTTTTTGGGATAGTCATGGAATTATTTTAATCGATTACCTTCAAAAAGGAAAAACCATTACAGGAGCATACAACGCATCATTACTTGACAAGCTGAGTGAAGAACTTGCGGGAAAACGGCCACATTTGCAGAAAAAGAAAATCCTGTTTCAACAAGACAACCTCACTCCCTCAGCGGTTGCCATGGCGAAAATTAATGAATTACGGTTTTAACTGCTTGACCATCCGCCTTACTCACCAGATCTAGCCCCAAGCGACTTCTTTTTGTTCCGTCATCTAAAAATTGCGATCGGAGAACAGAGATTTTCGTCAAATCAAGAGGCAAATCACCTTCGTGAACAATTATTTTGCAGAGAAAAACACTGAGTACTATTTGGACGGGTTACAGAGATGGGAGCATCGCTGGGAGAAGTGTGTAGAGTTACAAGGAGACTATGCTGAAAAATAAAAATAAAAAATTCAGTAAAAATGTCTTGCATCTTTGTTAAGTCGGAAACTTTTCAGACCACCCTCGTATGTGATTACTTCAAGTAATTTTTCATTATCTTGTTTTGTTCTAGAACATATTAAAAAATAAAAAAAACAAAAATTTAGTAATAATAGTTCTTCAAATTTTTAGATATTAAGTGACCGCCTAATCATGTACCCACTATATAATTAACTCGCTATTGACATATAGTGACTACACAACTATATCTAAAATTTAAGTGTTTCTTTGGTGACAACATTAAAAAAGTATTAGTCTTATTAATATGCACCTTCAATTTTCTTTTAAACTTTTTCATAATCCATATGTGTTCATCAACAATGAACTTAACTAGCAAGTTTCTCATAAACTACCTACCACACAGAAGTGGCACAGTTACAGACATAGCAGATGGGATGATATGCTCTCGAATCAATCTTGGATTCTGCATGGAAAACACTGCCCACTAACTTAAGATAGCTTACATCCAATGTAGATAATATTAATTAACTGAAACTAGTTCATACAATGACTCTAATAACTGAAGAAGATTGAAGCAAACTATATAGCATGAAAATACCAACCCAACTATTTAAAATGTTCCGAAAACTCAGTGCCTCACCGTGAGTTCTCTGATTCTTTAATTTAAAACTAGGTCCAGGAGAGAGACAGAACTGCTAAAAGTTATTAAAATATAAAATATTATTAAGATGTGTGTCTCTGAGGTAAATTTTGGGATAGAAAATACTGCTAATGCGAGTAAACAAATCATACTTGCTTCCTCTCCAGAGAAAAACCAACCATGTTTTACTCAAAAAAATTGCTACTCTGTTGAGTGTGAGCTCCAACTGCCTCTTACTACCTATGCAACTACTAGGAAAAAAAACCAGAAGATCGCAAAATAGTAATAAAGTAGTGAAAGAGACAGCTTAAAATAGATTGCATGCTGTTGTTAAGGTGACAATTGAAACTGTAACTAAAAGAATTAAAAAGATTCATAATTGCTTTATAAACTTAATGCCACAAAAAAAATTGCCTACCGCTCTTGACACCAAAACCAAAATTCCATGATAACAAGCAGTAACACATGTCTTTTCAAGATCAAACAACTACCTCAATATGTGTTGTTTGCACACACAGGGGCGTAGCTACCATAGGGCTAGGCAGTGCAGTGCACCGGGGCCCTCACGCTGAGCCCCCCCCCCCCGAGTGCAGCTGAGGGGCCCCCAAGCACATCCCAGAGGGTCCCCAAACGCAGCTCAGAGGGCCTTTAGGGCAAATGGGCGAACTTATTTTTTTAGTTCTGAGGGCCTTGTGAACCTAGGTAAGCTACTGCTCAGGGTGCCCCCAAGCTCAGCTCAGAGGGCCCCCAAGCTCTGCTCAGGGGGCCCCTACCAGCAACTTGGCAGAGCTAAAAAAAAAGTTGCCCATCTGGCCCAAAATAATTTTATTTTGCACCGGGGCCCTTGATGACCTAGCTACGCCACTGTGCACACATGAGGATGAGGGAATGCTGTCTTATTATAAAAGCTGTAAAAGAAATGATGAGCATCAAGGTGGTGAGTTAATATCCTCTACAGTATCTTCTCCACATTTCCCTAGTAACAGAAACATACGCACATGCAGAGGCTTATTAAAGTAACTGCATCTAGCAAGGTTAATAACAGGCCAAGCAATTTGCAGAAGCAATACAGCACCCAACCCTTGCTACAGAAACTGTAAGTTGAACTAAGAGAAAGACAAAGCCTTAACAGTAGTAAGATATATGCATTAGGAACAATACATATTCTAATTTGATATTTCTGATTTGTCATGATAAGTATTCCTTTCGCATATATGTCAGACGGAGTTCCTAATTTTTGTTCATGGAATGGTTAATGCTGAAAATGTAATGATCTATTTAAGCTCTCATACCTTAAGATTTCCAGGTTACAATTGAGGTTATAATTATCTGGAAACAAAACATGAGAGCTATACAACACCCAACTATGCCAGTTCATTAACTGGGCCATACCATGCTACAAAGGTGGCACAGAAACTGATGCACTACTTTTTTTTTCTCAGCCCCCAACAATGGTACGAGTGGGAAACTTTAGACATGAATTTTTTGGAGTTTTCAGAGAGCGCGTGTAAAGTTTCTGTTTCTTCCAACAGATAGCGTACATGCAGCAATGGTTTAACATGGTGTCTGTGAGTGATTTACGTTATAAGCGGAATGTCATCATTGAATTTCTCACTGCGGAGCAAGAAACAGTTGGAAACATTCACAAATGTTTGTTTACAGTTTGTGGAGCATCAGCAGTCAAAAGAAGTACGGTTAGATGCTGGGCACAGAGTGTGAGACCATCTGAAAGCGGTTCTGCAGAGCTCCAAGATTTGCAGCAGTCGGGAAGGCCACCCACCACTGTATTTTTTTTTATTTTTTTTTTAACTGCTTTACGTCTCTTTTTAACATCGAGGTCTTTTAGAGACGGGAAAGGATGGGGGGCAAGGAATGGGAAGGAATTCGGCCATGGCCTTTTGAAGGAAGCATCCCGGCATTTGCCTGGAGTGATTTGGGGAAACCATGGAAAACCCAAATCTGGATGCCCGGACGGGGATTCGAACCGCCGTCCTCCCGAATGCGAGGCGAGAACGCTAACCGTTACACCGCTCGGTCCCACCACTGTAACACATGACAAGTTGCAGCGTGCTGATGTCCTCATTCGAGAGGACCAACACATAACGACTCGACAGTTGGTGTGGGAGCTGTCAATCAGCAAAGGAAGTGTGGGTTTAATCATCAGTGCTCTTGATTACACAAAAAAAACTGTTCATGATGGGTTCCACGCCATCTTACGGAGGAACACAAAACTCTCAGAAAAAACATTTCTTCTGAGTTGCTGCAACGTTTTGAAGCTGAGGGGGAAGCCTTCTTGTCCCAGAATGTGACAGGTGATGAGACCTGGGTTCACCATTTTGAGCCCGAAACAAAATGGCAGTCGATGGAATGGTGCCATCCTGAGTCTCCACAGAAGAAAAAATTCAAAGCAATTGCTTCCACTGATAAGGTCATGATCACTGTGTTTTGGGACTGTGATGGTGTCATATTCATTGATGTTATGCCGAGAGGCACCATCATTAATTTTGAGTCATATATTAACACATTAACCAAACTCAAGAAGCTCTTCCAGCAACTTGGTTGCCATAACAATGCAGGTGATTGCTTCAATATGATAACGCACACCTTCACACAAATTTGAGGACGTTGGAACACATCACCAAACAGGGTTGGACAGTGTTATTTCATCCATCCTATAGACCTGACCTAGCTCCCTCTGACGTTCACTTGTTTGGACCATTTAAGAATGTCATTGATTGGAGACACTTTGAGGATGATGAAGAGGTGATTCGCACAGTGAAGAAATGGCTTCGTGAACAGAATAAGGAGTGGTACCACCAGGGCAAACACGCTCTTATGTCTCGCTGTGTAAGCACCTTAGAATTTTGGCAAATTCTAGTTTTGCTTTGGCGGGACTTAGAAATTTCGAGAAGTGCAGTTTTCAACTTTAAGGAATTTCCCCGTAATCTTGCTCACAGTTGTAATTCGTTATAAAAATCATTATAAAGTGTAAGTATCATATCGGGAAACGTTTGGTTTAAGAGATATTTAGGTTTGTTCAAGTTTTGAAGCACGCGATCGTAAAAGTAGAAATTCTAAGATTTGCAATATCTTTAAATCGCGTAAAGCGACAACTGATCTTTTATCACCAGCTGTAGTCAGCACTATCCCCGATATTTTGGCAGTAAAATTAAATAATTTGGTAAAGTTTAATTAGCAATTTTAATTAAGAGAAAAAAATAAGCTTTTTTATTAAAAGAGATATTAAATTAAAAATTACATCAGCGGATAGCCCTAATCAAGACGAGCTCATACATATATGGGTTTTCTGTAAAAAGTTTTAGCATTTGTCCGGTAATTAAGTTTTTGTAAAGTAGATTGTCGCGGATTGTTGAGCACGCGCGTAAAAAGTTCTAGAACACTTAGGGATTTTACCCAAATTCGAATGTATCACTACGCGGAGTCTTAAATAGCTAAAACTTTAAAATTAATTAATCTAAATTTCTCAAGAGACTGCCGCTGGACTTCTAGTAGATAAGTCCGGATACTGTTGAAGTTTAAACATTTTTAATAGTCGGTATCGTCAAATAAATTACACATACTTTGAGCTACGTGGAAGCAAAAAGATGTGATACGGTTGCTGACGTCACTGGTTCTAGCTGTCTCTATAAAAAAAGACCCCATCGCCATTATGGTTTGTCTGTTCCTGTCCGCGGTCTGTTCCTGCCTGTGGTCTGTTCCTGTAGCTCGCCATGCTGGCTAGTTCAGCCATGTGGGATCGTGTCGTGTTAAATCGTAACTTTAATGACTGTTAAGAACTTGTAAATTTACTAAAGGGGTTTCGGTCGGTTAGATTTCTCTCCACAATCTGCAAACTTCTGGAACGAGTGTTCGATATGCCTGCTCAACTGTAAATGCAATTTTGAACTTTTGATTTTGAAAATAAAACCTTGAAGTTTTCTAACAGTGAACTTGTGTGCTTCAGTTGTTAGCATAAAACCCTTTTCTCTATTTGTGGGTATCAAATATTGTGGCGACCTGAGCATTTTGTTGAGTTAACCTGGCTACATGGTCAAACTAAATTAAAATATTCCGTAAGTTTTCATCGAACAGTGGGCTGTAAGCAAGAGTGTAAGTTAAGGCACTTAGGCGATACTATAACCCCAGTATCGGCCTGGGTCCTTACAGCTGGAGGAAGGCCATAGAACGGGAAGGAGATTACATGGAAAAATAGGGAGTGTATACGTTTCATTGTTTTCATTAAATAATTGTTGAAGAAGAAAAAATGGGGTGCATTATTTTCTGAGCCACCCTTGTATAATACACAGAAGGGCTGCATCAGGTGTCACTGTAAGGGGGTGGCGCATGAAGTGAAATCAAAATACAATTTGAACCATTCAATAATTACAAATCTTTATTCACCACTTTTTAATACTGATCTACATTATTTAGATACTGATGCATACAATTCATGATTTATTGCATACTACTGCCTAAGTGCTTTTGATTTCAGTTCCTTGTGCAGGTGCATCATTAGTGAGAGGGCAATATCACAAAAGACAATCACACATGTTGCATAATGATAATTCTGCTTTGAGACTATAATTATTGAGAATATTTGTTTTCAAGTTTGTCTCAAGAAGTGGCAATTAGCTGTGCTGTTTTTAAATAACCATTTTAAAGTAGTTTAAATTTTCAAAATAAGAATAGTATTTGTACATTTTTTTTGTATTTTTTAAAATCACAATCCAATGATACAGCTATTTTAAAGAAAAAACATTTAAGGGAAGGTATTTCAAATAAGTTCATCATACTGAGAAAATTTACCATCCAGTCCTACTCACCAAGCGTATTTGCACAAATCTTTATACAACGTTCATAGTTCATATGCAATCAAAATGGAAAATGAGCATCCCAGGCATTTAGTCTATATGCAAGAGTGAACAGTGTTGCAAAGAGAGCCATTTTGGCACTACGGTCACTCCTAATATCTTGCTCCCTGAAGAGTCTGTTCCCATCGAGCACTTTGCTTAGCGTAGACTTAAAATGTTTCTTGTTTTGGGCAGTGAATTTTCAATAGACCATTCTAACAGATGTCAGCACTTCCAAAAAGTGCCTGAAAAAAAACTGACATTCAACTGAGCATGATAGCCATGTTTAAATATGTAATTTCATTTGCCATCAGTTTTATAAACACTTTGTTGCCTTCAATGAAAAAACAGGCTCATCAATTTTTGAGAAATATCATCCATAGTGTGTGAAAGATTCCTTATTCTCATCATTTTGTGGGTTTTCAAGGAGGAGTAAATTTGGACTTCCAACATTTTAGGTTCAGACTTTATCTCTGATGCCTCTTCTTATGTGAGATGATTGTTATCAAGATTGCAAATGTCTTGGTAGTTAAGTGGGGTCAATTCCATTATTAGAGGAGATTATTTATTTACATATCTGCAATTTAAATTTTCATTTTCAGAATTGTTTATACTCACACCAGCAGCCATCTAGGTCAAAACTCTTTTGCAATAAAAATAGGGAAAAGGCTTTGCAAACATGAAAATAATGAAGGATAGGAAAGTAAATCCAACATGTGCATGAATGTAGGAGGGCAGCGAGAAAATCAAGGAGGGAGGGAGCGGAATGGTGGCACCATACCCCCCTCCTTGATTTTCTCCTGTTGACGAAGGGCCAAGTCCCAAAATATTCATTGTTTTTCCTGTGTTTTGTGCTTATTTGTGTGTTCACCCCATGATACCATCATCTAAGGTAAGTGGTGGTTCATTTCGGTATCCCTTTTTTTTTTTGTAAATCCACACGCTAATTAACTCCTATTATTTCCTGGTAACTATATATATATATATATATTATTTCTATAAGGTATTTTTTGTCACAAGCCTATGTCTTCCTTCATACTTAACCGAAATCAATGAATGAGGTGTCATTTTAAAGTATATGGTCTCCACTTTGGTCACATCATATTTTAAGAAAGAAAGTAATCGGAATTCGACCCTTAAAGGGCAAAAATGTTAATGTGTCTAAAATGCTGTTTTCTGTGTTACGAGTCATTTATCTCCCTTAATGCCTATCTGAAATCGTCTAATGAAGTATCATTTTAAAGAATAAGTTCTCCGCTTTAGTGGCGTCATATATTAAGACAGAAATTTTTCAGAATTTGACCCTTAAAGGGCAAAAGTATCAATATTTTTGCAATGGGTTTTTGTGTCACAACCTATTTATCTCCCTTAATATCTAACCGACATAGATAAATGAGGTATCATATTAAGGACTAAGGTCTCCGCCGTGGTAACATTATATTTTAAGAAAGGAATTTTTCGTAATTTGAACCTTAAAGGGCAAACATGTCCATTTTTCTAAAATGCGTTTTTTGTATCTCGAGCCATTTATCTCCTGCATATCTAACAAAAATTGATAAATGAAGTAGGATTATGAGGAGTAATGTCTCAGCTTTGTGACATCATATTTTAAGAAAGAATGTATTTGGATTTCATCCCTTAAAGGGAAAAGTATTAATTTTTTTATAACGCATTTTTGTGTCATGAGCGATTTATCTCCCTTGATATTTAACCGATATAGATAAGTGAGATATCATATTAAAGACTAAGGTCTCCGCTGTGGTAACATTATATTTTAAGAAAGGAATTTTTCGTAATTTGACCCTTAAAGGGCAAAAATGTCAATTTTTCTAAAATGCGTTTTTTGTATCTCGAGCCATTTATCTCCCTTGAGAATTAAACAAAATTGATAAACGAGGTATCATTTAAAAAAATGAGTTCTTCATAATGTCTTCGATCCCGTTACCAAATTTTAAGAAAGAAATTTTTAAAAATTCTAATTTTAGTGGGCAAAAGTATTAAGATTTTTACAATGCATATTTCTGTCACCAGCTATTTATTTCCCTTGATACCTAACCGAAATAAATAAATGAGGTATCAGTTTAACTATTAAATTATCCACTATGGTCACATATTTTAGGAATAAACTTTCTCCAAATTCAACCCTTAAGGGGCAAAAATATCATTTCTCAAAACTTTTTTTTTTTTTTTTACCCGGCTTGATAACTAACCGAAATCGATAAATGAGGTATCATTTTAAAGACACCATATTTGATAAAAGGAATTTTTTGGAATTCGACCCTTAAAGGGCAAAAGTATCAGTATTATTTATACAACATGTTTTTTACAAGTCATTTATCTTCTCTGATACCTAGCCGAAATCGATAAATATCATATCAATTTGAAGATTAAGGTCTCCAGTTAGGTAAAATCACAAATTAAGAAAGAATTTTTAGGAATTTGGTGCTTAAAGTGGTAGCGCGTATGAGACTGTTCAGAGCCAAGTCCCTAGATTGTAGCAGCGGATATCACAGAGATGTCAATAAACTTTTTTCTATTTAATAAGTAGCTTTTCGGATATTTTTTTGTTCTGTTACAGATACACCGTCCTTTTGCTATACAATTCCAATGTAAACATTTTATTCGCACAGCAACAAATATTTCAGAGATGTTGATATGGTGTGTGCAATTTGTTCAGGTTGGTTTTATTCTGTTAAGGTCAGTGACAGTTTGTCATAAATACAGGAGTGTTTTAAATTTTCCTAACTGTTTCGTAATATGTTGCGAGTATTTTGATGCGTACCTATTACACTAAAAAAAAAACTATTTGCTACAAAAGTACGGTTCTACTTTTCATTATATTACAATCATTCAACGTCAACATTCATCGCATTTTATTTGCGAAATTTTCACACGGGTCGTCTAGTATATATATATATATATATATATATATATATAAATATATATATATTTATCTTTTTGTTTTTCAATAACTTCCCAACACGCATACATGTTCCTTTTTTAATGTTATTTTGATTAATTCCTTTCACATTAGTAACATTTCAACTGATATTCTTTTCACATCCCCAGTACTTCCACTTGAAACGGTCAAAACCACCATTCTTGTGGCTGTATGGACCATGAGAGCCTGTGTGAGGTGTCACATGTTTCCATTTACATAAATAAAGGCATAGCCCAAAATATCGATTTTTTTTAGTTTTCTGAAATGTTTGTCACTGCTGCCCTTCTCCGTTCAACTTAGTGTGTTAGTGGGTTCTGTGTATATTTTATCTTTCCTTTTTCACATTTTTATGATATTAAATAGATAAGATGTTTAAAATTTTAAAGATGTAAAAGCCATCATGTTGTGCCAAGAGCAGAGGTACAGTACACCCATGGAGGGGATTACTATTGTATTTATTGTGCTCAAAATTGTACTATGCAAAAGTCTTGTGGGGTATACTAAAAACAGAGTATCATAGAGTGCAATCTGATGTACATGGATTGAACAAGTATGAAAAGTGGTTCCGGAAACACAAATGTGAAACAAATGACAGAAATCCACCAGCATTAAATGACATTAAGGGCCTGTCTTTGTTGCTACAAATATCTCTTCCTGCACAACAGCAGACTTCCAGAAATCACCAAGGCAAATTTCACAGCACAGCAAATACCAATTTGGTGTACAGTGAATAATACTGGCAGCAGAACCACAACATTACCATGTCAATAAGGTAAGCCACATCAATCAGCCCAGCTCCATCATTCAGTACACCCACATTAATCAGTCTAAAAAAACAGCACAGAATCATCAATGTGGCTGCCAGTCTTTACTTTATGGTACACATTGTGATGCCCATCTGTCGAAAAATGGAACTCACCTATCTCCTGGTCCATATGGCTATTAGTGACACCAGCGATTGCTTTTATAATTCACAAAAGAGGGTGAATTAATATACTCCATTATTATCAGTAACAATGGAGTGGAAGAACAGTCGCAAGGTGATATTTATGTGGAAATGCAAGATAAATTATAACCACCACTCACCAAAGTTGAAAGGAATAGGACAGCAGCAACACAAAATAATATAAAAACACAAAAACACATTATTTTGGGGTTAACCCTTTATCAAGTGGAAAGAAACATGTGGCTGAGCTCGTGCAAGCCTTGCGGTAAACACAGTCACACACACAATGAATGCATGTGCCTGTGTTGATGCGAGGCTTGCGCAAGCTTAGTCATGTTTCTTTCCTCTTGATAAAGGGTTAACCCCAAAATATTGTTTTTTGTGTGCGCGTTTGTATATTATTTCGTGTTGCTGATGTCTTCCTCCCTTCCACTTTGGTGATTATCAGGTATAATTTATCTTTCCTTTCCTCATAAATATTCCCTTATTAGTATGGCTCCATCAGAAAGCTTCTAAACAAATATTAGAGATAATATTACTTCCATTATTCTGTCACTCATAAATGGTTTTGAAAATGTTCAGTAGCTTACTATGAAGTAAACATCCTTATTTCTGATTTCATTATTCACACAAAAATATCTGTGATCAAATTTTGTTTTCATGGGGAAAAAATCTTTATACTAGAAAGAAATTGTCACTTACTTAAATACTGAGAACAGAAGTGGACATTGCTTAGTTATTCCATGTTTCAAATTAAAGATGTACACAATTTATACAGTGGCACAACTATGATGTTTTGAAGCTTTCTACAATGAACCAACTGTAAGACCATAACCATGTTGACCATACCATTAATTAAGAACTCTGAAGAAAATAGGTCACTGCTAATCAGCCAAAACACATCACAGTTATACATAATGGCTCGCAGGAGTGAGGTGCATCTATTTTAATATTTAGCTTATTCAAAGTACCTGGGAAAATGAAAGTGTATACTACAGTGATGATGACCATTTTAAAAGAACTACAATATGTGCAAGACAGACCTCCAAAAACTAGTGTTATATTCATAATCATCATACTAGTGATAGAAAGATACATACACTAGCTGACAGACTTTTGGAAATGATACACCAGCTTCACAGCCTGAATAGGAAGGTTCAACTGATTCCGATTGTGTTAAAGGATAGGAAAATATCAGATTCGGAAGAAAAGGTCAGGGAGATGGGAGGTATTGCCAGGGAGATGGATGAAATAATTAGATTTTTTATTTTTTTAACTGCTTAACGTCTCTTACCGGCATCTGCCTGGAGTGATTTGGAAACCATGGAAAGCCCAAATCTGGATGCCCGGACGGGGATTCGAACCGCCGTCCTCCCGAATGCGAGACCAGAACGCTAACCGAAATGATTAGAGATATGATTAAAATTATTAGGGACATGGAGAAATGGTCAGAGTTCTTGAGGTACAGACCATAGCAGCAGCAGGGAAAGATGGTGGATTTAGTTGGTAGGGTGAAAAAGATAGCTGGGAGTTGGCGACGTGTCCACCAACCGAAACATTATTTTCCAGCAGGATAATGCCCATCCATCACAACACAAGCCTTGCATGGATTAGCCAACATGGTCCCCAATAGAGTATGTTAGGGATGCTAAGAGTAGATACATTAGGTCACACAGCACAAACTGTACAACAGCTAAGAAACATCCCCCAAGAAGACATCCAAACACTTAGTGATTCAATGCCAGCAAGAATCCTCAAATGTATAGGTGGTCTTGATAGGAATACTTCTTACTGAAACATGAATCTAAAAGGAATAAACTTGGTCTCATCCATTTCAATTTATTATTGTTTCTACTGGGTATAATACTGAATATTTCTAAAAAGTTTCCTAACATTCCACCTTTCTCGTCTTTTCATTTCCATCAATATGTCACAGTGAATTTTGGTTCATTTTGACCATGTATTGGCCCAGATGGTCCTCACATTTATCACCAATAGATCATGAAGGGATGCTATGGGTAGAAAGATTAGGTCACATGGACCTAAATGCAGAGAATGGATGGTATTTTTATTTTTTTTTGCGAAAGTTTCTACAAATTATTGAGTGAAATTCCAAATATTTTTAGTCAGCAGGTTGTTAGCTTTCATTTGATACCCATGAAGAGTATCTAAAGAAAAATATTTTTTTTTATCCCCCACTAAACCCTCTGCAATTACTTTCATACTCAACAATTTATTTTTTTTCCTTGTGGCTTTACACCTCATTGACGTTAAGGTCATTTAGAGATGGGGAAGGACTGGGGACAAGGAACAGGAAGGAAATGGCCATAGCCTTTTTGAAGGAAGCATCCTGGCATTCGTCTGGAGTGATTTGGGGAAAACGATGGAATACCCAAATCTGGATGCCCAGGCAGGGATTCGAACCAGTGTCCTTTGGAATATGAGGCCAGAGCATTAACGACTCACCCACTATGCACAGTTTTCAAAATTTTAATTTATAGTTGTGTTAAGATTAGTAAGAATTAAATCACTGCACAATTACAAATTTCTAAGTTAAATGGTTCAGGAGATATGAGGGTATAATAAACCGATGGATATTCGGACAGACAAATGAGAAAATTTTAATAACTCTAAAGAATAAATCAATGCTTAATCAAGGTGAAGGAGAAGGAATCAATAGGCTACAATTGTCTTATATATTCATCAGTGTGGCCATGCATGTTAAAGAGCCACCACACTGGATCAGGAAAAGTGTAATGGGTATAAGTTCAAATCCCAGCCTTTCAATACTGGCCATACTTGTTGCAATTTTGGGTGGTTTTCTGCAATCACCTAGGCGAATGCTGGGATGGTCTACAATCTCCACCTAATGTATTAAACATTTCACAAACAAAAATACTTACCACATAGAACAAAAGCTACATGTTTCACAGACACATGATGACATATCCACTCCTCCATCAAAACTAAATGCATAGGAAGCCAGTAATGATGGAACCTTGCTTTGAAAATAAGCAAAGCCTCAGGAAGAGGATATGCCAAAAGAGTCACAAATGTGAAAACCTTTAAAAGATAATGATGATTATTGTCTTACAGACCCACACAAACAAAAATATTGGGAAAGTATTAAACAACAAGTAAAACACTGTATATAAATTTGGGCTGAACACAACAAAAGCAAAATCAAAGTAACATATATAGCAAACGTGGCATAAGAAAAAAAGGTTAAAAATGGGACCACTTAAAAGGAACCATGGAAAAGTGAAAATAGGATAGTTATAATGGGGATCAAACCCTCTTTCTCCAAAATGCCATACTCAACCATCAATATTCACTCACCAGGCTCAGTTAATTATAGTATGAATATCAAATCTGGAATAGATGTCATTAAAGAAGGAAAAGGATTCTGTTATTTAGGAAACAGAACACAATTCACGGCCAAAGCAAGGAAGAAATCACAAGCAGATTATTATTAGCAAAACGAATCTTGTTATTCAAAACGAATTGGCCTATTTTTATTATTATTATTTCTACCAAATATTAAGAAAGGGTGTAGAAAGAACATGCTAAAGCTGTATTTATCAAACACATCACCTTACGGAAGTGAAGCTTGTAGTATTTAGACTGTGGAATGGAGAAGATTTGAAGTATCTTAAACATGATACAATAAAAGAAATATTGAATGTAGCGATAAATAAAGAAAGCAACATGCTTGGAAATGGTCAGTGAAGGGAGAAATTTATGAATTGTCAAAAAGAAAATGAAGGGGTTGAAAAACTTTGCAAAATTCAGAATTTATTCCCGGTATTTCTTGTACAGTCTGTTAAAATTAGAACACAATAATATAAGCATAAGAGTATTCCAGGTTAATAAGAGGCATGTTGGCCAATACTCACCACAAACAGAGGTGAAATCTAATCTTCTAGACATCTCCTGTTCATTTTTCATATCAGACCCTACGCAACTTCTCTTGAAAGATGCTCCAGTGCGGCTGCGTCTGATAAATGTTTGATTTTGCAATGTACACGAACAAGGACTAGCATCAGACCAAACACTCATACATTCTTCTTCAGAACCAATTCCTTTATCTTTCTGTTCAAATTTTGTATCACTCTTTTCACTAAGGTGAATTAAGGCACTTAAAATTTTATTGGCTATGCATTTCACTTGTTGATTAATTAAAATATCTTTTTTACCATGCTTTAGGATAATCTTACGAGATCTATACGGCACTTGATCGCAAGCTACTCCCGTATCTTCCTCGTCAGATGAAAGTGTGTCTACAGCTTTTGACAACTGTGTTTCACGTTTAAGACAAGAGATTATTAAGTCAATATCATCCTGAGAGAGCACACAAAGTTTAGCAGTAACTATTGATGATATACGTGAATGAATTAGATGAAAATCAACAGAAACAAAATTAGCATCATCCATGTAGCTGCTTATTACTCGTTGCAGATGTTTCACTTCAGGTCGAAGTGTGTCTAACACCAAGTCCTCTGGCTGTAAGTTTCTGCTGGCCATGCAGCGGTGAATCAAACCATCTGCCATACGTTTAGAAAATACCTGACAAGATCTTTCAACATATAAAAAGGGGTTCACTTCGGGATTAGCTAAGATATTGAGTAGTTCATCAGAATGGCGGACAGTATTTATGTCAACTAGACGACTGTTCTGTCGATTCACAGAATTTTTATTAATCACTTTATCAAACCTTTCTTTCCTGTAATCCCCTCTAGAGTCTTCAAGAGAGCATGCTTTAAGGGCTAAACACAAATCTGTTATTGGACTGACAACACAGTTTTTTTCAGGTGTAGCATTCTTGCCACAACTAGGCTGTTTTTTAATTGGAGTTTGTTGAGGTACATGCCCATTGGAATTAATTTTCTTTAAGCTAACCACTTCATTATTGGGAAAACTTTTACCAACTGACTCAAGGAAACGATTTTTCAAATAAGCTTCTAGCAAGGCTAGGCCTTCACAAGTAGCCAGATCCGTAAATGTTCCTAAGAATGGCCAAAACTCCTTCCAACCAACATTTGTTTCATGGGCGAGAGACCTAAAAAATAAAAATACACAGTGCCAATTTCAAATGTATTTAAACACAGTTACCACACTTAATTAGCAGATAATAATTAAATTAATAAAATAATAATTAATTAAAAATATAAATTATGCCTTTAACAAAATTAGTTCAAAATCCTTATATCAAAACCAAACATCAAGAATTAATGCAGATAAACTGTTTAAAGCCCAAAATTTGTAACTTGGTTCTTGTAATGTGCTTTTTTGTGATTATTCACAGAACTTCATGTAACATAAAACAGTCAATGAAAATATCTGACAAGGGTATTTTAAATGAAGTATGAGTGCTTAAGTCTAAAGTCAATGGTGTCGGAAGTGCAGGGCTAGCGAGCTGGCTTCATAGTGCAAGGGCCACAAGTTCGAGTTCAACCTAAGGCATAGGTGGTTTTAATTAATTGTGGTGTCCATCCTGTATTGACCTTTCACTTATAGTACTAGTTACAATGAAGATGAACAATAAGAAATAACGAGCTGGCTGAATGGCTATAAGGCTGAATGCTATTATGAAAAACAGTTTTAAGTGAAGTATATAAGGGAAAAATCTTAAATACAAGTTACAAAAATAAAAATTGATAGTGGAACTAAAATTAAATAGTCAAATTGTACATTTCTCTCCCGGATAACTAACTCAGAGAAGGAATTCATATGGTTACATGAATTGGTGAGAAAATCTCAAGTTGCCATATATACTGCCTCTGTGATGACGGGCCTTACAATTTAATATGGAATTCAAACCATGGTGTTCTGGAGTATCTAAAATTAACACAACAATGATGATATGAACCCACAGTAAAAACTATATTCTTCACCTTCATTTACTTTCTTTTTTGTTTGCTTATGCTTGTCGATATCGAGGTCATTAGAGGCAGGAAAGGATTGAAAGACTAGGAATGGGAAGGAACCATCATGGCATTCACCTGGAGTGATTTAGGGAAACAGTGGAAAACCCAAATCTGGATGGGGATTCAAACTCGTGTCCTTCCAAATGTGAGTCCAGAGCATTACCGCTTACCCCATCATGGTTGGTTTCAATTTCCAAAACAACAGTCATTTTATCAACTTCACCAGACTTAATCAACACAAGAGCATGGCACTCATGAGGCATGTGACATGTTCTTCTGCTTGATAATGGGTATACAAATGGTAAATTGAATGTTTCGTTATTGTTTGTATCTTTTTCACATGTTGACAATGTGCTACCATCATCTATGGTAAGCAGAGGTTTATCTCCTATCCTAATTTTTATTTTAATTTGCTATCCAGAACCTTTGTTTTCTTTCAATAGACATAATGTCAAAAATGAAAATCAACATGTTTATAGGAAATATACAAACAAAGAGGATTGGGAATGTAAAACTTCTTTTTCTGCTTATGGCTATAAATCTCATTAGAGTGGGGAGAGGATAGGAGATGCGGAATGTGAAGGAATTCGGTCATGGCATTTTGAAGAAACCGCCATAGCATTTGCCTGCAGTGATTTTGCAATACTGTGGGAAAATAAAATCTGGACAGCCAGACAAGGAATCAAACCTAAATCCTCCTGAATACCGGCACCGACCATTAACAGCTCATCCACTGTGCTCAGTTAGAATAGGCCATAGGAAAGATAACATTTGATGTGGCAGGTGGGAGGTGTCTAGTGTAGTTACTATTGTATATTTGTGGATGTAATGTTAGTAGATTTGCACAAACAACTTTTGAAAATTTGAAAAGATGATATGTATGAGTGCAGGTATTAATAAGTTTAAACGGTTTTCTCTTGTTCATGGAATAAAAACCATCAAGGAGGTTTATTCTACTAGGCATCCTAATCGTAAATCTTATCATTGCTGTGTCTGAACCAAGTTTGAGAGGGATTTTGCTTCCAGATTGACAAGAAAAGGTAATTTTAGGAAGAGGTTATCTGATTACCCACAAGAGTGAAAGAATTGCTTTTTATGTTATGCAGTTATATGGAGACAAAAAAGAAAAAAATGTGTTAGGAGGGTTCATGCATAGGACACATTTCAAGGAATCTTTTGAGGAAGAAATTTTCTGAGATGGTGATAGCAGATAAAAAACAGAGTGGTGTGAGCTAAAGACAGATGCTCTAGGAAATGTGAGGGTGACTGTAATGCAAGAGGACAAGTTCTGTACAAAAGATAAATAATGTTGATCCACCAAGACTGAGATCCGTTCTTTGAGTGACCTGCAGGTCACAACTATATGCTATTCAGAACTGCCAGCATTGCAGATCTTATGAAAACATTGTAGTATATGAGTAAGAAGACTCTTAGGAGTAGGTAGGGAAATGAAAGAATGACGGAAGTATCTAAGGAACCCTAACGCCAGATCTAGGGGTTCGGGGAGGGAGGGGATGGTTAAATCAATGCACTTGCTCCAAGTGGTAACATCAGGCAACAGAGGCAGGAAATGGCTAAATTTATGTGGCATCAACCCTTTCTTTTCTTAACTCCACTTCTTCCCCGGGCAGCGACAATGGGGGGCCTGAAGGGTTGGCAAGCAGCAAAATACTGTCTGAAAGGGCAGCAATCTCAAAGTTTTTGCCCTGGCTTGGAAAACTCGTATATCTGCCACTGGGGAACCCATGAGGAAAAGTAAAGTAAATGTTTTCTGGTAAATCGATATAGTAGTATCTGTGATATTGGTAGGTGATGGTTTTAGAGAGTTGTTTTAGTGCTTCTGTCAGAATGACTATGTCCCATGGTAATAAAAGTCTGCCAGAAAGATTATGATGATACTAATTTTGGACCTATCTCTCACAGCTTGGGTTCCCACGGAGCTGAGGTGCTCACAATGAGAAGTTGTTACATCCTTAGGTACAGATATTTTAAAGAATGTAAATTGTAAACGAATTCAATTAAAAGAAAGGGGGTAGGGGAAGGTTAACAAGAAGTCAGGTGTGTGGCCTCAATTCAACATAATGCTGAATTGAATACAAGACATGGGCAACAACATTAGGAACTAATATTCAGCAATGTGCCTTTGAGTTACAATGGCATAATGGTTAACTCCCACTAATAACGAAATTGGGTACAACTGGAAAGACAAAGGTTAATTCTGAAAATAGTACAAAGCCAAAAATAAGGATGTTATTGGTGAACTGTAGAAGTATGGTGAACAAAGTGATAGAATTTGCAAACTTATTAGAGATACATAAACCACAAGTGATTATAGGGGTAGAGTCTTGGTTAAAGGAAGGATTACTAGACAATGAGGTTTTCCCTGAAGGTTACTGAGTGTACCACAGAGACAGAGGAGCAATTGGTGAAGGGGTATTCTTACTGGTTATCAAAGATTATTATAGTTCTCTAGTGTTCATAGATCATGATCATGAGTTATTATGGGTAGATTTTTGGGGTGATAAAGAAAAAGTTAGGGTTTTGGCTGCTTAATGTAGTGGAAGAATGAATAATGGGGATAAAATAAATTCACAGTTCATAGGTGAGCACAGAATGGTAATTATCAGATGGGATTTAAATTTACCAGCTGTCAACTGGGTAGGAAATAAGATAAATAACACAACGGAACAGAGATTTGCAAATACTTTACTAAGGGAAGGAGGCTTTACACAAGTGGTAGAGCAAAACATGAGGGGGGCCAAGCATGTTGCATATCTTTATAAACAAGCCTGATGATAATCTTGTAGGGTGTCAAGTAACTGAAGGAATAATTGATCACAGTGCAGTACTGATGAAAATTAGGGGATTCAGTAAACCAGTGGCCAAAATAGAAGGGGGAAATAGGTTTGATTATAAAAAGGCACAGACTTTAGAATTGAAGAGACATTTCAGGGAAAGGTACAGCAAATGGAAGGATGGCACAAGTACAGTGGAGGCAAAATGGGAAGAGTTTAAGAGATAATAAAAAATGGAGAGGAAATGTTTATTCCAAAGCAGAAAATAAAGAGAAGTGCAGAACCTGCATACTACAGTAGAGAGGTGAGAAGGTTAAAGAGGCTAGTGAGACGGGAACACAACGGACAATAGGAAGGCAGTAGGGAATGCTTAAAACAACTAAACAAACAATTAATAAGAGCAAAGAGAAAAGCAAATGATGTGTTTATAAGAATATTATTGGTGCAGGAGGACTACTGAAGAATGTATCTAGACATTTCTATGGCTATATTAGGAAACTAATGTGAAGGGAAGGTATTCAGACTATTCTCGATAAGAACACAGTTGAAGTCACTGAGGATTTTAAAACTGCAGAGATACTGAGTGACTTGCTTAGTGAGACAACTAGAGACTATCATCCTGTGATGGGAGGGAATGAATCAGAGGAGAGTCTCCCTAAAACTATAAATGAGGAAACTACAAAATTTGAAATCAATTCTCAGGACATTATGAAGGAACTCGGGAAGCTAAAAACATAAAGGGGCTGGTGTAGATAATATTACTACAGATTTATTAAAAATTGTGGGATACAATGTTGGACCTTACCTTGAAATTTTATTTAAAGTGAGCCTGGAGTCTTGCTGCTTACCAGAGAATTAGAGAAGAGCGATAGCAGTACTGGCTCATAAAGGAGGGGTTACACATAGGGTTAAACATTACGGGCCAATTATTCTGACATCAGTGATAGGAAAAATGGAGACTGTTATGCAACTATATCAGAAATGTCTGTGAAGAATGAAGCTAGTTTTCAGATCGACCACATGGCTTTAGGCAAGGATATTCATGTGAATCTCAGATGGTGGGCTATATGCAAGATATTTCAGATGAACTGGACAAGGGAGGCCAAGTTGACAGTGTGCCACTAGATCTATCTAAGGCATTTGACAGAGTGAGTCATAAAATGGTTTTAAATAAACTGAAATCTATTGGATTGGATGAAAATGTTACTTATTGGGTAGAGGAATTTTTAGAAGCCAGAAAGCAAAGTGTTAGAATAGGATATATATATATACACATGTATGATTCTCTATATTTCACTTTTCAGCCACCACTACCTAGCACATATCACTGGTGTTTGTATATGGTAGTAGCATGGAGTTTCCTATCATGCACAACGTTGGCCGAAAGCTTTTAGCTGTTAGGGTTTGGCAGATATGGCGATTAAAGATGGTTGATGTAGGGCTTTTTCATATTTCAACCAAAGACTTGATTGTCCCTGTACTTCCCATTCCTGCCACAACTACATAGCGTAGTCCATTGGTGTTTGTGTCTGGTATTAGCATCATGTCTCCCATTGTGCACTATGGTGGTTACATGTCAGTAGCTATGGGGGATATGGAGATATGGCAGTAGAAAGTGGTTGACCTGGGGCACTTTCGCATTTTGACCAAAGAAGTGTGAGTCCCTATGATTCACTTTTTAGCCAAAAGTATCCAGTGCAGATCACTGGTGTTTGTGTGTGGTAGTAGCATACAATCACCGATCGTGTACAACATTGGCCGAAATTTGGTAGCAGTGGGGCTGTGCGAGATATGGTGGTTAAAAGTTGGATATTTTCATATTTCCACCAAAGACATGTCCGTATATTTCACTTTGCTACCACAACTACTAAGCTCAGATCACTGGTGTTTGCGTGTGGTAGCAGCATACATTCACCGATCACAACGTTGGCCGAATTTCAGTAACTGTGGAGGTGTGGGTGATATGGTGGTTGAAAGTGGTCAATCAAGGATATTTTCATACTTCAACCAAAGGCTTATATGACCGTATATTTCACTTTGCTGCCAAAACTATATAGTGCAAACCAGTGGCGGCTCTAGACGTAGTGCCACTGAGACATGTCACCACTTCATAATCAAGAATAAATAAATAAAAAATAAACGTGGTGAAAGAGAAATATATATTTAAAAATTGAGTGTTTCTACTATACTATTACATAAGACAGATGTGGAAACATTGAACACCCTCTGTAGGCCACATAGGCGAACTATTTCACCCTCATGGAGACAGCTCTGTTCTGTCTCCAATCGCGCATGCGCACTAACTGTTTCGCAGAAATTCAGGAGGGTGAGGTACCACGTTGCAAATACGGATTTGTGACAACTCTGATCTGTCTCAAGGAGCTCCAAAAATTAGTAACACCACCGGTAGGGTGCAGCAGTAACTGCTTTGTTTGTCGCATGCCTTAGGTGGAATGCATGGAATGGTAGTGAAGCTTAGTCTGCAGTTGTGTGCTGAATACTGACCATATCTTGTGACTATCAAAGAGTGCGTCAGGTGTCTTTGCGTGATGAATCACATAAGCGAATTAATAAAGAAGCCATTCTCGCTGCTATCTTACGAAGAAAAAATTAATGTGAAAAAATTTAAACATTTCGTATCGCCAAGAAAGTGCTAAAGTATCTCGGTTGAGGAAATTTAACTGTGATGTGTATTTAAAAAATAATTGGCTGTGCGGTTGCAATGTGAAAAAATGCATTTTTCTGTTTTCCATGTGTTCTGTTTGGTGGTGAATTTAATTGGTCACGTGGTGGAGTTTCTGATTTGGTTCATCTTACTGGAAAAATTAAGACCCACGAAAAATCAGCACTTCATATTAATAATGTGCTTAGTTTAACAATGCTTGGAAAAACAAACATTCAGAATCAGCTTAATTCTCAGTACCACCTTGCTATTGTTAAACATAACGAACAAGTGGATAAGAACAGGTACGTTCTAAATTTAATTATAAATTGTGTGCGATTTTGTGGTGCTCTGGAACTTGCTTTGCGAGGACACATTGAAAGTGATGAATCCGATAATAAAGGAGTGTTTCATGAATTAATTCATTTCAGTTCGGAGTTGGATAAGGAGTTTAAAAGTCATTTGCAAGGATCCACAGCATTTAAAGGCACCAGTAAAACCATTCAGAATGAATTGCTTGAGTGCATGTTAAGTACATATCATGACGAAATTCGGTAAGAAATCGACAATGTTGAATATGTAGCCGTGATAGCTGATGAAACTACAGATGTGTCTTGTCAGTTTCAATTAGTTATAGTGTTGCGCTATATTGTTGGTGGAAAACCTGTAGAAAGATTTTGGAAATTCGCGAACCCAGATGGCCATCATGCTAGTGCTATTGCAGATTGTATTTTGCAAGTAACTTTACACACTGATTGGAAAATCACCCGAAAAATTAATTGCTCAAAGTTACAATGGCGCCTCCGTAATGAAAGGAAATTTAAACGGCGTGCAGAAAAGAATTAAAGACATATATCCTCGTTCAAATTTTATTAATTGCTATGCACACCAAGTAAATCTTTTAATGTCAAAAGCGGCCTCCATCAATCGGAAAGTCCGCATTTTTTTCGCAAATCTTTCCGGAATTTGTTCTTTCTTTTCCAGTTCGTCTCAAAGAACAAGAGTTTTAGATGAGATTTTGCAGAAAAGATTACCACATGCATCTCAAACCAGGTGGAATTTTCATTCTCGAGGAGTCAACTGTATTTACGAATATAGAAATAACTTAATAGATGTAATGGAAACCATTGAAAACAGCGAAGAAATACGTTTGCCTTCTACGTGCATATAAAACTTTGTTAAATGATAAGAACTTTGTTTTTTGGTTAACGCTATTTCACAAGATAATACCACATGTCGAAATAGTTTTTAAACAACTACAAAAGAAAGACATTGACCCTGTAAAAGTTAAAGTAATTATGGAGACCTTTGAAACTTCCATTCAAAGAATTAGAGAGCAGGCTGATGATAGTGTTGAAATTGAAGGGTGTGAAAAAATTCCTGTGAAAAGACGGCGATGTGATGATTCTGAGAACCGAAAGAGACAATATTTAGAAGTTTGCGATGTCATTGTTTCTGAAATAAAAACTAGATTTCAGTTTACGGGACATCTCGCAGCATCAAATTTATTTGATGTTGAAAAATTTAAAACTTATCAAACTAAATTTCCTGCCGAATACCTCAGTGATATGGTAAAAGAGTACCCGTTTTTGGAAGAAAAAAGATTGCAGGGCGAACTTGAAGTGTGTTATTCGAGACCAGAATTAAGAGCTATTTCTGGTGCTGTTCCATTTTTATCATTCATTATTGAAAATGACCTTACCGATACATTTCAAGAAACATCAAAATTATTAAAACTGTTGATAACAATGCCAATGTCAACATCAGAAGCCAAAAGATGTTTTTCTATGATGAAAAGGGTAAAAACCTTTCTCAGAAACACGATGAAGGAGGACCGACTCACCGCTTTAGGCATGCTTTCTTGCGAAAAAATCATTCGTGAGTAACATTGACAATTGCAACAAGAAAGTTATCGATTTATTTGTCACCAAAAAGAACAGAAAAATGGACTTTTTGTATCATTCGTTTTAGTGCCTTAATTCATTGAGATAGTGACTCTTAACATTATTTTATGTGACTTAATGTGTAAATAAATCTTCAATAATATCATTGAATATGATATTTCTTCACAAACTGCTGATGAACGTTCACCCCTCCAGTATGGTGAGTCATTGAACATTAAACCAATTACTATTGATTTTTATTGCATGTCCTTACTATATTGTTTTGAATTATTAAAAATAAAACACCTCTGGAGATTCTTTGCTGAATATTGCTTGTAGCAATGCAGGAATTCAGCTACTTGCCTTAGAAGCTTTGTCAATGCGAGGAGGTGCTATTTTTTTCTATTTGTTAGTTTCTTCCAAGGAGTGTTAGACAAATTTATGAATACATGTGGCAGTAAACGACTCTCAAACTAAATGTGTTTCACTGCGTAAAGAGTGTGCCATTGCAGTTGTGGTTATTGAAGGCAATTGCTTATGTTCTGTAAGCAGTGTGAGATAAAGAAAGTATGTGACTCCAGGCACTCAACGTTCTTGGAGCCCTCTGTTTTGAAGGGGAAAAAATATATATATTTTGTAAGAACAAAGATAAGATTTCGTAGATGACTAAATGAATAGATCATATTTTTCATACGATTAAACAAAAGAATTTTACATTTTATGATATTTTGAAAAATGCTTTTATTTCTTGCTCTACAATGAAACCAAAAAAAATTTGCATGATTTTTATATTATTTTGATCATTTTATTTTGGATTATTCTATTCATTTTTCTTATTTTTATTCAATTAAATATATTAACTCTCATGGGGAGCCTTAAAAATCGGGAGCCTCAATCTACTGTCTAGTCGTATCTATTGGATAATCCAGCACTGTCTGTAGTTCAGCTTCTCGATTTTTGGCTAATCCGTTATTGTTTACCTTTTGATCATTTATCATTCATTTCTTCAACTACAAAATTATTTCTTCAATCCGGCAGCAGGCTGGTAAAGAGACATTCAAACGTAGTAAATGTTCAAGTTGCCTAGATTCTTAGTCAAAACTGAACTTATTTCTTCCTTCCAACTTTCACTTCTTTTTTTTTTTTTTTTTTTAAATGTAATTCGTCGAAAAATTTCAATCTTGTCACTACCTAAGCGAATCACTTCGGCCGCCACTGGTGCAAACCACTGGTGTTTGTGTGAGATTGTAACATCGAGTCTCTTATCATGCACTACGATGGTTAGGTGTCGATAGCTATGGTGGTGTGGGGAAAATGGTGGTTGAAAGTGGTTGACGCATGGCACTTTCATATTTCTACCAAAGACGTGTGTGTACTCACATTGCAACCGGAACTACCAAGCGTTGACCTCTGGCATTTGTGTCTGGTAGTAGCCTGGAGTCTTACATCATTCACTATGCTGATTGCATGTTGGTAGCTAGGGGGGTGTGGTAGGCGTGGTGGTTGAAAGTGGCGGGCCTGATATAAAAATAGGTATCACATTCCTATATTTCAACTCACTGTTGATTGTGTGTAGTATTAACCTCAAGTCTCCCAATGTGCACCATGGTGGTGTCATGTTGGTAAGCTATGTGAGTGTGGGAGATATGATGGTTGAAATTGGTCAACAGAGGGCATTTTCATATTTCGACCAAAGACATGTGACCACATATTTCACTTTGCAGCCATAAATACCATGAGGATATCACTGATGTTTCTGCATGGTAGTAGCCTTGAGTCTCCCATCGCACACTGTGGTGGTTACATGTCAGTAGCGCTCAATTAAAATTCTTTACAATTACAAACAAATTCGTGGGCACCAGCTAGTACATAATCAAAAGAGGTGGAAGTAAATATGGGAGTGCCACAGGGTTGTGTATTGGGACTGTTGCTGTTCATTATTCTAATGAATGACTGTGTTGACGGATTACATTCAGAATTTAGGTTTTTTTTGCAGATGATATAATGGTATATAATAGGATCAAAACAGGTGAATACTGTGAATAGTTGCAGGGTGACCTGGATAGAATATCCAAATGTTTAGCTCAGCATGGAATGAAGATAAATGCCAAGAGTCAGCTTATTAGGTACACAGATAAAAAAACCAAATGTTAATTATGATTATAGGGTCAGAATCACTTGTTGAAGGCTTGATATCTTGGCATAACTAAATTGGGCAGAGCAAATTGAGGTGGTAGGAAAAGGTTACAAAATTCTTCATTTACTGGAAAGGGTGATGAGAGGATATACCAGAGAAGTTAGGGAATTGGGTTACAAAACTTTGGCCAGACAATTGGTTAAATATGGTAGTGTAGTATGGGACCCAGATTTTGGCTATCAAATACAGGAATTGGAGAGTGTGCGAAGTAGAGCAGCTGGATTTTTTTGTGCAAATCATTGCAAGACCCAGTCTGTAACTGATATGATAAAGTAGCTGGATCAGTGGCGGCTGAAGTGATTTGCGCAGGTAGTGAAAACAATGAAATTTTTCTACGGTTTACTGATCAATATTGAAGTGAAAGGTGCCTCGAAAAATAGGAATCTCACAACATAGAAATTAGCAATATGTGAAAGTCTCATTACCTGCAGTTACTGCCGGATTAAAAAATGATTCTGAAATTAATCAATGATAAATGCTTTTCATTGACCAAACGGTAAACATTGAGCGATTAGCCAAAAAACCTACAAGTTGATCTACAGGCAGTGCTGGATTACCCAAAAGGCAGGACTAGGCATTACTAGGCAGCAGCCTGGAGCCCCCAATTTTTGAAGCCCCCCTGAATGTTAACTTTTTTTCATTAAATCAAAATAATAAAAAATAAAATCATCCAAAATAAAACAATCAAAGTAATACGAAAATAATGAAAATTATTTTTGTTTTATTGCACTGTATGATAAATAAAAGTAATTTTCAAAATATTATAAATTGTAAAATTTGTTTGTTAATTGAAAAAAAATTATGATAAATTCTATAAGTCATCTACAAACTTTTTCTTTGTACTTATAAAACACAGATAATTATTTTCAAAAACAAAGGGAATCAAAATTTTTGAGTGCCTAGGGCCCCATACCTTCTTAATCCGTCACTGTCTTCAATGGTCACGACAACAATGGAACACACATTGCTTGAGAATAGTTTCCCATTACGTGCATTCATAAACTTACGTAATTCTCCTTCAGAGGCAGGGCCGAATTAAGACAGCGCGGGGCCCGTAGCAAATGTGAAGAAGATGCCCTAGATTTTTGGCATCCGGGAGAAATTGTAGAGCTAAAAAAACAGAAGGCGCGAGGCCCCCCAGAAAGTGCGAGGCCTGTAGCATTTGCTACCTCCTGCTACGTGGTTAATCCGGTACTGTTCATAGGAACTAAGAAACAATATTGACAAAGCTTCTAGGGCAGCATTTCTCAACCTTTTTCAACCCGAGTACCATTAAATTATCAAAAATAATGCTGCAGGTCTCTGACTTACATGGGCCTAAATTTTATTTTTTCCTGTTTACGTTTCAGCTATCTATGGACTATGATTAAACAACTGCATTTCCTCTTCTGAGTTTCCTTCCTCAGTCGCCAGAACTCTTTCATTCCCTGGCTCGCTCCTGTTTTTTCTTCCTCTGAAAAAACCCTCCTTTTTCTGGTTGGCTTTTCTACAATCAGATCCTTTACCTCCGCAATTTTTCCTCTGAATAGTTCCCTGTCTTTAACGTCTTCCACCCTGCGCCTAATTTTATTATTTATGATGATATTAACATCTCGCACATGTATCATTATAACATAATAAATCTAAAACCGTGTTTTGAATTCCTATGAAAATGCAGATATGAAACTGGAAATGAACTATTAAAAGTTAATTACATGTTAATCAGACCAAACCAGATAAATAATAATGTTACTATATAGGCTGGACAATACGCTATACCACCGGCCTACATGCATAATAAACTAAAATAAAAGATGCTAGACCGTACACCATTTATTTCGTTTACTTCACCACACACATTACCAATCCTACTACATACCATGGTTTCTCATACCCATCTAAAACCCTTAGTACACCATCATTTACTTAACTCTAGACAAACGGCGCTCTTTCTGATGCCATCTGGAAATGAATAGACTATTGTAGAAACAACGCTGTTCTATCCTCATCCTGGATATGCCACATTTTTTCCCGGTCATTGAAATATTCAACACTTTTAAAAAGTTGGGCAAACAGCCTTATAAGAATATGGTATCAAAATTTATGATATTCTGCCTGTGGATCACCTGAACTATCTTTGCAGACTACCAGTTGTCTGCGAACCGCAGGTAGAGAAGCGCTGTTCTAGGGAATATTTAGTTGAATGTTACAAAAATTGCAGCTGCTGCTGTGCTCTACCGTCAGTGTTACTAACTTTATCTAGCTGCAGCATGTGACAGAACGAAGTTGTCTCCATTCACCACAAAAAAAAAGTGAACCCCACCCTTGAATATTTCCACAAAAATGCTAGAGCACATGCGTGATTTGTGACATCTGAAAACTGTCTCCATGACAGCAAAACAGTTCACTGATGTGACCAACAGATGGAATTAAAAATTTTCCCTAGCTGTCATAAGTTATCGTAGAGTAGAGAATGTCGCATTAGTAAATATTTATTTTTCTTGCACTACATTTATTTTTTAATTTATTTATTCTTGATTAGAGGTGGTGACATGTCACAGTGTCACTACGTCTAGAGCCGCCATTGAGCTGGATTGGGAGTAATTGGAGGAAAGGAGGAAGGTGAAGAGAGTGCTGGTAATGTACAAGGCATATGTTGGTGATGGAGCTTGGAGGGATATTGGTCAAAGAGTTAGGAATGGCGCGTGGAAGGGGAAAGGCAACCATGACCACAAGCTGACACTCGATTACATGCATAAGTGAGCAGAAAAATGTTCTTTTGTTGGTAAGGGTGTCAGGGATTGGAACAAATTACCAGTGAAGTTATGAATAATTTACCAAAAATGTTTAAGGATATTAAAATTAAAATTTGTACATCAGAAAAGTGAATGGGGGAGGAATTTAATACTGCAACTACAAAAGAAAATTTAAAAAATAATATAAAATAGGGTAATTGGATGACTAGGAGAATTGCCACCAGAGTGTTAGCTCCAGCACAATTAAATTAATAATAATAATACAAAACTATGAAGCAATGAAATCCTCTCGAGTGTCCAGCCAGATGATGTTGTATAAACACAATGTTTCAACAGCTAGCTCTGCTGTCTTCATCAGGTTTCAGATGTCTTCTAGCTGTTGCAAGCTGACTGTCACTGCCTAGACTGGCTTAGCCTCCTATCAACCTTCCTTCATACAGTCAGGAATGGTGCTCAAAAACTTGGGCTCACTATGACGCCCACTCTACAGCCGTCCGGATGAGCCGGCAGTCCATGATGCTGTTGGGCTCGCTCGCTCTGAATTGGTCGGGAGTGCTGGCATAATATGTGGTCCGATGTGGCGCCCGACTGGATCCAATTGCACCCTCTTGCATCCTGCTGTGCAGATTTTCTTGGGAGATCACTAATGATCGGTCTCCAGGCTTCACTCAGATAGAGCCCGCCGTTCCTATTCATGTTGTTATCATTTAGCCGGATTTCCAACACCTTGCTTATGACCGAGTCCCAGAAGGAAGAAGCCCTGGCCAGCGCTACAGTTTTGTCAAACTCTATCCTGTGCTCAGGCTGTCGAAATGTCGTGTTTATAAAATACCATCAGGCTGGACACCCCAGAGGATTTCATTGCATCATTACGCCGGGAAAGTCTCCACTCACACAAAACTATGAAATTACAAGAATGGTTTTTTTTTTTGTTCATGTTAATAATTTTGTCGTTGTTGGGGTTAAAGGCCAGTCTACACATAATGTCTTGACTGACATTTTACTTGATCAGGCAAGACGACTGGTAAAACTGACCAATAATTCGCGTCCAAATTCATACATTTTTGACTTCCGTCTTTAGCTCAGTTCTATTGAAATCATGGGTGAAGCATTACTTTTAGTGTATACTTTGATATGTTTGATGAGATTAAAAAGTAAGAATGGTCTAGAAGATGGTTGCTAAAGAGGAAAAGGTTATTTGATCTGAATTTGCTTCGGAAATTACCTCATGAACCTGAAGACTGGCGTAATTATTTACGAATTGTTATGGACCCTAATTTGAAATAATCTAAAAAACAAAAACAAGACATTGATGTGAGAAGGAGAATCTCACCCCTTGAGAGACTGACTGCTATGCTAAGATTTCAAGTAGAAACTACGGAGATCTTGAGTTCACAGCTGTAATGTCGCAACAATCTCTTAGCCACCTTATACCAGAATCTTATTGAGTTATATATGAAAAGTTGAAATAAGGAAACATACACAACATTCAATTACGAAGGCTTTTCCTGAAAGATGTGAAATGTGTAAGGGATACATTCAAGATGTACTTTAATAACCAAGGATCATGACATTGGGATGACAAAACAGCAATTCTTTTTAGGAGAATTTGATAATTTGTCTAGCTATTAAATAAATATACTTTATTTTTATATGTACATTTGCAGTGGTTAACATCTTACTTCAACTTCTGAATCATCCTCTGTATTATTATTTGGGGTATCTTTATAATCTTATATATATATATAAAAATAGATGTGTTTTTTCCTATATTTCACTTTTCAGTCACCACTACCTAGCACAGATCACTGACTTTTGTGGGTGGAAGTAGCATGGAGTTTCCTGTCATGCACAACGTTGGCCGAATGCCGATAGCTGTGGGGATGTGGGAGACATAATGATTAAAGTTGGTCAGTGCAGGGCGTTTTCATATTTCGACCAAAAATTCGTATCTCCGTATACTTCTCTTTCCTGCACGACTACATCACATAGACCTTTGGTGTTTGTGTGTGGTAGTAGAAACATCTTTCCTGTCGTGCACTATCGTTGTTAGATGATGGTAGCTATGGGTGTGTGGGAGATATGGGGGTTGAAAGTGGTCGACCTGTGGCAATTTCATACATCTGCCAAAGACAAAAGTGTCATGGTGTATCACTTTTCAGCGAAAAATATAGATCACAGATAACTGGCGTTTGTGTGTAGTAGTAGCACAGATTCACCTTTCGATCACAACAGCGGCCGAATTTCAGAAACTGTGGTACTGTGGTAGATATGGTGGTTGTAAGTGGCCGACCAAGGATATTTTCGTATTTCGACTGTCTCCGCATATGTCACTTTTCTGCCACAACTACATAGCATAGAGCATTGGTGTTTGTGTTTGGTAATAGAATCGTATCTCATGTAGTGCACTATGGTTGTTAGATGTCGGTAGCTATGGGGGTGTGGGAGAAATGGGGTTTGAAAGTGGTCGAATTGTGGCAATTTCATACTTCTGCCAAAGACAAAAGTGTCATGGTGTATCACTTTTCAGTGAAAACTATAGATCACAGATAACTGGCGTTTGTGTGTAGTAGTAGCACAGAGTCAACTTTCGATCACAACAGCAGCCGAATTTCAGAAACTGTGGTACTGTGGTAGATATGGTGGTTGTAAGTGGCCGACCAAGGATATTTTCGTATTTCGACTGTCTCCGCATATGTCACTTTTCTGCCACAACTACATAGCATAGAGCATTGGTGTTTGTGTTTGGTAGTTGAATCGTATCTCATGTAGTGCACTATGGTTGTTAGATGTCGGTAGCTATGGGGGTGTGGGAGAAATGGGGTTTGATAGTGGTCGACCTGTGGCAATTACATACTTCTGCCAAAGACAAAAGTGTCATGGTGTATCACATTTCAGCGAAAACTATAAATCCCAGATAACTGGCGTTTGTGTGTAGTAGTAGCACAGAGTCACCTTTCGATCACAACAGCGGCCGAATTTCAGAAACTGTGGTACTGTGGTAGATATGTTGGTTGTAAGTGGCCGACCAAGGATATTTTCGTATTTCGACTATCTCCGCATATGTCACTTTTCTGCCACAACTACATAGCATAGAGCTTTGGTGTTTGTGTTTGGTAGTAGAATCGTATCTCATGTAGTGCACTATGGTTGTTAGAAGTTGGTAGCTATGGGGGTGTGGGAGAAATGGGGGTTGAAAGTGGTCAACCTGTGGCAATTTCATACTTCTGCCAAAGACAAAAGTGTCATGGTGTATCACTTTTCAGCGAAAACTATAGATCACAGATAACTGGCGTTTGTGTGTAGTAGTAGCACAGAGTCACCTTTTGATCACAACAGCGGCCGAATTTCAGAAACTGTGGTACTGTGGTAGATATGGTGGTTGTAAGTGGCCGACCAAGGATATTTTCGTATTTCGACGAAATGCATGTGTCTCCGCAGATTTCACTTTTCTGCCACGACTACATAGCAAAGAGCATTGGTGTTTATGTGTGGTAGTAGAATCGTGTCTGTTGTCGTGTACTATGGTTGTTAGATGTCTGTAGCTATGGGGGTGTGGAAGATATGGGGGATGAAAATGGTCGACCTGCGGCAATTTCATATTTCTGCCAAAGACGCATGTTTCACGGTGTATCACTTATAAGTGAAAACTATCAATCGCAGATCACTGGCGTTTGTGTGTGGTAGTAACACAGAGTCTCCCATCGATCACAACGTTGGCCGAAATTTGGTAACTGTGGGAGCGTGTGAGATATGGTGTTTGAACTTGGTCGATAATGAATATTTTCGTATTTCATCCAGAGACTTGTGTGTATCAGTAAATTTTACTTTGCTGCCAGAACTACATAGCGCAGAACACTGGTATTTGTTTGTGGTAATAGTATCGAGTCTCCCATCGTGCACTATGGTGGTTAGATGTCTATAGCTGTCAATATGAATTCTTTACAATCACGAACGAAGTCGTGGGTACCAGCTAGTTTATGAATAAAAGAAGGTCGAAATTCCACAGAGAAGGTTTGTAAATATCATTGGCTTTTTTTTTAACTTATGGCTTTACACCTCGTTGACATTGAGGTCATTAAGAGACGGGATGGGACTGGGGACAAGGAATGGGAAGGAAATTGGCCATGGCCCTTTTGAAGGAAGCATCCCGGCATTTGCCTGGAGTGATAAGGGGGAAACCATGGAAAACCCAAATCTGGATGCCCAGATGGGGATTCTAACCGCCGTCCTCCCGAATGTGAGGCCAGAGCGTTAACCACTCACCCACCACGCTTAGTTAAATATCATTGATACCAGCATCAAAACGTGCAGACTGCTAAAATTTTAGAAATATTTTAAGAAACACTGAAAGAAAAGTTTTTGATTATTTTTTTTCATATCCGCTTCGTTTGTATCTCCAAGATACAATTGCTTATATTTACCAACTACAGCTTATGCTTGACTTGGTCACTGTAGTCATTTGACTTTAACTTGCTGTATACAATGATAACTAGCATACAACTCTATGAATTCCATAAAAAAATCACTGTCCTAGCAAAAGACCACCGCGTAAAATGTTTTCCAAAAGAAAAACAAAATAATAGTTGCGTAAAATCTTCTAGGGCTTTCCACCGAGGTAGTACATCAATGTAGGACAATGTTTCGATGCCTGCCTCAGGCTCCATCTTCTGGCAAAGAGTCGGATTCTTGGAAGCATCCACATTTAAAACACCTGCGTTTGCCAGGTGATGTCAGTCATGTGCATTGAGGCCAATCAGTGCACAGGTGGTGGGGCAGGGAAGGACCTAGTGGGGCGGCCAGGTAGTGGTGCCGGAGACATGGTAGGGGTACGCATGGCGGAAGGTAGCGGCAGGCAATGATAATCTTGCAGCCATGATATCTGCCTACTAAGATGATTTATTGCTGGATTCTGTGCTGTGCTAAGGTGGTATCCTGAATCCCTATTCACAATTCCATCTGTCAGGCGAATCTCCAATGCTTCCTTTATCACACTGTCCCAAAAGCCCTTGGTGAAAAATAATATTTTTGTCGCCTCGAAGTTGAAGGTATGCCCTTCTTCAATACTGTGCACTGAACAACATGATGGAGTAGCCATGGGTTCGCCCCTGTCCCCAGTGGTCGTCAACATGTTTATGGAATATTTTGAGGACACCGCTCTTGAGAGTGCAGAACTCGACCAACTTCATTTTACAGATACATGGATGATAAGTTTGTGATATGGCAGCATGGAAGAGAGAAACTGGATGAATGCCTTGAACATTTTAATGGAATTAATGATAATATCAGAATTATGATGGATTTGGAACTGGACGGTTGCCTGCCTTTCCTGGATATTTTAATTACGAGGAAATCAGATGGCACTCTGGGGCATCGTGTTTACAGAAAGCCACTCATACTGACTTATATCTTGGGGCGCAGAGCTACCACCACCCTGCTCAATGCAGTTCGGTGTTGTTGTCCTTGCTACATCATGCCAGAGCCATCTGTGATGTAGACAGTCTTCTGGCTGAACTGGGCCATTTACGACGCACATTCCGTATGAACGGATACAGTAAGGCAGAAATTAACAGAGCTTTTCACAAGAAAGTGAAGAAGAGGACGGAGAAACAGTAAGCGGACCAGTATGTGTTCCTACCATATGCCGGGGCAATTTCAGCCAAGATTGCCAGAATGTTAAACAAAGTTAGGATTAAAACTTACTTCCACCCACCTAAGAAGATAAGGGACCTATTACGCAACGTTAAGGAAGGGTTGGGCCTTAGGCATCCCGGCATATACTCGAATCCCTGTGAATGTGGGCTACGATATATCAGGCAGACCACACGGTCTACATTCCAGCGTTGTTTAGAACATGCAAGATGTGTACGGTTGGAACAGGTCATCAAGTCGGCCGTGGCCTTGCACAGTATTGAAGAAGGGCAAACCTTCAACTTTGAGGTGACAAAAATATTATCCTTCACCAAGGACTTTTGGGACAGTGTGATAAAGTAATCCATGGAGATTGGATTGGCAGATGGAATTGTCTACATCTACATCCATACTCTGCAAATCACAAACATTGTGGGTGGCAGATGGTGCTAAGCACCAATCCTAAACCCGCGCATTCCAATCCCGAATAGTGCGAGGAAAGAAGGAATACATAAAAGCATCAGTATGGCATCTTATTTCTCTAATCTTATCCCTCCGGTCATTGCGACCTAAAAAGGTTGGCGGAAGAAGTATTTCATTGTACTCGAAATTAAAATTTTTTCACATATTCTCCAATAAATTCGAACGCAAGCTACGTCGTCTGTCTTCCAAACTATCACAGCACAATCTATGTATCAATTCTGTGACGCTTTTATAAGGGCTGTAACAACAAGTCATGAATCGAGCGGCTCTCCTCTGCACCCTCTCCACTGAGTCAATCAGAACCTTGTGATACGGATCCCAAACTACACAACAGTAATACAGATGCGGACACACTAGTGTTTTATATGCTATCTCCTTTGTATAAGCATTTCAATTCCTCAAAATACAACCTATGAATCGTAATTTAGAATTAGCCTTACCTACGACGGAAGTTATGGGCATGTCCCACTTCATGTTGCTTTGTACTATCACCCCCAGATACTTCACGGAATAAACCGTGTCTACAGCTGAATTGTTTATTTTATACTCTTAACAAACTGATTCTTTTTTGTTACTTATCCACATTGCCTTGCACTTTTTGCAAGTAAGTGTAAGCTGCCATTTATGGCACCAATCGAAAATAGCATCCAAATCGCACTGAATTTCTAAGCAATCGTTGGAGCACCTAATTTCCCTATAGTTAACTGCATCATCGGCAAACAATCGCAACCAGCATTTGACATTGTCTCCTAGATCGTTTATAAATAATAAGAAAAGAAGTGGTCCTATTACACTTCCTTGAGGAATACCCAAATTAACATTTATCTTAGAAGAGGCTTCCCCGTCAACAACGACATACTGTGATTGACCAGTTAGAAAATCACATATCCACTCGCAAATCTGAGTCGAAATACCGTAATCTCGAATCTTTGCTAAAAGTCGGTTGTGTGGTACAGAATCAAAAGCTTTCTGAAAATCCAAGAAAATTGCATCAACTTGCGAACCTGCATCGATAACTTTCAATACGTCATGGGAAAATAGGGCCAATTGTGTTTCACACGATCTCTTTTTCCGAAATCCGTATTGACACGTTGTAAGTAACTCATTCTCATCTAGAAACTTCATAACGTCCAAGCATATGACATGTTCCAGAATTCTGCTGCAGACAGATGTTAGAGATATGGGTCGATAATTTCTAGGATCACTCTGATCTCCTTTCTTGAAAATGGGAATTACCTGGGCTATTTTCCAGCTAGAAGATACTTTTTTCTCTTCTAAAGATTTATGGAATATATCTGACAGATATGGTTCAATATCCTCTGCGTATTCAGAAAATATTCTTATCGGTATACCAACGGGACCCGGCACTTTACCCCACTGCAGGAGTACAATACCTACACTATCAATTTCTATTGGATCCATCTCTAATTCCACATGATGTGGTAAAGTGGGGATGTTTTCCATGTTTTCATGCATGAATGAATTTTTGAATTCAGTGTTAAAGGCGGTAGCCTTGTCGCAGCTGTCTTCAATTTCCCATCCATCTTTTATTAGAACTGGCTTATTGTTCCCACTACAATTAACTTTTTTTATATACGACCAAAATTTCTTAGGGTCTTCAGTGAGGCTCTTAGAAAGAGAATTGGAACGAAAGTCATTAAAGGCCTCAAGCATCGCATTCTTAACATGTCCCCTTATCTGCTCTAACTTATCTAAATCAGTCCGATGTATCGTCCATTTTGATCGTGCATGTATCTTCCTTTGCTTTTTGAGTAACCTTTTAACCTCCCACGTGCACCATGGGGGATCGTTCTCTTCCCTGATTGTCCATTTCGGTATATGCAAGTTCATACCTTCCCCGACTATATGCAAGAATCGATGCCACCTCTCTTCCCCTATTGTGAATAGGGATTCAGGATACCACCTTAGCACGGCATGGAATCCAGCGATAAATCATCTTAGGAGGCAGAGATCAAGATTATTCCTGAAAGCTGCTCCCCTCCGCCATGCGTATCCCTACCACGCCTCCGGCCCCACTACCCGGCCACCCCACCAGGTCCTTTCACTGCCCCACCACCTGTGCATTGATTGGTCCCAACGCATGTGACTGACGTCTCCTAGCAAACATAGGGCTTTTAAGCGTGGACACTTCCAAGAATCCGACACTTCACCGGAAGATGGAGGCTGAGGCAGGCTTCGAAACGTTGCCCTACACAGACACAATACCTCGGTGGAAAGCCCTAAGAGATTTTACGCAACTCACTCACCGAGAAAGCTTACATTTGTTTAAAATAATAGTTTTAGCTCTACACAAGCTGAGAGATGATTAAAGACTGAAGTGTCACTTAAGATCGAAAACAATGCTCCCGCCTATCCGTTTTCTGGAAGTTGTCAGGCAAGACCAAAAGCAATGCTACCGCTGATCCATTTTCTGGAAGTCATCCGTCTTCATTCAGTTCACGTAAAATGTCTGTTTTGCTGTTCACACACAATTTTTTGTCTGATATGTTTTGCCTGATCAAGTAAAACATCCATCAAGACATTACATGTATCCCGGCCTTACAGGTGTGTCAGCGACAGGGTCATTAGTGCCCTAACAACAACTGGCTTAGCAATGTGGCTTAAAATTTACAATATTACCGTCTGCTTGGCCGACTGTAGTGATAATTTTGCTGCTACATTTTTCACAAACACCATTGAAATTAATAGTTCAATTTTACCATGGAAGGTAATTAAATAAGGACTAAATATTCAATAGAAGCAAGCCTCAAAATCACTTCAACAATCAACCAGTGTTACAATTGGTCTACGACTTGGTAAAACTTGTAAATTCTATCAAATGACCAAAGATCCTCCAAAAACTGGAATGTGTCAAATAGGAATACTCCAAAAATCCTCTCCTATACTTTAAAGTTATCAACCAGTCTCAACACAGTCTAGCTAAATTTTGCCTCAATCTACAAACCATGCCAAAGTGACCCTGCTTCAACAACAAACTTCAACTATCTAACTAAAATCTCAAAATGGAGGGTTTATAAAGACCTCCAAGCTTCCTTCACATGCCATATTTCTCAAAGCTTTGTATTTCCCACGAAACAATTCCATCAAAATCAATTTAATAAAATTTTAAATTTCACAAACAATACACCAGCACTTCTCAACCTTTTTCAACCCCAGCAAAATGTCCAAAATAATTCTACATAACACTAACTTGAATGGGCCTCATATTTTACCTGTGTACCTATCAATTGTTATTGGCTCATACTGTGGTCCTTTAACATTTAAATATAATGATCATAACTTAATCCTCAAAGGAATGCTTCTCTCTTACATGCCGACTGTCAATATACTATTATAGCAAAAATGCGGTAATATCCTCGTTTGCTGGAAATACCAGATGTCTGCTGGTTGTTGGAATATTGATGGCTTTTAGAAAGTTTGTCTTACAGCTTATACTTCCTTATAGTCTTATACAGTATGAGTATGGAAAACATTTTATGTGAACAATTATGTTTTGTTACGAAATATATAATTCAGTTTGTCATGAACAAGCACTTAGTTGGGGTTAGTACCAAACACTTAGTCTGAATCTATAACTGTGATGTGTTGCCTTTGGATAATTAGATTATTCATTTAAATAGAAATCAGTTGCCACCAGATTGGATAACCTCTATCGGGAAAGGTAAGTTCAAATCAAAGTCACTGCTACTGTTAAACCATCACTATATTCTTCTGAAAAATTTTACAAGTGCTTTAACAATCTTTAAGCATCGGAAAACTTCTCCAAATTAAGTAATTGCTAGTACTGATAAATGATTACAGCCAGACCAGCCCTTATGAACCCCTAACTGCTTTCAGTCAAATGAAGGTTGCAAGTATTTGACGCACGCACAGAAATTTCTAAGATGGCTGCCAGAAACACTATGACATGGCATCGTTTGTTGCCTCCTACCTACATCTCTGTGCCAAACATTGACCAACGTGGTGCTTGCTCAACCAACTTTAATGAACTGGCCATGAGGAGCCTTAGCGCCCCCTTTTTATAGCGGCGTCCTGTGAACCAGGAAAATTCCCAATTCTCACGAAATCACCCAAAATTTTTGGGTACATGATTGATTCCAAACGACTTGAAATTTTTACACTAGATAGCTTACCTCCTAAACATTAAAATGAATCCTAGTCAAAATTCCTGTATCTGTAATAATTTAACCATAAAAAATTATTTTCCAAAAAATTCCAAAAATGTTTATAACGCCTAAAGTTTAAGTGCTATGAAGTTGAAATAACCTTTGTAATGATTTATTCTTGCTCCTCTTTCATTTGATATCAAAATCCACTTTCTTACTATTTTCTAACAGGGTAAACTAAAAATTGTGAAATTTAAATTGTAGATATTTCCTAAAGTATTGAAGTTATGGTTCTGAAAATTTTAAATGATTCTACATTAGCTTTTCAATAAGGTATCATCACTATCTAACTGTAATAACAGTTTTTTGATAGCTTTTTCATCATTTTACCAACTCAACCCCTCCCCCTTATAGTTTGAATTCTTACCAAACTCCTACCAGAAACTGCCATCTCTGGATGAATTTTAATTATTTCTTTTTCAGATATCAGCCCAAATATTGCATATATTCAAAAACCAATTGATGTGTTATGCTCAGAAAAAAATTCCCTTTAATTAAATACTACCCTTTTTGATAGTTTCACCTCATGGTATTCTTAACTTTCAACATCTTCCAAAAATAATCCTTAAATTTTAGTTATATCTCTCAAAATTTTATCTGATGTGTAATGAAAAATCATACTTCTTTTGGGATATAAATCATTTTTCTATCTTGAAAATTATGACTTCAGGAATTTTAAATGTGCTTTATGACAACTTTCTACATTCAACAAAGCTCGATTTAAAAAGTCTTAAAACACTTCAGGAAAACTTCCTATCAACAAAGGTACAAATCTCATTTTGCTAGTTAGGGTTTGAAGTATCTCTGAACATGAATGCAACTTTTCTGAACTCCTTTATAGGACAGTATCTATATTATGTTCTGGCTTTATATATATGTTTACTTTGTTATATGACTTGAAATACGTAAGAAAATTACTTTAAACTTGATTTGCAATATTACTGAGTTGACCTCGATGCTCTCTAAACAAATTTGGTTATGAAATTACAAAATTTAGGTTACCTGACAAGCTAGAATCAAATTTTTAAAATTCTACTTGCAGAGAAGTTGAGAAATGTTGTACCAGACTATTCAATCCCTGATCTAATGTTTGCTTGTTTAATAATTAATACTTTCGTCTATCCTATGGGACTATGTTATTCAACTACCAAATCAATGTGTTTCCTGCTGTTCGTGCATATTCACAAATATTCTTCTGCTCTCTGAAGCACTTGACAACTTACCCAAAAAAATGTTTTCAAATCATGCCAGTAAATTAATTTATGAAAATCCTTTAAAATTACCAAAAATCTACAAAATTGGTTGAAACCACTAAATGTTTCAAACTTAAAGGATTTAATTCTGCTAACCCTTTTTTTATTGACTTTGGCATAAATATGGATGTACGCAAATAACTGTCATAGATGGAGTCAATCCTTACACTTTATCTCTCAGTTTGTATTTTGTCCTATAGTGATCCAACTCAAGAGCAATGATTCTGATGTCATATTTGTTGGGTATGTCGATACTGAGGTTATATTATCATATAACATTATTTTTCTGGATATGACCTCATTAACAGGATAAAGGATTCTTAAAACACACAAAATCAATAGCAAACAACTTTGAGAAGAGTTTTCAAGTATTTTTAGAGAAAGAAAACATGTTTAATCAATTTCATAGGTCATCAAAAGTAGTATATAGGATTTTTCTCATTTCAGAATATATTTTCTTGCATTCATTTTCAGAGCTGTGGAGTTAAATTATGATTCAAATGAGGTCTAACATTTAGGGTCTAGAAAATTTTGTTACAGAGATTCAAGTATAAAATTACCCAGTGGCAGCTCACGGTTTTTTATAATAGGGAAGGCTGCGAATCTTCCCCATGCGGTGAGAGTCATACAGATTTTTTTGTCCCATACAATTATGTCTTAAAATAAGTATTTTTGGCAGTTCAATCTAATGGACATGTGATTGTATCAAATATTTTTCACTGGAATTATGTTTTTTCACCTTCACATGAAAATTCTTTAAGTCTGTAATACCATTCACCATCCAAGCGATGTCATTATAATTCGTAACATGAGAAACATAAATATTCATTTTTTACTTCACAACCACACAACCACTCAGCTGCATCATACATTGCTCTGCTGAAATTGTGAACATACCCTGCCTGGATATGCAATGCTTTCTTTCTTGACTGATGTTAAAATCGCGTCTAGGTGCAACAAGATTCTTCACTTTAACCCAGTAAATTGCAGACCAAATTCATACTGTACATTCAGTTGCCAGAAAGCTGCCGCTATATTAAAAAACGAATACATAACTCACAAGAGCTCAGGCTCAACCGCACAACACACAAAACGAAACTTCCAAATAACACACTTTCTTGCGTAAACTCCTTTAGCAACTTAGATAATGATATGTTTCACGTGCTTATTTCATCTAATCGTTCGACAAATCCTCGCTAGATGATAAAACTTATATCACTATATTCTAGTGCACTCTAACTCAATGTTTACAAACTGAGTGTGCTGATACATTGACCAACGCCCAAAACATAAAAGTAGCCTTTACACTGTCAAATATAAATATTTAACGTTGATTAATGACGCATGAAAGCATAAACTGGAGATACAGTGACAGGGATTCGAGAGTCGAAGTTCAACCACTCTGCTGATTTCCCTACTATGTAACTAGCGTTACAAGAAAATCATGATGGGGTTGGTACGACTTCCTTAGGCTCTGCTCTGCAGTCTCCCATCATATCAATGCTCCGTAAAAGCAACGCCCCCAATTCTCTGCTACATGCAATGTAATGGCGTCAAAAGGTGCAGCCTTAAAAATACTACCCATTTGAGAAACATTCTTTTATATCAACAGTACTAAAAAAAATTGACTTAAAGTGTTTAAACGTGTGTGGAAAATTCTGGAAATGCTTCCTGTTAATTTAAATTCTGTATTACTTTATTTAAAAAATATATTTTAATACATCTTTTGGGGCGGCTCCACCTCAGAGCCTTTAACGACGAGCCGCTACTGAAATTACCACATGAAAGCATGGCATCAGAAATACTCTCTTAGCTAAAATTAACATTTAAATCATGCTTTACAAACATTCCAAAAGAATCGGAGTAAAATTAAAGATCCTCTTTGTTGAATCTTGAGTCACTCTGACATCACAAAACCCAGAAGGTATATATAAAAAAATGGAGAGGCAAATGAGGAAAATTGAGCAGTTTTTGGGTAAAGTTGCTTCAGTGTGGACATGTTATAGGTTCGAGAATAAATACCAAGCTGAAGACATGGCACACAGGTAGGATTTGGGAGGAACATGTCTGGCCACAAAGTTATAGGATATATAAGAGTGTTTATAACTTGGTGTATTAAAGGAAGCAGAAAAATATTAATACAAACCAATGTTTTTCTTTATGGCTTTACCCCTAATTGACATTAAGGTCATTAGAGGTGGAAAACAACAAGGGTCAAGGAACAGGAAGAAATTTGGCCATGGTGTTTTGAAAGAACCATCCTGGGATTTGCCTGCAATGTTTTCAGGGAATCCATGGAAAAGTAAAGTCTTGCCAGACAGGGATTGGAACCTGCATTGCACCATTGATGGCACTGATCCATCAGGTGATGGTCAGGAAGTTTTCATTTGAGATAATAGTTGGTACAAGTTGCAGGCCTAAAATAACTAGTGATAGCAAAGATAGCTGTGGTGTTACAGCCTGATGCATGAGTGTTATATTGTAACAATTCATGCTGTTGGTAGGTTATAAGGATGTAAGACTTAGGTTTTTAACTTAGGTCCATTACACATCCCGGATGCAGTGAAGAGGCACTTTAATAGTTGGAGCCATGCTGGTGGGGTTTCGACCATTCTGCCATAAATTATGTATCGTCGACTCCAATGCTGCCTCTGTAAGAATATCAATCACACTTTTTGCAGTTTTTTTGGTGTTATTTGTTTGTGAAACATATTTTTACGTCAGAAATAGAGTAAAACATCATCCACTCATTTATGTAAAACTGGATAGAAAACATAATCAGTATGCCCAGTATATGGACATTCGCAGGATTTGAACTCGAGCCATTCATACTATTTCAAGCCAAGAAAAACAGCACTTTATGCATCACTGACGTAAAGGTAATTATAGGTGAGATAGGATTGGTGACAAGGAATAGGAAGGAATTCGGCCATGGCCTATTGAAGGAAGAATCTCACATTTGGGGAAACCAATGAAAACCCAAATCTGAATGCCCAGACAGGGTTTTGAACCCAAGTACTCCCGAATATGAGGCCAGATCGTTACCACTCACCCACCACGCATGGGTATCTAGTCAAACTGTTAGATACTGGCAAAATAAGTGTGAGCTGACTGGAGTATAGCGGGATGTAGATATTTTACAGCTTGGTGGATGAATGAACTCGGATACAGGATCCGCAATGTAACACCCAATTGTTTTGTCAAGTGTGTTACTGCTAACAGAGAGGTATGACAGGTTCAGATTCAAATCTTAAACCCAACTTACCAGATTATGATTTACAGGCATCTTGTCATGACCAACTAGGCTGATGAAAAACTATGCATTATACAATCAGGATAAAACATATCTTCATAAAGATTTTATACTTTGCAGATAAACTGCAACATTTATTGGTTCACCATGCGTTACATATTCTGTAATGATCCTGGTAGTTTGAAGAATATAATATCCAAAGAAAAATTGTGGGGAGGGGGGGAGGGTAATCACTTGCCAGTATCAAGAATTTTAAATGGTTTGTTTCTCATGTCATCAGCCAGGTGAATATCTATGGCCTCAATTATCATGTTGTTGCAGTCCTGCACCATCAAAATACTTTGCTAAATTTTAAACCACTAAAATAGAAAGAAAAACACTGTCCTATATTAGTCATTCATACTTCCTCAACATTGAGAAAACCTATGCTCAATAAATTAAATTTAATCATCAATTGTAAACAAACTAAATTTTCTTCTGGTTGAATAAAAACAGGAAGAAGAATACATAGACTACCATATAACACAGTCATACTTATCATTACAATGTTTTTATACAAATAATTATTAAGTTGCATTTTATAATCCACAGTTCGTAACACTGTTCACTAGATTTCTTGAAGATCATCAGTTACTATCACAAATAAACCACCTGACCAAAACATTATTCACTGTCACTAAAGTTGCTCCTTCAGTTTTTCTTCTCTCAGACCTTTTCACTTTCTCTTATATTAAAATAATAAGCAAATTAAATGTGATGGCAAATTATAAAGATTGTTATTTACATTTTAAACTTTATATTGTATTAAATCTCAAAAAATTTAAGCATGTGGAACAGGTTTCACAAATGTAAAAAAATATTATATGTTCCTTTTAATATCCTATGCTGCAACCAACAAGTAAAATTAAACCTTCAGAAATTTTAATCCAGCATGGTTCTATGCCAAAGTATTTTTAAAGCAATCTTTTGCATTTTTCCATTTTCACAATGTTTCTTAAATCAACAAGTTAAATTTAATCATTTAGAAAAAAGTGTCAGTATTCAATCTTACCTTCCAATTCTTTCCAATCCTTTTTCTGCATCCACCAGCCTAACTGTTGTAGAAACTGGAGTGCCAGGATCATTTTTTGAAGGAGTGTTCGTTGGACTCATAAACGACCGAGGTGGTGTTTTCCACTTTTTACGGAAAATATTTGCTTCCTCCTGAGGCATCGGCCCAGCACAAGCACGTATAACCACTGTGGGGTTTTTAACATCTTGGACCACAGCCTGCACAGAGAATAAAAGGTTATTTTTTCTACCAACAGCAAGAATACATGTTTGAAAAGTAAATACAGCATAATTGTGAAACAGTTACAGGAGGATTTGTAGGAGAAAATGGTTCTCCAACGATTGGCTGTAATGAGTTGTCTTCTGAGCTAAGCACTGGAACAAAGAATTGTTCTTCCAGCAGAGTCCTTATTGCCTTCATGTCAGTCGGATTTGGTGTCGTCCTGCTGCATATAATCTATGGAAAAAAGTAAAATTTAGAATTTCAGTAATTTATTATTTTTTAATTTGGGACTTAAATAACGCATCAGAAGAAATGGTTATCAAAATAAACATAATTATGAAGGATAAAATATTAGGTAAAAAACCAAATAATATGATTTTACTGTTCTCATCACTCTCTCTTCTCTACTGCATTGTTTCTTAATCCACTGACCAACTACAGTTAAAAGAAGGTTCTGTTATATTTTCTATATTTATCAGTAACAAAAAAGAAAACACATACCATTAATTGTATACTTGCATGAGTTTTTTCCATGATCACAAATATAATTGCAGCAGCAATAAACTTGGACTCAGCCGGTTTCCATCTATATGACTTAGTTAATATCTTGTGTGGTCAATTAGGGAACTATATGTTTAAGTCTGACATGCTGAGATTAATGATTCAAATTTAATGTAAATCAGTCCATTTTTTAAAATCATTCGCCCCTCTCCCCACACCCCCTTACCGAGAAGGTAGTGAGTTTGGATTGAATCCCGTACAGTACTCTCAGTTGGCCAGTTATAAACATACATGACAAGTTTCAATAGTCATTAAAGCCATTTCTGGAACATAACAACCGTTTTTGTAACTTTGAGGAATTTCTGTACATAACTGGCAGAAAGTTTCATTCTGAGACATTGATTAGAGAAGATTTAATCTAATTATATTTTTAGTTTGACAGGTTGAAACATGTGAATCAAATTTTATCAATCAGTTTTCTAAAAAACAACTCAGACCTAACCTACTCAAAAAACGGAGGGATGGAGTAGTTTAGGCCTGTTATTTTTAACTTTCCAATGCATGGACGAGGTTCTGGTGATTGAAGATTCCTAGTATAAGGAGTCGCCCACTGCTTGTGAATGGCCTCTGAAACGAGGGCAGGAGAGCAGTGAGTGGTCCAGGGCACACTCTTGCCCTTGGGATGGAAACAGCCCCTAAAGGCAAATGAATCAGAAATGATCAACTGCATAGGGATGCAGAAGGCAGTGGCAAACCCAAGGGTATCCCAAGGCCATGTAATCTTTTCAAATTACATATAGTATGATGTCTTCTTATTGGGTAAAATATTCTGGAGGTAATGGGACTATGGTCAGGTGACACTGCTGGCCAGGAAAGCAAGTTAGTTCAATGATTACTGTGAAATGTTTGTCCAACAATTTGGGTACAGTTTCGTAATTTAACTGAATTGCAATGGAGCACATTCTCCGGTTGCAATTCCCCTACATATCTATTTACTTCTGTTTTATTATAATCTTTTATTATTATAATCTTATACCCCATCTATCTACTTTTGCCCTTTACAAATTTTAATTTGAAATTCTTTCAACTTTTTTGGTAAATCATTCACCATTTTATTTAGTAATTTATACAGATTTCTAACGTCCTTCCCTACAAAAAGAGAATATTACTTCTCCCTTAGGCATGAAATCGAGTACCAGCTTGTAGTCATGGTGATCTTTGTCCTTCCATGCACTACTCCCAATTCTTAGGCCAATTACCACCAAGCCCCACGTAAGCTATCTGTTAAATTTTGTAACTCTGTAACAAAATTTTGTTCTTAGAACCATGAGTTAGCTTGGATAGAATATTAGTACATTTCATTTACAAAGTTAGTTTTTATGTTTGTTCAAGTTAGAAAGCAGTTTTACAGTTTTTAAGATAGTATTTTCAATTTCAACATTCTTCGGCATTCCCCTGGAGTGGAAGTTCATATCTAAATTATTTATTTTCAGCTAAATTACTAAAGCTAGAATATTTTGTATAATAACTAAAGTTAATGTTTATTTAAAGATCTAGCGATTGGAAAAATTTCAGAAAGATTGAATTATTTTTATTGTCAAGGTCAGATTAGCTAATGTAAGGACTTCAGACATGCGATTTGAAATCTGAAAAGCTTCCCAGCAGCCATCCCTGTGAATGAGGAAAAGATTTCGTTCCCACGGTTCGCGTGAGAAAGCAGTCGCTAGGAATCTTCGAGAAGCGCTATGTAATATAGTTTCGTGCGTGCGGTTGTTCGGTCTCAGTCTGCCAGGAACCGCGAACACGATAACAAGTAGCTCAGTAGGCTGGAAAGTTTTATATCAAACACTGCTGTGCAAGTTTTATTTTGGGAGTAATGTCTCTTCTTTTATTCAAGTTGAACATAATGTTGCGTTAAAGTAATTCTCCGCAATGTGGAGCCTCGGGATTGTTTGAATTTACTAAACGGTGGAACAATGGGAGCGTGTGATTCAGTTTCATTTCATTTCTGCAACTAAAAGTTTGATACTGTGAACTATTGTGGTGTGGTCTGGCTCGAACGGTTAATCGAACTTGTAAAACATTTCTTTGGAAAAGTGTCTGATAGCCTATACAGTTTTTGGCTTTGTGAAATTGAAGAATATAGTTATTTAAATGGCAATGAACTATTCATTGAACTTTACCTTCTCATAGTTTTTGGGTTAAAATCTATATGGCTACCGATTTATTCTATTTAAGCCTAAACTGTAACATCCAAGGCGACGCACGGTCAGAGCTAAGATTCAAACTTTATGCAGAACCCCAAGCATAAGCTCGCCTCTTACACCCATCACCAACATATACCTTGTACACTCTTTTCACCCTCTTCATTTCCTCCCATTACTCCCAATCCAGCTCCATTATCTTATCGGTTACTGAGTGGGTCCTGCAATAATTTGCTCAAAAAAAATTTAGCTGCTCTTCTTTGGACACCCTCCAACTTCTGTATTTGATAGTCAAAATGTGGATCCCAAGCTACACCACCATATTCAACCAATGGTCTGACCAAAGTTTTGTAACCCAATTCCCTAACTTCTCTGGTGTATATTCACATCACCCTATCCAATAAATGAAGGATCTTGAAACCTTTTCCTACCACCTGCCCAACATGTTCAATTGAGTGTGTTATCAAATGTTATGCCAAGATATTTACACTTCAAGCCTTCTGACCCCACCCTATAATCATAATTTACCTTTAGTTTTTTATCTGTGTACCTAATAATCTTAATCTTCTTGGCATTTATCTTCATTCCATGCTGACCTACCTATTTAGAAATTCTATCCAGGTCATTCTGCAGCTGTTCACAGTCTTCAACTGTTTTGAACCTATCGTATACCATTATATCATCTGCAAAAAACTTTAATTCTGACCATAACCCATCAAAACAATCATTCATTAGAATAATGAACAACAATGGTCCAAATACACTACCCTGAGGCACTCCAATACTTACTTCCACCTCTTTTGATTTCCTCCTTTATAACTTTGCTTTCTGGCTTTTAAGAATTCCTCTACCCAGCAAGTAACTTTTTCATCCAATCCAATTGATTTAAAATCATTTCTTGGCTCACTCTGTCAAATGCCTTAGATAGACCTAGTGCCACACTATGAACTTGGCATTCCAAGTCCAATTCATCTGAAATATCTTGCAAATAGCCTTCCATCTGAGATTCACATGAATATCCTTGCCTAAAGCCATATTGTTGATCTGAAAACCAGATTCTTTCCTCACAGACATTTCTGATAATAGTAGCATATCAATCTATATATCATTTTTCCTGTCACTGATGTCAAATTAAGTGGCCTGTAATTTTCAACCCTATTTATAACACCTCCTTTATGAACTGGTATTACTATCACTCTTTTCCAATCCTCTGGTAAGAAGCAAGACTCCCGACTCATTTTAACTAAAATTTCAAGGTAAGGTACAACATTGTATCCCACAATCTTTATATATAAAGATGAATGTTTGTTTGTTCTTCATGCAAATCCACAGTTTTCATCCGATCTCGATGAAACTTTGCCCACATATCCTTCGAAACAAGGAGAAAAGTACTGTCTACATATGAAAAATTTCCCGCCATGGTGTCACGTAATTTTGAAAAATTACCAAAATGAACTTATACTGATGCTTAGGATGTGTAAGACTCTGTAGTTCCTTACAGTATTGTGGGCTTGTAGCTCAGTGGTTAACGCTTTTGCTTAGAAATGTTTGTACCGTGGTCTCCGGGTCAAATCCCAATGGCGGCAAAGATTTTTAAGAATTGTTTTTGATCGTATGAGTCATGCCTGGATGGTCAGTTTTTCACATTCCATAGTAAACTGTAGATACCACAAATTTAGGGGAGAAATGCTTGGCAAGTTGTACGCAGTACAACAATGCTGTAAGTGTACAATTTTTTACGTTATATTGATCACTTATCCGTTGTTTCTCTCGCAGTCAGTGTGTGTGTTATATGCTCTAATCTATACTAATACTGTAGATGCAAAAGTAACTCTGTCTCCCTTTGTCTATCTGTCTCTGTCTGTCTGTTTGTTACGTTTCTTGTGCTAAACGGTTAATCCTATCATGATGAAATTTGACAAGGAGAAGCGATTTGGCATTATCATGGACATAGGATACTTTTTCTGTATAAATAGTACATATTGTAATGTAATTTTGAAAAATTACTGAAACGGCGATAGACAGACGCTTAGGATGTGTACGATGCCATACAATTTTTCTCTGTAGTGGCGTGGTAGCTGAGTGGTTATCACGTTTGCTTATCAACGTTTGTATCGTGGTCTCCGGTTCAAATCCCGATGGATGGAAACATTTTTAAGAATTGTTTTTGATCGTATGAGCCACGCCTGGACTGTCAGTTTTTCAGTTTCCATGTTAAACTGTAAATCTTCTTCTATATATATAAAGATTAATGTATGTATGTATGTTTGTTTGTTCTTCAAAAAAATCTACAGTTTTCATCCGATCTCGATGAAACTTTGCACAATTATCCTTTGAAACAAGGAGAAAAATACTTTCTACATTTGTTTTAAAAATTTCTCGTTGAATCGAAGTTGTCTGGTTTAAATCGTGCAATTAAGAACCGAGAAATTCGCATGTTTATTTGTAAATTCTGTAAGTTTGAGCGGTGTGGTGGCTCAGTGGTTAAGGAGTCTGGCTAGAGATCGAAAGGTCCCCAGTTTGAATCCCTGTCTCGGCGTGAATTTTTATAGGCACTTAACCTGGCCTTCACCTCCGACACAGCTTGCTGTGTAATGTGAAGTACGGCAGGACGGTACCACGGTTCGGATTCCATGTTAAACTGTACGTCCCCTATACCCGGCAGGATTCGTGGTCTAGGTTAAGATGGCTACAACAGGGGCAGCAAATAGAAACCCTGTTACCAGGTCATTATGAGCACACGAAATTACTATTATAATTCCATAAGTTTCTAACAGATGGCGATGTGTTGATTTATCGACTTAAGACTTGGTTATCTAGGTTGATTAACCATCCAGTAGATGGTGTTCTGTTTCAGTTTCTTTATGCTATAGTATATTCCACGCCACATGTGTTTATGTTAATGACATAACCGAGTTTCTTGATTTTTTTGTTTATTATCATTTTTATAAGTGTGCTGTGTATATATACTAAAATTATAAATGCCAAAGTAACTCCGTCTATCTACCTCTGTCTGTTTGTTACTTTTCTTGGACTAAACGGCTAATCCGATCATGATGAAATCTGACGAGGAGATGCTATCTGGCATTAGGATGGACATAGTGTGCTTTTTTCTGTATAACTAATACATGTTGTGATATAATTTTGAAAAATTACTGAACGGTGATAGACAGACATGTAGGATGTGTAAATCTCTGTACTACCTGTGCACATAGCGGCCTGGTAGCTCCGTGGTTAAAGCGCTTGCTTACCGATGTTTGGAGTGTGGCCTCCGGTTCAAATTCCAGTGAAAGCAAAGGTTTTTAAAAATTGTTTGTGACTGTATGAGTCATGTGTGGACCGTCGGGTGTTTGGATTGCGTGTTAAACTGTAGTTGCCACAAATTTATGGGTGCAATGCGAGGTAAATCGTAGGTAGCCTAGCAATGCTGTAGGAGTATACTTTTTTACATTATATATTAATCCCTCAGGGGTTGTTACTCTCACAATCAGTGTGTGTGTGATCTGCACTAATCAATACTAATATTATAAATGCAAAAATAACTCTGTCTGTCTGTCTGTTACGTTTTAACGACTAAATGGCTATACCGATATTGATGGAATTTGACAAGGGAATACTTTGTATCTGTAGGAAGAGCACAGGACATTTTTTTCAATATGAATAACAGTTGTAGTCACGAAATTTTGAGAACTTATCAAATGGTGACAGAGAGACAGATGTGTGTGTTAGTCTGTAATGTTACGTCGGTTGCTCAAGCTGTGCTTCTTGCACATTATGTTAGTGTATGATTTGTTAATAAATTTCGTTTAGAGACAAAACGTATTATTTAGTATAGATGTCGATTTTCTCTGTACTATTACTTTGTGTCTGCTTAAATGTTTCTGGCACCAGTTTATTTTGCCATCTTTTTTGACATGCCTGGCAGGCATAAACTGGACTAAGGTATAGCTCTAGCAGAGCACGAGCAGCTAAAGTTATTAGATCCCAAGAATCGGATGCTCATGCTGAAGAAAAGACCAAGCTGAAATAAAGCTGCCATTAGTTAACCTCTCCCCCCCACACACACACACACATACACACATCCCCGTACCTTTCTTTGTTTTTAAATATGTTGGAAATTGTTTCTCTTCATGAAACAGGTTCGATGGTAGAATGATATAGTGACAGCTTTCCCGTAATATTATGCTGACTCGGTGTTGTTTTGGACCGATCTTACGTTACCAACAGCGCGCTATATTCAATTCTGGTAAAGAAATTCTTAATCTATGCATACAAAGTCACGGGTATCAGCTAGTTTTTAATAAATCTGTAGTAATATTATCTACACCAGCCCCTTTACGTTGTTTTAGCTTCCTGAGTTCCTTCTTAATTTCCTGAAAATCTATTTCAAATTTTGAAGTTTCCTCATTTCTAGTTTTAGGGAGACTGTCCTCTGATTCATTCCCTCCCAACACAGGATGATAGTCCCTAGTGGTCTCACTAAACCAGTCACTACAACTGATCAAAGTTATGTTGCAGTAATCTCAGCACAACCTAGTTGATACACACTTAACGCAGAGGGTGAATAAAACCAAACAACAATTTATAACAGCGATCAAGCGCTGAATTAAGATCTGATTCTGTGAAATGTCTGACTAAACATGATTTTACTGCGAGGCTGTTTTTTCATGATGCAGTTGTAAGATCCATTGCTTTCTCATATCCTTATGTTGGTGGAAAACACGATGGCTGAGGCCATTATTTTTTGATGAAGTTGCCTTACATCTGTAGACACAAAAATTATCCCCATCATTCCATTTTCAATAAGTTTTGTATCGATGATAATAAACATTGGACTAGAGCTCAACTGGAAATTTACTATATCGCATTTAGGTGGCCATACTGAACTCACAAAGCTCCATACATGACATTGTTACTTCATAATCCACTTCCATTTTTTTTATGCTAATTTGAGTTTAGGTCATGTTTGAAACCAGAGGTCTTTGTCTTAATAGGCATAAAGGATTTTAGACTTGTCAAAAAGCACATTGGCATTTTCTAATAATACTATTCTCCTGGATGAACATACTCCATGGTGAGACTACACGTTGTCCAATAAGTGTGAAGATTGATGATAATGGTAGCAGCATGAAGTAGATTAGAAAAAACATTTTTTTCTGTAAGTTTGTGTATTAAGAAAAAAATTGGGCCTACCAAACTTTATGATACCAAAAGTAAAATTTTGTTACCCACACATGATTTTTTTTGTCTAAGACTTGCTTTTTCAACTTATGTAATCACTGAACTGATATCATATGAAGAACTGCAATATTTAATGAAAAATGGATAAGTTGGTAGGCCTCTGATCCATAAACCAATAATATAATACTGTAACAGTTTGGATATGAACAGCATCATGGATTTTGTTTCTTTTCACCCAATGCATTCAATGCCTTTTTTTTTTTTACTTATCGCTTATACCACATTGACGTTGAGGTCATTAGAGGTGGGATGTGACTTGACAAGGAATGGAAGGAATTCAGCCATGGCCTTTTGAAGGAAGCATCCCAGCATTTGCCTGGAGTGATTTGGGAAAACTACGAAAAACCAAAGCTGGATGCCTGGAAGGGGATTTGAACCGCCGTCCTCCTGAATGCCCACCCATCATGCTCGGTCCGTCAACAGGAGAAAATCAAGGGGGGGGGGAGGTGGTGGTGTAAAATTATTGGGGGTTTGCAACACTTTCTCCACCTACCCAGGGTCGCATTTAGGCTCTGTGGAACTAACCTGTCGAATTTTGGTAGGTGGAGAAAGTGGTGCAGTCCCCAATTATTGTATTAACTTTATCTGAAAGCAATTGTGCAGAAGAAAGTAATTCTTACAATATTGTGTAGTTCAGTATAACAACAACAACAACAAATCTTAATTTTGTGTTGAAAGAGTTTACTCTTGACTCACCTACAACTGATTTAGGCCCACTATATTCGGTTCTACTGGAGATTGTGATTCCGCTACAACATTCACTAATGACGCCTTGATACTGCTGTAGTCAATCATGAGATACATTATTTTCAAGTAGAATTCTATTGTAATACAGCCTGGACCATTATTTTCAAGCAGAAATTAGGTTGTAATACAGTCTGTTCTAGCCTGACACCGTTAAATGTAGTTAGGAAAGTATTCATAGCAGTGTCTTGCATTTCACTACTCACAATTACACCACTCATAATTAATTGTACAATCATGGTTTTCAATAATCCCATCTTGCATTTGACTACCGCAGTATTATGGCGTCAGTTGCTTACAGAATCAAGATCTCCAGTAATCCCATATTTTCGAATGGTTTTGATTGCGTCTTTAATGGTAACAATGCTGAAACAGTTAATTCTAAAGATGACATAATTCTTTACACTATTTCAATCAATCCCATTTCTTTGGCCATCATGCACACAGCCCTCAGACATACTCACATCTTTTGGTGTCTGTCCAAACTTGTTCTTCAGGTGTTTATCACATTCATTATAGGACACAAGTTTAGCAATAACGCCAACAGCTCCAAATTTAGAAGCAAAATGAAGAGGTGTTTCATTCAGACCCTTATCCGGGGTGTTTAGGTATAGGTCTAATAATATTTTTGCTCTGATTTGGCAACTCAACAAGTCATCATCTCCATACAGCTTTGAAATAAATCCTGGATCACTGATTGTGTCAAGTATGAACTCGCATATATCTTCACGGCGAGCTTTTGCTGCTACATGTAAAGCATTGTAACGAGACCCTTCCTAAAAAATAAATCAAGCAATATAAAACTTTCTTGCATCATTTACCCATTAAGTACACATAACACATTCACAAATACCTGTAGAATAGATGGAGTATCACCAACACTAATCAGAAACCGCGGATTTTCAAAAACTGTCTTTTTAACCATTTCTAAGTTTCCAATTTCTATTGCTTTTCGCAACTGAACCAGGTCCTGATTCTTTGGTGCTTTGAATAAACTTGGTTTTTCTGCAATTATTCCACTCTTTTCAGTAGACAACTCTTTGTTTTTTGTTTCTAACCCATGACGAGCAAAGTCCTCAGCTTCTTCTTGAGACTTGAAAGCTTTGAATCTAGCCTTCTTATATTTTTTCACTAGTTTTAAGGCTTCTATTTTATCAGTGTACACATGAAGCACATCTGAAAGACATCAAAATATGATACATTTTGCTATTCAGAAGCGGTATTATTAAAAAGTATCTTTTGAGCCGATCGGGAGTAGTTTACGTCGCGATACATGACGACACGATGTGACATAATGCTTATGAATGTTGCTTAAAAAACTGATAACTAAATTCCTCTTGCCTCTTTTCATTATGGTCCAGGCTGAATTTCAACCTAACCACAATCTTCGGTAATGTTGACGCTACAAATTCAAAGCCTCAATCACACGCGCACTGATATAATCATTTTGTCCTATGTTAGTATCATCATGTATCGCGACGTAAACTTGAACCAGCTGATCTTACCATTGTCTTCTGCTAGTTTCGAGTCATTAGGAATAAAAATTCCATAGAAGTTGTCACACTGACAAGGACTTGACGTTGACATTGTCTAAAGTTTAAAAATTACCCATAAAATAATTATGTCGACATGAAGAACATTTCTTTGCTTCTTCCACGACTAGTCAAACGTTTTAAAAACACTTTTTTTTTTGCAGTTTTACTAACAAGACTAGACAGCTGAGACTTACATATTATTGTCATTTTTCGTTAAGTCTTAATAGAAAAACAAGCTTCTGTTTAGACATAGTGTAACATTATTCGAAAATAAACGTTTGCTTTCAAATTTCCTGGAAGCGATCACCATGGATTCGTTATGATGCCAAGAAAATCTAGTTCCCTGACTTATTGGCTCTTCGAAATATACTTTGTTTTTCCCGTAAATATAATACGTAACCTGAAACCAATTTACGTTTATTCACACGCACATTTCCAATTGTCATAAATATATACAAACAACACGTCAGTCTTGTTTTGTCACTACCACCAGAGACAATATACTACCACTGTATACTTAAACGACTATACATCGTTGGTTTAATCGTCAGTCAACTGTCGTTGCATCAAATAGTTTGCGTTGGTTGTCTCTGGTCTGCGTAATAGTTGTCTCTGAAACACTATGTCAGATACCATGGGAGAAGGAATTCCTCCATGTCAGATACTTGCAGTTTGGTTTTTTATCCGTGGATAAGAAAAACAAAACATATGACTTAACAGTGACCTAAGCTTTGGTGAAATTGTTAATTAACTGTCGTTTGGTTGCAATCACCTGCTTCGGACAATTGAAGGGAAAGATATGGGACAGGCTGGTAGTTCTGAAAGGGACGGTGTTATTCCTGAAACTGTTGAAGCCATTCAAAACGAGATTTGCAGACAGGCCAGAGTCATTTCTGAAATAGCGTCATTGTCATATGACGATTTTAAAGCTTGCATCAACGACTTAAATGAACTGTAAGTCACGTTACTATCATATCCGAAAGTTTGTGTGCATTAGTTTTAAATTAAGGTTATGTAACACATTACCATATTTTTGCTTTTAAATCTTAAACAAGATAATTAAGAAGTGTTACATTGGTGTTTGATAAAATTTAGCATTTTCCTTGATAAGTTAATTTTGATTTAATTGGTCTCGGTGACAATTTCCGGCAGCTGTATCACAACCGTGGCGCCCAACTTGATGGCTTATGTAACTCTTCCAGATAAATCGAAAATGAAGAATAACATTTTTTCTTATCTCGGTCACCGAAATATCGATTGTCAAAAATTGTAGGTATGGTTCCTTGTGGTTTTTGGTCCAGGCTCATTTCAACCCAAACACCTCAATTTTGAGATTGTAGCTATATCTCCAGAAGTAAGCGAAATATTAAAAAAACTTTATTCACATTTGATTTGTAGAGTTACCTAAGAATCCATCACAAATTGTGGTGACCTGATCGTCGTAGAATCTCCCAATTGCACTTCTTCTTTCCTGTTATATATATAAAATTCTCGTGTCACAATTTTCGTTCCCATACTCCTCCGAAACGGCTTGACCGATTCTCATGAAATTTTGTGAGCATATTGGGTAGGTCTGAGAATCGGCCAACATCTATTTTTCATCCCCCTAAATGTTAAGGGTAGTCCACCCCTAATTTTTTTTTTTTTTTTAGACAAAATTTTTATTTTTTTATGATACAACATACAAAAATACATACAATCCTAAATTTTCACCCTTCTACGATCAACCCTTATTTTTTAATAGCCATTTTAGTAATTCTTTTTGGATGCACCGGGTGGAACTGGCAAAACATTCGTTATTTCGCTAATTCTTGCTGAAATACGATCAAATAATGGCATCGCATTGGCCGTTGCATCATCGGGCATTGCAACAACTTTATTGGATGGAGGCAGAACAGCTCATTCAGTATTTAAGCTGCCACTAAATATTCAGAATAACCCTGACGCAGTATGCAACATTAAGAAACAATCATCCATGGCCACCGTGCTGAAACGGTGTAAAATTATCATCTGGGATGAATGTAGTATGGCACACAAACATTTGCTTGAGGCGTTGAAAAGGACATTGAAAGATATTAAAAACAACGACAAACTATTTGGCGGAACTCTGTTGGTCCTTTCAGGTGATTTCAGACAAACACTTCGTCATTCCACGTTCAACATACGCTGATGAGATCAACGCTTGCTTAAAATCATCTCCATTGTGGCGTAATGTTGAAAAATTACAGCTAAAAGTAAATATGCGCGTTCAAATGCTTCAAGATCCATCCGCCGAAACATTTTCAAAACATCTCTTAGATATCGGTGATGGAAAAGTTGCTATAGATGAAACTGGATACGTAAAATTACCGACCGATTTCTGCACAATCGCTGATTCGCAAGATACTCTCATTGAACAAATATTTCCCGATGTACACACACAGTACATAAATCATGAGTGGCATCAAGAGCAATTTTAGCGGCAAAAAATGTAGACGTTTTGTTATTTTTATATTCCCTCATCGTTCACAGCGCTCCATGCCTATTTCACGCATATACCACATTCTTACATACATACAATATACACATTCTTACATACATACTTACAATAAGTAAGCTATTTTTTGTCTACACTAGAAATTACTTGAAAGTTATTTATATGGCAAAACAACATTTGTCGGGTCAGCTAGTATATATATATATATTGGGAAATCCTTGACATCGCCAACCTGACCATAGCGTATTTTAATTTTAAATTCTTTGTGCTTCTGGAATTTTCTAGAGATCACAATTTTGCCACATCAAATTTTGGTCGTGCAGATTATTGCTGGCTTATGTGATGTATGTTGCTAGTGTGTAGCAATGTGTGGAATTACCTGAATTTCCCTTTTGTTCCAATCCAAGACTGTTTTATTAATAAAATAAAATTTTCGCACAGGTGGGAGGGGATATTCTCCACCTGCCCAAAACTGGTAATAACCTGTTGAAAATTGTTTTTACTGCTTTCTTATGATGTCCTCTTCTTGTTTTCCACTCTGGTTTTTCTGAAAAAGTCACCAGGAATAAAATTAAAAATTCAGAAATGTGAGAGTGACGCATGGCTATTAGATGCCACCAGTGCTGCAAAAGCAATGACAATCTTTTGAGATGTTGGTTAAATCATTTGTTGTTATATTTTCTTGCTGCTTTAGCTTCACTATGTTGTAAAACTTCATCTGTATCCTGTGTTCAATGAATCCCAACCCATCATATCAATTACTGGCTGTTTTGTATGACAGTTGTATTTGATACACAAAACGCGAGTCCAATACTACACTTATCATTTTAAAGTAGTGGTTTGACCAAGGATTTACAATCTGATTCCCTTCTAAATTTTTCTAATGTTGTTCAACGACATCTAGTAAAAGTGATATACCAGTAAACGGCTTCGTATATTTGGATGATAACCGTAGAGTGAAAATGAATAAAGTTCATGAATTTTACTTAACAAACTGCAGTTCTACATTGACTGTATAGCAAATATGGAGATAACAGTGGATACATTTTTGAATTTTATTTGCAATTGCAAAGGGGTATTTGTTTTGATGGCAATTTCTGTATTTGTCTATTATTGTATTTCATGTTTATATATATATATATATATTCACACAATTTTACCATTACAATGTTTCTGTGTTCCAGGTAAATAGTTCAGTATTTCCCTTCATTACCTAGAGAAGAATATTTCCCCACTCCCTTATGCCAGAATTCAAATTCCAGTTTATGGTAATGGTCATCTCTTCACTTCAACATATTACTCCTAATTTTTCTACAAATACAAGGTTGTTATAAATGATTTAAGTTATTTCACAAATTTTTTGTAGCTATATTATTTGACATGTTGTCACAAAACCTTGCAGTTACCGGGGGTTTCAAAAATGACTGGTATATTTGAAAAACCAATAAAAACTAAACTGCGGTCTGGAAAAATCTAAAGTACGATATTTTCCACATATCCACCATTTTTTCACAGCAAACTTGCAATCTGAACAGCACACGCTTACAGCAGAAAGACGACTTACAGAATGGCGAACTCACAGACTGTGTTTACTTCTATATCTTTCAAATTGCCTGCACCGCCATCTGTTGTTGAAAATTGTAATTAATTTCGAAAGTTTGTCTGCCTGAAAATTTATTGATGTCCCAAGCGTATTGCAACCAACGGTGTATTTCTATCACTGCCCGTTTAGTTTTTATTGATTTTTCAAATATACCGGCCATTTTTGAAACACCCTGTATATAGAAAAAGCTCAGAATTGTTTTTTTTTTATTTATACAAATGTTTCGTGTCTCCCTTACTGATTCTGCAAATGTCAAGTCAGTAATAAAATTCTTGCCACACTTGTGATGGTGATAATTGGGGGTTCCTGTCATGTCCCCCACACACTCCCAACCTAACCCCTTGCGTTTTTTTTTTTTTTTTTTAATGTGAAAGATTAAGTATTTTACCCAGCTACCAAAAACCTAACAGAAGAGCAAAGTAGTATCACCAGTGCTTTTGAACAGATTGCTAGAGACGGAGTGTGGCAAGAACTTGATTTTTCGTCCAAGCGTGGTGGGTGAGCAGTTAACGCTCTGGCCATCCAGATTTGGGTTTTCCATGGTTTCCCCCAAATCACTCCAGGTGAATGCCAGGATGTTTCCTTCAAAAGGCCACAGCTGAATTCCTTCCCATTCCTTGTCCAAAATCCCATCCCACCTCTTATGACCTCGACGTCGATGAGTTGTAAAGCCATAAGTAAAAAAAAAAAAATGAAAAGTAAAAATTAATTTTCAACATGATATCTGCAGAATCAGTAAGGGCCCTTCTCATACTGTACAATTCTGAAGCAATGCAGCTGATATTTGAGTTGCCTGTGAATATGATGCCAACAGGCTACCTAGTAGCACACACTAGCGATACTCTGAAGTGATAGTCTCTTCAGTCTGCCTCTAGCTGCAGTAAGCATCATTCTAATAACCATCCTGTTGTGGCTTCTAACCGAGTTTATCATGTCGAGTGATGATGGTGTCATTGTTGCCTATTCTTACTACAGGTGTTAACGGAAAAATCAAAATCCATCCTTAAATCATGCATACAAGAGAGAAAGGGGTAACCATAGTGCAGAGTAGATAAATAAACATACCTTTACTTAAAGATACCTATCACTTCTGAAATTTTGAAATTAAAACTAATGATAAGAGCTAATGAATAATAAACATGCAAGCTTTTTAATGTGGTGTTAATTAAATCAGTTTTCTTGATGCTACATCATGCATGCCCAACAAGAGTCGCTATTTACTACATTCACGCACTATACATAATTATAACTTCCTGAATGTCTTGATCAAATGACAATTTGCTACTGTACAAATGAAGTCTAGCAAAAAATAAATTTAACTTCTTTTATTAAACTGTTTGTTGATTCTATCACGTATACATCTGATTAATTACTACAAAAAATGTTTGCTATCGATTAATTTTGCTTATCAACTGTTTAAAATAATTGCACAATGAAGACTGAATGTTCCATCCACACTTTGAACTGAATAATATTGCACAACCCCGACTGTGAGTACAAGGTAACAATACAGTACTGTCAAAATCTTACACAACACACTATTAAAGCTAAATATTAATTAAAACCTACTTGAAATAGTTTTAAATGATAAAGAAAATTATTGTATACTAATTACGTACACACTTTTTCTCTACTTAACCCACAAACTTAACCTTGAATGCACCCACCATGTTTCACACTTGTGACAAGACTCTTAAGTGACACGACCGACTTTTTTGCAGCTTACATGAGACTGGTTGGGTACGTGTCAATTGGGAGTGGTGGATTAAAAGTGATTTATGAGATACTCTAGTATCCTTTGCATCATCTTAGAATTGCAAAGAGGGCCTAACTGGACATATAGTGCACTTGGAATATGTTTAAAAAAATAAGTTTTCTTTATGACTGTAAAGTTTTCTGACAATGTGTCAAATAATATAGTCATAGTAGATTTGTGAAATCACTTCATTTATAATAGTCCTTAATCACCAATATATGCTTTATGCTCTACCAGCACTGTCTTCATTCGCCTACATTTCTGCATTGGCTCCCTAACCTAGATGTTTTCTCATGTCAATTACTGATTGTGTTGTGCATTAATTTCCACAAACAATTCTAGCTGCCCTCGAGAGCTTGATAACCGGCTATATCAAAAAAAAATCTTCTGGCTTAAAGAAGTGGTATGTACGTCAGCATTAGTATCCGACCGAAGGTCATTTTCTGGCCGAAGCTGAATGTTCGGCTCTTGGGATAACCTTCGGCCGAAGCCAAAGGTTAAAAAATAATTATATATATATAGAATACTGACACAAAGTATATATGACATGCAAATAGTGAATTGTTATTTTGTTTTATATGTTGTTGATATAAATTGTACCTTTACTATAATTATGAATTTTTAATATTCATGTATTATAATAAAATAAAACAGTACAATAGTACCAAACAGGTTTTGAGCAACAGAATTTAGCAAAATTAAATGCAGTTATTTTTATTTAGCAATAATAAAAAGATATAGAATTTATGAGTAACAGCCCAAATTAAATTAGAATAATTTTTTCTCGTGGCTTAAATTAATAATTAATTATTTAGAGTTTTACTTTTGGTAAATCAAATACATGTTAGCTTAAATATAGTAATTACTGTCATTTTTTTAACAACAATAAAAACAAGTTTCAATCTTTTTATTTAACATAAATATTACAGCTTTCAAAATAAGATATCCTGCTATCTAAATTAGTACCACATGTTAAATTTTCTATTAAAACTGAATCAATACCAATATTTTTAAAGTAGTTCCACGTGTACAGATTAATTAAAAATGTACTAAATATCAAAAACAAAAAGTAAATCGGCACTAATTAAAATAAGATTTGATAATCAAAGCCAAACAGCCTGGTGTTATAAGCTAAGGCTAATAGTTTTTCAACATTTTCGCCACTTAAATTAGCACTTCTGACGTAGTAGATTTGACCGGTGGCACTGAACAAATTGTTCGGTAGGATAACTAGTCAGAGGAGATGATAAATATTTGGTAGCTATTGCTCGTAAATAAATATACGGACTGGAAGCCCTATATTGAAAAATATTAGCGGTTCTCGACGCCAAAGGTTCTTTTAAATAACAAATCAAATGTTCTTCAAACGGCAGGTGACAGTTGTCCAAATATTCCAATTCAGTCTGAGTCAAATTCATTTTGTCAATGGTATCTCATAAATCACCTGCCGGGAATTTATTTTCAAGAGTAGAATTTGGTGTTGGACAGGAGGGTCCAGGTTCACCAACATTCAAATGATCCGGGGGAGACCCAATTCTGTATCAACACTTATTTTGATTTTTTGGCCATCCAGAAGTATGTATTCTTATTCTTCCAGGATTTGGTATAATTTCGCATATTGTCAATGCACAATTTTGTCGTAGAAACACTGGCTTCACAATAGACTTTCCAATCATTTTTATGATTTTTTTTTCCAAATGGTTCTTTATCTTTGCTATCTTCTGTTGGCGGGCTTACATTGACGGTATTACTAAAAGTTGGTTCATTTTTGATGGCCTGGATGTAAAACTTCGGCTTTGGCCAAGCATTTCAGCTGATTTTGGCCGAAGCCGAATGTCTGGCCGTCGTAGCTGAAGCCGAACCTTCGGTCAGACTCTAGTCAGCAGTATTACTTTAGTAGATGTTAATAAGCTTAGTGTGAGAGCAATTAATGTGAGAATTCATTCTTTCCTGATGTACTGCTGATGGAAATTCTTCCTGGGCATTCTGCCGGATAAATTCTAAAGTACAGGATGTTTTGACAGCTTCTTTCGCTGTCTTCTAAACTGAAAGTCAAATTGCTACTGCGATGACACATCACCGACTCTGAATGCCAGACAGACAGATGTCATCTGTATGGGCATATCCCATCCTTGTCAGTAGTGTGCCAGGACATTCCTATTACACTTGTACAAATTAAGTTATATTAAAAGACTTATTTGTATGTTGGAATTTGAAATGAGTATCTAATGTTGTTGGTTTTAATTTAAATCTACTGGAGGAGAACTTAATATTGTGTATTGTACCTAATTAATACTATTGGAGGGTATATGTACATTGAGGATGTAAGGTATCCCTCATTCTATTTTCAATATTTCGTTAGAATCCGGTCAAGTTTAAGGTTAACTTCAGTACACGATACCACAAGTAAAATCGAGTTAACAACACTTCTAGTACAGTAAAGTGAATAAATAACATATAACCAACATAAATAAACTATAATCATAAAGCCATGATATTTCAGCAGGAAATAGGTTATTTCACATAAAAGCAAACTTTTAATAACAGATCCTAACATTAGTCAGAGAGATATTCTGAACGGATTTAAAAGAAGCAAATGGTAAATAATAGTAAATATATTGCCTAAATAAACCTTTTATCATGACTAATAAGCGTTATTCCTGAGATAAATAGTGAATTTCAATATAAATCAAACCTAACCATAAATTTTGGCATATACCAGATTTTGGTATTTCGGGAGAGATTTTTATAAAGTAAAGGTTGTAAAGAACTAATAATATTCAGGCCTAGACCTACCATAACCATAACTTTACAGTTAAATATAGAGTTTAGCAGGTATTTTAAAGAAATAAACAGGATGATTGAATAGTAAACTGAAGCAGAATGAAGATATCACATTGTGATGGAATTTGACCAGTTTAAAGTTCTAAAAGTAAATAGAATAATGCCTGAGACAGTTTAGTAGGATAATTAACAGGTTTCTGATAGTTTTCAAGCATTTAATACTCACAAGAAGTAATTATGAAGAAATTTGATCACTCATTTTCCTAAACAGTTCACATAAACAATTTTAGGTCTTTTAAGTAATTTCAGGATTTAAAAAGTAGATAAACAAGCAGTAAATAATTGTATCCTTCAGTTTTAATAGATTTCAAGTAGTTTCAATCCATAAAATATGAAATATTAGTAAGAACCGGGAGCCGGTAAATCGACTAAATTATCAAGCCTTTCAGAATTAATTCCGATAAAATTAAACCATTTCAAAAGCGCTAAGAACATGTAAATGATAGTAAATACACATAATTAATTTTCTAAAACCATTAAAAGACATTTTACTGACCTTTCTGTTTGTTAATCCAATTTCGTAGTAACTTGCCAGTGGCACCGTACATAAAATATGCTTTTTCACTGATTTTTAAACACTGTCATCCAATATAAAGTAAATAATAAATTAAAACAGTCCTAAATAGAATTAAATTCATGACTAAATCTGATAGTTTCCAACCGTTTAAGTATTTTTAAATACGATCTGAACACGTAAAATAAGTCACTCGACTTTAACATTTTTTCATTTAAAAGCCTACTTAGATTCCGGGTTAAAAAGTAGATTTTGTCCTAAAAATCCATTCTTCTAGCTTCATACACATTAATTTCCATGTCATTTAAAGCCATAGAACCGATGTTATAGGTTTTCTTAAATTCACTCGACATCAAATCCACGTGGAATAAACAAACGATTTTGATTGTGTCCATAATACAATAACAGCTACAGAGATGTAATAACATTCAAAATAAGCAGTTTAATTCAGGCTACACATTGGTAATTTTTCCGGCTTAATACTCCTTATATCTTCAGAGTTATACCTAAAAACATAAATAATAATTATGTCGGATTGTTAGAAATCATTGTTTTTGCAATAACCACATAACCGATTTAAATAAAGTTTACATTTTTGTGAGGCTAAAAATGGGGCCATATAATTTGAGCATAATTTCATGTTTGTAATTAAAGCCGATTTAAAAAAGTTCTGAAAACCTGGTGGTGACGTAAGACCTTCAGAAGCATTGTAACCGTGACCATATTTGGTAATCTTCGGAGAGATACAATTAAAGCTATATTCTGACACAAAACACAGTAACCATAAACTCACATAACTTTTCCGTTTCCCGCGTTTAAATTAAACATATAATACAGGAAGTTATTAAGTTAAACATAAGGGAATGTTTAGCAGAGTGCATGCGCCCAGCGGTGGTACGGCATCACGTGATGGCCCGTCTATATAGGCTCTAGAGTGCGCATGTGGACAAGCTTGGTTCTTCAGTCTCGGTTCAAACGTGCAAGTGAGAGCACTTCCCGTGCTAGGCTCGGCCAGCCCCGGGGTGGCGTTAGGCAGGAAGCGAGTCTACAAAGTGATAGGCACGCTTAACGGCAGCCATGTTGGAAATTCACCAACTTTAACAGTCAGGCGAACAGTTTCGGCAATGTGACTTTAATTTTCAACTCAGTTTTGGGGGTTTCGTGCGGTTCTCGCTTCTGTTTCTCAATCTGTGATCTTTGGTGAACGATATATCCGATTGCCTTGCTAACTGTGAACTTGTATTATTTACGTGAAAAATTTTGAGAATATAATTCAGTGATTCAACTTGTGACTTTCATTTCTACAATAGTACCTTTCTTGCAGTAGGTTAAAACTGTAAGTGGCGACTGTGGTCAATTTTAACAGTTAGCATAAATATTTTAACACTGTAACAGAACTTTTTGGACTTAGAACAATTTTGGAAGACAACTGGTTCAGGTGAAGAAGCAGATACCAACCCCCGTATACCCGCTTCGACCCTGACAAGGAGCCTACTTAAAATACTAGAGGAGGTAATAATCACTCTGGGGACCTACTCATAACTAACACTACTGGTGAGTTTGGAGGTCTTGTTGGGTCTTATAAACTAAATTCTCGAATCAGTGTTAGCTTGGGTCTTTACGGAGAAGCCTTTCTTCTGTTTCTTGGCCAATTTCAGAAATCGGATGGTGGGAGGATTGTGTGTATGCCTTGCAATTCTGGCTGGTCAATGGACACACATGAGGACCGCTACAGAAGCTGCTTTCTGCTGTTCTCCCATTGGCGTTGTATGAGTCTCATAAGTGGCTGCATATCGGCTCTCTTACAGCACTCATTTCTAGCGTGACGCTATTGCAGATTATGGATGATAGGCTTCCATGCTTCACTCAAGAAAAGACCACCATCTCTGTTGATTTTGGTGCTCAATCTAATCTCCAGCATTTTCCACAGCCACAGAATGTTCGATCAATAAATTTCAAAAATACTGTAGTACTGGCCTGGACCATGTATTTCTCGGATTCTATAATTAGAGAATCACTGCAGATTAGTTTGAGCACCAAAAGTGATGGTGATCTCTTGTTGAGTGATGCATGGAGGCCCATCATCCAAGATTTGCAACATCAACTCGATACATACGTGTGCTAGAAAAGAACCGATATGCAGCCATCCATTGAAGGCCTTGTATGAAACCCAAATGGAGAGCAGCGGATAGCAAATTTTCGTAGCAGGACTCATATGCGTCCACTGAGCACAGGGTATTTATATGAGCCTGAATTGCGAGGTGTACACAGTCGGTGACCTGTCGTCTCAACAGAACCTCAACTTTCAGTTCACCTGATGAAGGACAATGGAGGAAGCTGTCAAAACATCGTGTAATGCAGAAGAACTTATCCAGCAGAACACCTGGGAAGAATTTTTATCAGAGCAATTAATATTTGGGCTTAGCATTTAGGATGGATTTTTTATATCTGGTATGGCCATCTCCACTTTAATTTTTCACAATTTCCCAAAATGTCCTCCAGGTAAATTAACTTATTTACTGGCTGTCCAGAAATTTTCTGTTTCTTACTACTCAAACTACTTTATTCCACACTAGATGTGCCCCACCCTGGCTTTCTCCCTCATGTATTCAAGTGAAAAATATATATAAAATTCCTACTTTTAAGACTGAAAAAGAATTATTGTCAAAATTTAGTCAGAACCTCCAAGAATAGTGCTTAAATAAGTTAATTGAGTGTTTAATTTTTTTAAGTAAAATCATTTTCAACTAGTATGTTTTAGTCAAATTCCTTGTTTTTTGCCCCACTCTGAAGTTAATCCTGTCTATGCCTTTGTTCCTGGATACCAATAGAATTCAACACACGAGATGATGTAATCTTATACATATATATATAAAACTAAGGAAGGACTTACCACAGATGAAGGCAGCTGAGAATGTTGAACATAAAAAAGAACAAACACAAGAAACTCACAATATTTCAGCAGTTAGCCTTATTCTTGCTGAAAGTAAGACACCAGGCGGAGCCAGATGTGCACATTATGGTTGTTTGGTTATATATATATATATATATATATATTGGATAAAGGAAACAAAGAAACTGCCGCGAGGCACTGAAAATAAGATAGGATAGGGAAAAAAAACAGTTACCCGTCACTTACCACAGATGAAGGCAGGAGGGCGAGACACGTAATTCGTGTGTTTCTGTGTTTTTACGTGTCTCGCCCTCCTGCCTTCATCTGTGGTAAGTGACGGGTAACTGTTTATTTTCCCTATCCTATCTTATTTTATATATATATATATACTAGCTGTTACCCGCGACTTCGTACGCGTGGACTTGGAGTTTCATTGCCAGAATTGGATATAGAAAACTGTTAGTAACGTAAGATTTGTCCCAAACAACACCGAGTCGACATAATATGATGGAAAGCCATCATTATATCATCCTATCGTCTAATCTGTCTCATGAAGAGAATCAATTTACAATATATTTAAAAATAGAAAAGTAAGCGAAGGTGCGGGGATGTGTGTGTGTGTGTGTGTGTGTGTGTGTGTGTGTGTGTGTGTGGGAGGGGGGGGTGTTAACTGATGGCAGCTTTATTTCAGCTTGGTTTTTTCTTCTTTATTCAACATGAGCATCTGAATCTTATAATCTAATAGCAGCACATTGTCTTCTAGACCTGCACCTTAGGCCAGGTTTACGTCCGTAAGGCATGTTCTAAAAGGAAGACAAATTGGTGCCAGAAACTTTTATACAGACACAAATGAATAGTACAGTGCAGAGCAAATTGACTTCTATTCTAAATAATAAGTTTTGTTTCTTATCGAAATTTATTAACAAATCAAACACTAACAGACTGCGCGACTGAGCAACCAACGTAACATTACAGACTAACACACGAATCTGTCTGTCTTTCATCATTCGATAAGTTCTTAAAATTTCGTGACTAAAACTGTTATTCATACCGAAAAAATGTCCTGTGTCCTTCCTACATATTTCATTGTTAAATTCCATCAATATTGATATAGCCATTTAGTCGTCAAAACGTAACAAAAAGACAGAAACTTACTTCCACAATTATAATATAATAGCTGGTACCCACAACTTCGTTCGTGATTGTAAAGTATTCATATTGACAGCTGTAGACATCTAACCACCATAGTGCACGATGGGAGACTCGATACTATTACCACACACAAATACCAGTCTTCTGCGCTATGTAGTTCCGGCAGCAAAGTAAAATTTACGGATACACACAAGTCTTTGGATGAAATACGAAAATATTCATGATCGACCAATTTCAAACACCATATCTCACACACTCCCACAGTTACCGAATTTCGGCCAACGTTGTGATCGATGGGTGACTGTGTTACTACCACACAAAAACGCCGGTAATCTGCGATTGATAGTTTTCACTCAAAAGTGATACACCGTGACACATGCGTCTTTGGCAGAAATATGAAATTGCCACAGGTCGACCATTTTCATCCCCCATATCTTCCACACCCCCATAGCTACAGACATCTAACAACCATAGTGCACAACAAAGACACGATTCTACCACATAAACACCAATGCTCTATGCTATGTAGTCGTGGCAGAAAAGAGAAATCTGCGGAGACACATGCCTTTCGTCGAAATACGAAAATATCCTTGGTCGGCCACTTACAACCACCATATCTACCACAACCACAGTTTCTGAAATTCGGCCGCTGTTGTGATCGAAAGGTGACTCTGTGTACTACTACACACAAACGCCAGATCTGTGATCGATAGTTTTCGCTGAAAAGTGATACACCATGACACTTTTGTCTTTGGCAGAAGTATGAAATTGCCACAGGTCGATCACTTTCAACCCCCATATCTCCCACACCCCCATAGCTACCGACATCTAACAACCATAGTGCACTACATGAGATACGATTCTACTACCAAACACAACACCAATGCTCTATGCTATGTAGTATGTGGCAGAAAAGTGACATATGCGGAGACAGTCGAAATACGAAAATATCCTTGGTCCGGCCACTTACAACCACCATATCTACCCCTATGAACACAGTTTCTGAAAATTCGGCCGCTGTTGTGATCGAAAGGTGACTCTGTGCTCGCTACTACACACAAACGCCAGTTATCTGTGATCTATAGTTTCGCTGAAAAGTGATACACCAGGACACTTTTGTCTTTGGCAGAAGTATGAAATTGCCACAGGTCGATCACTTTCAACCCCCATATCTCCCACACCCCATAGCTACCGACATCTAACAACCATAGTGCACGACATGAGATACGATTCTACCTACCAAACACAAACACCAATGCTCTATGCTATGTAGTTGTGGCAGAAAAGTAGACATATGCGGAGACAGTCGAAATACGAAAATATCCTTGGTCGTGCCACTTACAACCACCATATCTACCACTAGTACCACAGTTTCTGAAAATCGGCCGCTGTTGTGATCGAAAGGTGACTCTGTGCTACTACTACCCACAAACAGCCAGTTATCTGTGATCTATAGTTTTCGCTGAAAAGTGATACACCATGACACTTTTGTCTTTGGCAGAAGTATGAAATTGCCACAGGTCGATCACTTTCAACCCCCATATCTCCCACACCCCCATAGCTACCGATATCTAACAACCATAGTGCACGACAGGAGATACGATTCTACTACCAAACACAAACACCAATTGCTCTATGCTATGTAGTTGTGGCAGAAAAGTGACATATGCGGAGACAGTCGAAATACGAAAATATCCTTGGTCGGCCACTTACAACCACCATATCTACCAGTAACACAAGTTTTCTGAAAATTCGGCCGCTGTTGTGATCGAAAGGTGACTCTGTGCTACTACTACACACAAACGCCAGTTATCTGTGATCTATAGTTTTCGCTGAAAAGTGATACACCATGACACTTTTGTCTTTGGCAGAAGTATGAAATTGCCACAGGTCGATCACTTTCAACCCCCATATCTCCCACACCCCCATAGCTACCGACATCTAACAACCATAGTGCACTACATGAGATACGATTCTACTACCAAACACAACACCATGCTCTATGCTATGTAGTTGTGGCAGAAAAGTGACATATGCGGAGACAGTCGAAATACGAAAATATCCTTGGTCGGCCACTTACAACCACCATATCTACCACAGTAACCACAGTTTCTGAAAATCGGCCGCTGTTGTGATCGAAGGTGACTCTGGCTACTACTACACACAAACGCCAGTTATCTGTGATCTATAGTTTTCGCTGAAAAGTTGATACACCATGACACTTTGTCTTTGGCAGAAGTATGAAATTGCCACAGGTCGATCACTTTCAACCCCCATATCTCCCACACCCCCATAGCTACCGACATCTAACAACCATAGTGCACGACATGAGATACGATTCTACTACCATACACAAACACCAATGCTCTATGCTATGTAGTTGTGGCAGAAAAGTGACATATGCGGAGACAGTCGAAATACTGAAAATATCCTTGGTCGGCCACTTACAACCACCATATCTACCACAGTAACACAGTTTCTGAAAATTCGGCCGCTGTTGTGATCGAAAGGTGACTCTGTGCTACTACTACACACAAACGCCAGTTATCTGTGATCATAGTCTTTCGCTGAAAAGTGATACACCATGACACTTTTGTCTTTGGCAGAAGTATGAAATTGCCACAGGTCGATCACTTTCAACCCCCATATCTCCCACACCCCCATAGCTACCGACATCTAACACCATAGTGCACTACATGAGATACGATTCTACTACCAAACACAAACACCAATGCTCTATGCTATGTAGTTGTGGCAGAAAAGTGACATATGCGGAGACAGTCGAAATACGAAAATATCCTTTGGTCGGCCACTTACAACCACCATATCTACCACAGTACCACAGTTTCTGAAATCGGCCGCTGTTGTGATCGAAAGGTGACTCTGTGCTACTACTACACACAAACGCCAGTTATCTGTGATCTATAGTTTCGCTGAAAAGTGATACACCATGACACTTTTGTCTTTGGCAGAAGTATGAAATTGCCACAGGTCGATCACTTTCAACCCCCATATCTCCCACACCCCCATAGCTACCGACATCTAACAACCATAGTGCACTACATGAGATACGATTCTACTACCAAACACAAACACCAATGCTCTATGCTATGTAGTTGTGGCAGAAAAGTGACATATGCGGAGACAGTCGAAATACGAAAATATCCTTGGTCGGCCACTTACAACCACCATATCTACCACAGTACACAGTTTTCTGAAAATCGGCCGCTGTTGTGATCGAAAGGTGACTCTGTGCTACTACTACACACAAACGCCAGTTATCTGTGATCTATAGTTTTCGCTGAAAAGTGATACACCATGACACTTTTGTCTTTGGCAGAAGTATGAAATTGCCACAGGTCGAATCACTTCAACCCCCATATCTCCCACACCCCACATAGCTACCGACATCTAACAACCATTAGTGCACTACATGAGATACGATTCTACTACCAAACACAAACACCAATGTCTCAATGCTATGTAGTTGTGGCAGGAAAGAGAAGTATACGGAGATACGAATTTTTGGTCGAAATATGAAAACGCCTTGCACTGACCAACTTTAATCATTATATCTCCCACATCCTAACAGCTATCACCATTCGGCCAAGGTTGTGCACGACAGGAAACTCCATGCTACTTCCACCCACAAACATCAGTGATCTGTGCTAGGTAGTGTTGGCTGAAAAGTGAAATATAGGAAAAAACACGTCTATTTATTATATATAATATATATATACATGGAAAAGAAAGGGAAAATACACCCAACACTCACCAAAGCTGAAGGGAGGAGGGCAGCAGCAACACAGCACAACACACAAACAAATAAAAAACAATATTTCGGGTCAAGAATCCCCTTTTTCAAGTAAACAGATAGGTGGCTGGTCTTGCGCAAGACTTGCGTACGGACGCAGCCACTCATAGAACGCAACAGACCGTCGGAGGTGGTGGGGGCAGCAACGATAATATAACCGCGAGTATACGAAGATTGAAATGATCAAAAAAAATATATATAAAGAAAAAATATAATTGAAATATATAAAAAAAAAAATATGAAACTATTGAACTATTGTACTGGCCAGTGGTGGGTGTATAGGGTGAGGATGGAAGATGTTAACGGAAATTAAGGCCTGGGGGATGTCTGGTTTGAAGGATGTGTTGATATGCCAATTCCCACCTGCGGAGTTCAGATTGGGAGGTAGTGTCTGGAAGTACTCTAATGGCTCTTACTGTGAAGCAGTTATTAAGGTCACGGGTGTTGTGTGAGTACTGGCATGGTGAGCAACGGGGAGTCCAGGTTTTGGGAGTAAACTGTCTGTCTGTGACCTTTCATTCTGATGGATATGAGTTTGAGTCAGGCCAATGTAGGAACTTGGACAGTGGAGGCAGGTGAGCTGGTAAATGAGATGGGTGGTTGTACATGGCATGACCTATTATGGGGTAGGTTTCACCAGTTGTAGGATTGCTATAGGTAGTGGTAGGTGGATGCATACCGCAAGTTTTGCAACGGGTCTCTTACAAGGGAAGGATCCAAACGGTGGTTTAGGAGCATCAGAGGCTTGATATTTATGTACAAAATGTTTTTTAGATTAGGCGGTCTGCTGAAGGTGACTCGGGGTGTGGTGGGAAGGATAGATGGAAGAATGCGGCGCATTTCAGGAAAGGATCTAAGAAAGTCATAGCCCAAGACGAAGAATTTTGTTTAGGGATTCCAGGCCAGGGAAAAACTGGGTGAGAAAAACAGGGTTCTGATTGGCTTTAGGTTGTTTGTGTCGGTGTGGAGGACTGTCCCTGACCCTTGATACTTGTTTTTGAATTAGTTCTGGAGGATAATTGCGGTTTATGAGTGCCTGGGTCAGATTGTTGGTGTAGAGGGTAAAGGACTCGTGATCAGAGCATATGCGTTTATATATTTCAATTATATTTTTTCTTATATATATTTTTAATAACTAATATATATGTATATATATATTTTTTTTTTGATCATTTCAATCTTTTGTATACTCGCGGTTATATTATCGTTGCTGCCCCCACCACCTCCGACGGTCTGTTGCGTTCTATGAGTGGCTGCGTCCAACGCAAGTCTTGCACAAGACCAGCCACCTATCTGTTTACTTGAAAAAGGGGATTTTGACCCGAAATATTGTTTTTTATTTGTTTGTGTGTTGTGCTGTGTTGCTGCTGCCCTCCTCCCTTCAGCTTTGGTGAGTGTTGGGTGTATTTTCCCTTTCTTTTCCATGTAAATATTGCCTCGCGGCATTTCTTTCCTTTCATTGTTACCTATATATATATATATATATATATATATATATATATATATATACATACTTGTGTGTCCCTTTCATGGAATTTACCATTGTGCACAATGTTGGCAGAATTCTGGTAGCTGTAATGGTGTGAAGTACGGTGGTCGATAGTGGTCAATCTGGGATATTTTCATATTTCAGCCAAAGACGTGTGTCCCTGTATTTCTTTTTACTGCCATAACTACATAGTGCAGACCACTGGTGTTTGTGTCTAGTAGTATCATTGTGCACTATGGTGGTTGCATGTCGGTAGTTATGGGGGTGTGGGAGATATGGTGGTTGAAATTGGTCAAGGAGGGAATTTTCACATTTTGACCAATAACGTGTGTCCCTATATTCCACTTTCCAGCCACAACTACCTAGTGCAGACCACTGGTGTTTGTGTGTAGAAGTAGGCTCAAGTCTCCCGTTGTGCACTATTGTGGTTACATGTCGGTAGTTGTGGGGATGTGGGAGATATGGGGGTTGAAAATAGTTGGCTGAGGGTATTTTGTTATTTTGACGAAAGACGTGTGTGTCTTTATATTTCACTTTGCAAACACAACAACATAGCACAGATCACTGGTGTTTGTGTGTAGTAGCCTGAAGTCTCCCACCATGCGCTATGCTGGTTGCATGTCGGTAGCTGGGAGGGGGGGGGGGGGGAGTGGGAACTATGAAAGTTGAAAGTAGTAGACTGGGGGCATTTTCATATTTCAACAAAAGACATGTGATTCTATATTTAACTTACTTACTTACTTACTTCTCTTCATGGATAGGCCAAAAGCCTGTTCCGACCTCATTCTTCCGACCATCTCTTCCTAGGTCTTCCAATGTCCCTTCTGCCTGTGGGATGGTACTCCAGGGCAAGCTTAGGAAATCTGTCCTTTCTCATCCGTAGGACGTGGTTCTTCCAGTTATCCCTTTTTTGGGTAATTCTATCATTTAGCGGGGAGATATTCAGTTGTTCCCTTATTTCCTCGTTCCTCCTCCTATCATTTAGGGAATACCCTTTTACTGACCTTAAAAATTTCATTTCAGATGATTGAATTTTGCTTTTGTATTGCGTTTTATTTACCCATGTTTCGCTGCCATATAGCAGAGTCGGTACGGCCATTGTTTTATAAAACTTGAGTTGAGTCTCCTCTCGTGCTTTACCTTTCAGTGTTCGTCGAATTGTTCCACACATATACTGAAATCGGTGAAGTTTCTTCTTCACCTCGTTATCCTCATTAAAAGATAATTCACATCCGAGATAAGTAAAGCTGGAGACTTGTTCTATTGGCTGATTGTCTACCACTATTTTAACTCTGATAGGGTATTTCCCCTGCCATGCCATAACTTTCGTTTTTGCACGAGACAACTGCAGATTGTAATCTTTGCTGATAATGTTTAGTATATGAATTGCTTTTTGAAGTCCATCTTCATTTTCCTGGAGGATAAATTGGTCGTCTGCAAACAACATAGTATTTATGTAAGTGTTGTTGCTTATTTTTATACCAGGATGGACATTTTCTTTCCATTTCCTAACTAAGTCATCTATATATATTGAAAGTGTTGGAGACAGGCTACAACCTTGCCGCACTCCTTGGTTAATTGCTATTTCTTCTGTAAGTTTATTTCCTAGGTCTAAGACGATTTGTGTCCTTCTATACATACCTTGAATAACTTGTATTAAATGCTGTGGATATCCATTTCTTTGCATTATTTCCCATAGTTTTTGTCTATTTACTTTATCGAACGCTTTTTCATAGTCTATAAAAGCAATGAAAGTCTTTAAATTAAATTCTCTTCTCTTTTCCAGTAGTTGTCTAAGGCAGAATATATTATCTATGCAGGACCTTCCTTTCCTAAACCCACATTGTTCTTCTGATAGGAGAGCATCTGCTATTACTTTTAGCCTGTTATTTATTATTTTTGCATATATTTTGTATCCCGTATTTAATAAACTAATTCCTCGATAGTTATCACATGAATTCCTATCTCCCTTCTTAAAAAGTGAAATAACTTTGGCCTTCCTCCATTCTTCTGGGATGGTTCTCTTTTTCCAACACATATTAATTAAGTGTAAATATCTAAATTTCAGAATCATTCCCCCATACTTAATCAATTCTAAGTTAATTGTATCTAGTCCAGGAGCTTTTCTATTTTTAAATGATTTTAGTGCTGCATCAACCTCCTCTATGTCTATAGGATCAATTTCTTTAGTATCCACATGGTCAATTCCTATTTTCTCTTCTTCTTCTTTATAATTACTATTGTACCATAATGTTCTGTAGTGTTTTACCCATGCCTCTTCTTCAATTACATTTATATTAGCACTTTCCTTTTCATCCTTGTTGAGATGTTTCATAAGTTTATAAGCCATCTCTTGTCTACCATGGACATCATCTTCTATTGAACTGATTAATCTATCCCATCCCTCTTGTTTCAACTTCTTTGTTATTGTCTTAACAATATTTCTCTTCTTTTATATTCATTTTCATTTTCTAGGGTTCGATCCTGTATCATTTTTAGATAAGCCTTTTGCTTTTGTTTGACGGCTTCTGCAATTTCTTCGTTCCACATTTTAAGTCCAGTTTTTCTTCTAAATTTCTTTTTCTTGCCAATGGCTTCATATGCTGCTTTCAGTATTGATGAAGCTATAGTTTCCCATTCTTTATTGATGTCATTATTTGTTGGGTTTTCCAGTAAGCGCTGTTGTAATCGGCTTTGATATAGATGTTTTATTCCTTCATCTTTTAAAAGGTAGGTCTTAAAAACTTCTTGATCTTGTTGTAAGTTTTTATTCATTCTTTTCCTCCATTTAGCAAGTATTCTTATTTTTGATATAACGAGATAGTGATCTGTATACATATCACTACCTCTATGTACACTGGTGTCTACTACATCTGGACCTAATTTTTTATTAACCATTACATAGTCAATGATAGACCTTTGTCCTCTTGCCGTCCATGTAAATTTATGGATATCTTTTTTTGTAAAGAATGTATTTGTAATCTTTAACTGGTTGAAGGACGCAAATTCTCTCAGTAGTTTCCCATTTTCATTTAATGTGTATTCACCTCTGTTCCCCATTACCTCTGGAATTGGACTATTTCCTACGCGGCATTAAAATCGCCAGCCAGTATTAGGAAATCACTTTTATTAATTCTGTCTATCACCACTTGAAGCTGTTCATAAAATTGTTCAGATTCTTCTCGTTTGTTTTCTTCTGGGGCATATATGGCGATCAAGGTTAGGTTGCCTCTCTCTACTTTCAATCTTAGGTCAGAATCCTTTCACTTATCATATTGTAACTGACAATTTTATTTTTCCATTTCCTATCCACTAATATTGCCACTCCTACTGCAGCTCTTTTCTCTCGTGCCACTCCACTGTAGATCATTGTATATTTATCTATTTCTTCTGTTCCCTTCAATTTCTTTTTTGTTTCTGTAATTACAGCAATATTGATCCCCTTTCTAGTTAACTCCCTGTCCAGATCATATTCTTTATTATTTATCCTCTCACATTCCACGTTCCTATTTTCAAATTGTCTTTGATTCCAAATCGTTTGTCCTTTGACCTTGCCTTTGTTGTCCTCATAAGATCCATCCGGCTTTCCTTACTTTGAGGTTTATGAGTAATATATCTTTTTATGTGGAAGGGTTACCAGCCCTTCGCACAACCCCCATCCTGGAGGGCCAGGGTTTTATTTCAGGGTGTTCCTTCCCTTAGCCAGAATGCCCCAGTTTTAAGGCGCTGGGGGCTCGCCTTCCATCCTCTCCCGTTAGCTACACTCAAAAAGTGCATTGCCCAGGGGTCACGCGGCTTTCACCTTCGTGGACGTGGGAGTAGGGTTTGCTGGCAGAGCTGCTAAGATAGATCGCAGAGGCATTTCTCAAGGTTTTATTATCTCAGCCCATCCGGCATAGGCTGAGATCCTTGAGACCATACCAGCCTTGATATTTAACTTTGTAGCCATAAATACCCTGTGCAGATAACTTGCATTTGTGTGCAGCATTACCCTCGAGTCTTCATCGTGTACTAAGGTGGGTAGCTATCAATCAAAATTCCTTACAAACAGGTTACAAAGTCCTGGGTACCAGCTAGTATGTTTGTAAATAACAAAGTGTAGGGAAAATAATCCATCACTCGCCAAAAGTTGAAGGGTGTGACGAGTATACAACACACAAAAAGAACACAGACTTGTGCTATTTCAGTTAAAACCTTATTCAAGTAGTGAGAATTGGGTCATTTGGCAAGGAAAGTGCGTGCACACCAAATCTTGCCTTGTGTCTGATTATGCATTGGAAAATAGGATGGTGGTAGGAGTGTGAAGTGAACTATTGATATATCCTGGCAAGAGACTAAGATATATATATAAAGTAATGATGAAATAATTGGTGCTAAGTAACAAAAAGGAGTTACAAATTAGGATAGGGAAATGGACCACCACTGGCCTTAAATAATGATTATGTACTGTGAACACACAAACCAAACAAAACACAACAGACATAGAAATTTTCGAGTTTTAACCCTTTGTCAACTAGACAACATTGGAGAGGGTGGTTGTTTGAAGGAGAGTGCCTCACAAAGTGACTATTATGGTGGGGGTAAATTCAAACAAGGAGAGGGGTAGTGATATATATACAGGATGGTGGTAAAATGTCGGAGTAGATTTGTATGAATATAAAAATGGTATTGAAGTGGACAATAAATAAATTTGAAAGAATTTTACTAAAAATTATTACTGGATAAAGTAAAATAAGTTAAATTGTAGGGTTTTATTGGTGATTAAGGTCAGAGGGATGTCTGGTATCCATGATATTTTGGTATGCAGGTTCCCATGTTTGAAGTTCTGATTCATTAGTGGATTCAAGGAAAACTCTCACAGTAAAGCAGTCATTGAGGTTGTTGGATTTGTGGTTATTTGCATGTTCTGGAACTGTAAGGTTTATTGAAATGGCAATTTAGTTTAAATAAGCAAAAATTTTCTACAAGAAATAGTGGAAAATGTTCTGAGAGAGAGAGAGAAGAACAATAAATATTTAGTGATAATCAAAATAATCTTGGATGATGGATTCTTTAGTGGCAGAGGCTAGGAAATGGAGGGAGGAAATGGAAAAAAGGAGTGAAATGAGGATTGATATAAGACTGTTACCCAACCTGTGCTGGTAGACTAGCATCTTGCCTAAGTTCAGAGAAACAATTAATGGAGAGGACTCTATCACAAGCAGTGACACAAGAATTAAAGTTGCTGCTGTTGTGTGTGATCAGTTTTTTTGGATTAGTACAGTTGGTTTGTGATCATGCATCTTGATGTATAAATAATTGACAGTTAACCTATGTTTGAATCAGGTCTACTGTAACCTCACTGATTGTTTTTCCTCTGCCTCTGTAGGACCCATTAGTTATTACAATTTTTTTATCCTAATAACTCTTTTTTTAATTTTTGATATTCAGAGCATGTAAATACTCTGGATAAGAGTACACCAAACTCTGTATGATAAATTTTGACCTAATGTGTTTATAATTATTTTTTCAGTGCTAAAGACTAATGATTTTATGTTGCTTATGTTTTAAATAGGTGTAAACACTGCAGTGATAAAAATGGAAAGCAACTATTCTTTGTAATTAAGAAAGGCACAGATTCAACATTATTGTGGAAGGGTACTGTAAAGATAGCATGTGTCAAAGTTGATCCTTCAACTAAGAAAATTGAAGCTCACAGGTTATTCAACCTTGGCGAGTTCTTGAAAGTAAGTAACCATTAAAGTGTGGTTTTTTCCTCTCCCTTGTTATAACTAAATTAGTTTCTGGTTAATTCACAAGACATCAGTTTTTTAGGTTTGTGGAAGTGGTGGTGGAGTCACTTTCTCCCGCATTTATGACATAATAGTTCCGTAAACCAGTGCTACTTTGGGATTGCAGGGGGTGTTTTTCAAGTGTTTTAAATCTGCTGTAACCACAGTTGCTAAGAATCATGTCTTTGTTATGGTAATTTGAAGTGTTAGTGCTTGCTGCTATCTATTGGCAGTTTTTCTGAACTTCAATTACCAACTTTTATGAAAGACAGCCATTTTCAATTTATTGACAATTTTCAAAGTGCTGTGTTATGCTGATACCTTTTATATTGCAAAGAAAAACTAGAAGTAGATGTGAGAAAAACAAGTAGTTACAACAAGAAATACACGCGTTGGTTATGGTTTTATACAATAAACAATATAACCTATAAAATCTATAAATTTTGCTGATGTTTACTAATGTTAAGACTTCCATGGGGCAACTTTGGGACTGTATGAAAGTAACTGAACCAATAGTTTACCAGTAACTTATGAGGCACATTATATTTTCTCTAAATGATTCACAAGCATGATGAAAAGTATACCAAACAATGTTATTTCGGGCATGTTTAATCCCATTGTTCCCGTACAGCTCTTCTGTTTTTGATTTGATGAAATTAGAAGATCAATCAGGAATTAAATTGGAAACAACTCTGAATTTTATTTGAACTGAATAGTTATTAAATCTGACAGGTCCCTAAGGTGGTAGCAGAAACATGCCATTTTTAGCCAAAAACTGCATAACAGAGACAGGTGTGTGTGCAGGTGCATTGTTGTGGTGGAAGAACCAATCTCCTGTCTGTCTCAAATCAGGTTGTGTAATCTTCTTAAAACTTCCAAATAAAAGGTTTGATTGAGGGTCTGATGTAGGGGAACAAACTCTGAATGAACTACACCCTTGGCATCAAAAAAGCGACTGTGCATTGTTTTGATGTTTGATTTGACTTACTGACATTTTTTGGATGGGTTGACTATGACCTCTTCCATTGGCTTTATTGTTGCTTTGTTTCTGAGCCGTAACCATAGCACCATGACTAGTCACCAGTAATGACCGTTTACAGAAAATCTTAATCAATTTCAAGCTGTTGTTTCAAAGAACATGTTTCAACTCGACGTTATTTTTGATTGTTAGTCTGAGCCCAAGGAACAAACTGTGCAGCAACCCTTTTCATTTCCAAATCTTTGGTTAAATTTCACTGAAACTAGTTTCAAGATAACCCACTAATCTCTGACAGTTGATCAATTGTCTCTTGACAGTCTGAGAGCACAAGATCTTGAATTTTTTCAACATTTTTGTCTATTTGGGCAGTTGATGGACATCCAGAACGAGGTTTGTCATCAATTTACATGTCACCATTTTTAAACCGAGCTAACCACTCATACACGAGTTTTTCCCATAGTGTCACCTTTGTAAGCTGTTTTCAACATTAAAACAGTTTCAGCAGCATTTTTACTGAGTAGAAAACAAAATTTTACAGCTGCACGTTGTTCACTTAAACTTGCCATCATCAAAAATGAAACAATAACAAAACAGCGCTAGCAAAAACAATCACTGCAGATTAACAAACAAGGTAGGTTGACAACACAGGTGGCACTGAACTGACTGTGAGTTGTGCTAGAAACGCCTAACGGCAGAAACACGTATTACACAAGCTCCGCCCATGGCAATGCTATTGTGGTACCCCCTCATATGCCTGGGTTGGATAGCCCTTGTGCTCATGAGGATCCAGGGTGTTATGCCATTTGTGCTGGAAATGTGGAAATGACACACCCTCCCTCTCCCAGAGGCAAAAGAGAAATCAGCTTTACTGCATCTATCACTCCATAAAGAACACCCTTTACAGCTTTCTGTTCATGTGCACAATATAATGTGATAGTTCTTTCCAATATTTTTAGTCCATTGTGAAATAATTTTGCAACAAGAATTAGCAAAATGGAGTGCAATCTGCTGTTATTGGGTTGAACACTAAGGAAAACATTTCTGAAACTGCTTAATCTCCCTCTTGTCATACTCCAGAAAGGCTTGTTGCACATAGCTTCTTGAACGATGTGGAATTCACTGAATGCATGCTCTTGTTGACCAGTCATCATTAGAATTATAATCTCTGAAGAATTCATCTATAACTTCAACTTTCATCCGATTATTTTCTAAGGAAAAGCAGATAACACAATTATGCATTAAACATATGTTATTTCATCAGAACATTACATTGTGCTGTCTGACTATGGTCCTAGGGATAATTTGTTAGGAAGGACTGTTAATTAATTTCTGATTGAGTTAGTGTTCAGATTAGTATCAGTGTCAAAACTGTGAGTACAAATTTTGTGTGCTTTTCATCAGATACAGCTTTATTGATAGCTTGAAGAAATAAATAATGTTGATAGTAATGTATTAATCTCATTCTCTAGTCATGGACCAGTTTCATATATCAATGTGTATGTACTATCTTAACATGTATAAGGTATTATTTGAAATGTTACCTTTGCTTACATTTTATTTTTTTGATGTTAGAGCGATCCTGCCTCCAGCTTTAGTTAAAGTAGTGTTAAATTTCTTTTATCCTGGTTCGAATATAAGTAATTAATTTTAAGATGTGGGCTCAAAATAAAAATTGAAATGAGTAATATAAAAATCATAAGGTTAAATTATGCACAGACCAGTGACAGTGTATTCTTAACTATTTAAAAACTCAGTTCGAGTGTTCTCATACTTTCTTAAAGGAAATCTAGGGTAGATGCGACTGATGAACTTCATTTCCTTTCAGGTTTTTCGTTCACTTCAAAATCAGTTACTTGCAGCACAGCAGAGCTCTTACAATGAATCGGAAGCTGTTACAGATCAGCATCTCCTTACTGCTACAATGTTGCTGGAAGAGATTGACAATGTAACGAATACTGTTATAAATCCAAATGATTGTTGTATTTGTTTGGAGCGGAAACCGGATGTAATGTTGCCATGTGCCCATAGTTACTGTGTTATTTGCATCGAGCAGTGGTAAGTGTCATAGTTAGACGTTAATTGATTGAAATTAGTACTATAGTTGAGTGTCTGTAATCTGAATGTCAGTTATCCAAATAACTATTTTCTTTTGGATAAAGGAAACAAAGAAACTGCCGCGAGGCGCTGAAAATAAGATAGGATAGGGAAAATAAACAGTTACCCGTCACTTACCACAGATGAAGGCAGGAGGGCGAGACACATAAAAACACAAAAACAAACGAATTGCACAATATTTCGACTTTAGTCTTAGTCATGTGGGAGGCGAGACATATGGCAGGGGGAAAGATGTGGTCACATCCCAACCCGCCACATGAATCATGTGGCGGGTTGGGATGGGATTTGGTTTGTTAGGCTGCCAGAACTATTTTCCCTGCAAAAGGGTTAAGATGTGCATTGTTTTTTAATGGATGTCTGGCCCAGAATATTTTTTTGTGCATGTGTATATGCTTTTTTATTTTTTCCCCACTGTAGTTCTTATGCCATTAACTTGGTAAGTGATGGGTGTACTTTTTCTTTACTTTCATTTCTGCATTAATATTGCCCTACGACATTGCTTTCAGCTTCATAATACAGGTCTGAACATTACTATTGGGACTGAATTCTGATTTGGCAGTTGTCAGTTGTTGCTGTGCCTAAGCTGTAAATAAAAATAAGTACATTTACTAATGTTCAGGTGTGGCATTCAATAGGATACAGGTTCAAATCCCAGTCTAACTCTACAGATTTTAGCTGACTGGTTTCCCAAAATCATTGTAGAGGAGAAGTTCACAAAGTTTTTCTTACCTTGTCCTCCTTCCATCAAGATAAAAGTCCCCCACTCCTTGCCACAATTTTATCTTTAAAAAGGTAAATGGCTACTTCTCTGTACTAACAATGACAACTTGGAGGAAACTCAATCGGTTCATGTCAGTGTAAAAGTTTTTCAGCTGTAAAAGGTGTGAAGGAGGCATAGTACTTCTGACGATGTTGAGTTGAGGTGTCGTCCACCTGGGGCGGAGGGGGGGGGGATAAAACTACCCCGCATCCCCTCTCCTCCAGACATGTCTTTGTGCCCCCTAATTATTGGTTCAGGGATCTTATCAATGAGCCTTCTGAACTTTTACTGTGTGGTATACATATTTATACTATTTTTTTGCTAAATCTGAAGAAATGTGGCGAAAATGAGATCTGCTTTACTGGAAAATACTACTTGTAGGAACAAGTCATCAGTGTGATTATTCTTGTCCTTTAAACCATTTAAATACCTTTACCATTTACTGCAGCTTTTAAAACTTCGTTGTAACATAGAAATGGTATTTGATTTACTTCAGTGTATTGCAAACTCGTAAAGTAAACTTATCAGAACTGTGAATACAATTTTTGATCTAGCTATAGCCACATGTTGATTTCCTAAGAAGCATCTCGATTAGTTGAGCATATTTGGTCTCATGAGTCACAACATATAGTCTTAATTTTCCTACACAACACAATAGCTGTAATAATATTGGTAATGAGAAAGAGTGAAATAAAAAATCAGTTGGCTGTTAAGCTTTAAATGTAATGGATTCATCTTATTTCATTGAATGTAAAACAAAGGATGTTGTGCTGTGTGTTATATACAAATATGCAATGCATTCAGTTTTATCACTAGTCAGTGAAACAATAGTATAATGTTTCATGCTTTAATATTTTGTCTGTTCTGTGAACATTTACTGCATTTAGAAATACTAATTAAAAGATCTTTGATATATTATTTTAAATGTATATGGTAATAAATGGACTACTAAATAATTTATAATCCATTACAGGAATGTTAACCATAAAACGTGTCCGATATGCAGAGAGGAATATGAGAGCACAGATGATACGTGGGTCATTTCAGAAGTACCAGGATCTCATGAGATAAATGAGGCCATTTGCTCAACTATAATGGATTTGACATCTCCATCTGGTTCTTCCAGGAGTGCTAGTGACCAGAATGTTAATGCAACTTAAATTTCAAAAATAATTGCTGCCATTACCCTGGTTCCTAAGTAAATTACTTAGTTTTCAGTGAGAGCTAGATATGTTAACAGGCTTTCAGGAAAAGCAGGTAAGCATTTAATGATGGAAATTAATGCATTGGTTCAAAAACACAAATTTTTAATGAGCATGCATGCCTAGTTCACAAAATCCACTTTAAAATGTACATCATGCTATCCATGCAGAAATATTATAGATCTCTATATGCTATAGGTATTTTGCATATAATCAAATTATATGGTTACATATGGTAATATGTTGAAATTCTTAAGAGTTGAAATGTGATCTAACTTAGTGATTATATGACAGAGCAGAAATTATGTTTTTACCAACTGACTGATTTAAAAATAAATTTGCTTCCAGGTACTTGCATACATTGGAATTTTCAATAAACTGCACTAGTAATGGACAACTCAGCTGACATTTTCAAAACCAGATCTCTGATGTAAACTGATTTACTCTTGCTGCCGACTTGCATACTATTCCTGCAAGCAGGATGGAGAAAAGCAACCAACCACTGCACCGTCTGAGGGTTTTCATGGGCAGTTTTTCCCATTGTAGCCGAGTTGCACATCACTATACTATAATAAATAAAGTCTATGAGAATTCTCTAGTGATATTAAAACAACAAAGAAACTAGGAAAGCATTTTTCTCATGGTGTTGGGAAAAGTGATCTGATTAAAAACTGAATTCGAAATGGAATTTTTATATTCCTGTTAATACTTAAATATTCTATAACTATTAATTTAAATTAGTGTCATTTTTATGAACTTGTTAGGTTTTATAATATATAAAATATTTAGCCAGACTTTATCCCTCTTAACATGGGCATTCAAATAAAGACTGACCACACTGAGCCCTAATTCTGTTTTGTTCACAATTGTTTAATTTCTGAGGGTGTAGCAAAAAGATGTTTTTGTTTGAAGTAGTAAACAGTATTATTGTATCTCCTTTTATATTATTCTGAGGATGCTACTCCTAACATTATTAAAATTTAAATTATAGCTAATGAGCCAGGGGCAGCTGTCTTTTATTTGAACAGTTTTTTTACTTGTGAAATGTTATACTATTTGAGATGTAAAATGTTATCTTTCAACACTAATCCCACTTGATTTCTGTTATATATTACTAATAATTTATTGATACTAATGAAAATTCACCAAAGTTGAAGGCTGCTACTAGTGAAAAACATGTGACGAACAAAAACATATACAATATTTCAGTTTTTTTTAGTGCTTTTGTTAGTCCTCATATATTTTTCATTTGTCACAGCCTTCAACTTTGCTGAGTGATGAGTCATATTCCCTATCCTATTTATTACAAGGTTTTCATCTCTCCTGTGGAATTGAATGGAAACTTGCCACACAAGTGCATTTAGATCTCTTGGCTATAGAAGGGTGGGCATGCGGCTTTAGTGGCAGTTTAGACTTCACATTGAGATGTTGCAGGCTGAGGCCCCACACAGTTGATACCACCTCATGATGCATTGGCCACTAACAAAGTATTTAAATGCAATAAAAAGAAATTCTAAAATTATGCCTAACATTACAGCCCTTCATAAGATTTTGAATAATCTGAATCTGAAATGAGGAGAGCTCACTTCTTTTATAGCAGGTGAACCTTTCATTTAATCAAATTTTGAGCTGGTTACTTGTTAGAATGTCTTAATTTTAGTTATCAACCCAATAAAAAAGTGAAAAGTGACTTTCTTGCTGGGGAAAAAACACAATTCAGGAATTACTTACACTGAATTAAAATCCTATAAAATAAAAAAGAAAGCAGTGAACATCTATTGAAACTACAAACTTTTTCAAAGCATATTTAGCATATAGAACATCTCTCCCCTGAGTTTTTCTCATATACTTATACTTACTTCCTCTTCGTGGATAGGCCAAAAGCCTGTTCCAACCTCATTCTTCCCACCATCTCTTACTAGGTCTTCCATTGTCCTTTCTGCCTGTGGGGTGGTACTCCAGGACAAGCTTAGGAAATCTATCATTTCCAATCCGTAGTACGTGGTTCTTCCAGTTATCCCGTTTTTGGGTAATTCTATCATTTAGTTGGGAGATATTCAGTTGTTCCCTTATTTCCTCATTCATCCTCCTATCATTTAGGGAATATGCTTTTACTGACCTTAAAAACTTAATTTCAGATGGTTGAATTTTGTATTGTGTTTTATCTACCCATGTTTCAATGCCATATAGTAGAGGCGGTACTATCATTGTTTTATAAAACTTGATTTGCGTCTCCTCTCATGCTTTACCTTTCAGTGTTCGTCGAATTGTTCCACACATATACTGAAATCGGTGAAGTTTCCTTTTCACCTCGTTATTCTCAGTAAAAGATAATTCACATCTGAGATAAGTAAAGCTGGAGACTTGTTCTATTGGCTGATTGTCTACCTCTATTTTAACTCTGATAGGGTATTTCCCTTGCCATGCCATAACTTTCGTTTTTGCACGAGACAACTGCAGATTGTAATCTTTGCTGATAATGTTTAGTATATGAATTGCTTTATGAAGTCCATCTTCATTTTCCTGGAGGATAAATTGGTCATCTACAAACAACATAGTGTTTATATAAGTGTTGCTTATTTTTATAGCAGGATGGACATTTTCTTTCCGTTTCCTAACTAAGTCATCTACATATATATTGAAGAGTGTTGGAGACAGGCTAGAACCTTGCCGCACTCCATGATTAATCCCTATTTCTTCTGTAAGTTTATTTCCTAGATCTATTAAAATTTGTGTCCTATACATATCTAGAATAACTTTTATTAAATGTTTTGGATAGTCATTTCTTAGCATTATTTCCCATAGTTTTTGTCTATTTACTTTATCAAACGCCTTTTCATAATCTATAAAAGTCTTTAAATTAAATTCTCTTTTCTTTTCCAGTAGTTGTTTAAGGCAAAATATTTCCTATTTTCTTTTCTTCCTCTTTATAATTACTATTGTACCATAATTCTTTGTAGTGCTTTATTCATGCCTCTTCTTCAATTACATTTATGTTAGCACTTTCCTTTTCATCTTTAAGATGTTTCTCTCATATACTAAAGGTTTTCTCATTTACTCGCTATTACAGAACTATTATGAATACCTGCCAAAGCACAATAAATTACCCTTTGCCTATTAAATGTTCAATTTTACTTTTATCTCTTCATAATTTTCTAGTTTCTCTTATTCACCTGATTTATTATAAAGTTATATATTGATCCAGTTTCCTATTTAGTTACAACAAATAGCATTAACTACCAAACACAGCTTTTACATTAATATTCAGCCTGAGTAGGCAACTATACTTAATGAAGAATGAAACTACTTCACTCAATCTGTATAAATCCAATTATTCGTTATACAGTGATCGAAATACTCCACACGCACACATCCAAAAATTTACTTGAATTGTCTATTTCATTTGGTAAAAATTGCCAAATTTCATACCTGATTACTTCTTACTGGTGCAAAAACATTTGCACATAAATGGGGAAAAAGCAAACCTTCCATTCTCTTTTCCCCGAGTTGTGAAATAGCGTAATTTTTATGTTCATTGTTTCCTCCTGCTGTCATTTATGGTAAGTTTTTGGTTCAATTTCCCAATCCTCCTCTAATTTCACTACATTAAAACACGATCCTGATCATTATTATTCTGAATAATAGATTAACGTATAATAATTGATAATTTTCATTAACTGGACAGTAAACTGGCTTCTGATAGTTGATCTTGGGATGAAATTACTGACAGAGTACAAAAAGGAGCCCAGTTTTATCATGCTGGGCAATTCCAATTAGAGCCAAACTTAGTGTAAAATATGTACTTCCTACCCCATCACAAGTCAGGAGGTATGTACTACTACCAGCAGAGGTGACAGCAGACTCCATGTGGCAGAAATAAAGTTTCCGAGAACAGTTTCAGAAAAATCGGAAGAGGTGAGATCAGGAATGAAGTGATCTGTAAAGAAATCCCAGTAACTCTCTCTCTCTCTCTGTGTGTGTGTGTGTGTGTGTGTGTGTGTGTGTGTGTGTGTGTTAAAAAAGATTGTGATGGCTGGGACGTCAAATGGATGGATCCAACAAGGTTAGCAAGGATATAACTGGAAGAAGAACTGATAGGCGAAAGAAGTATTTGGAAAATTGGAGTTATTTAGTGTGGAAATTTATTAATTATTGAATACTTTTAAGAATTTTGAAATTTTAGAGATAGTTTCTGGGGGGGGGGGGAGCGGCACATGAGTGATACATCTCAATTTCAGTGGGTTGTGGGCAGGCTCTATAGAGGCGAGCAATGAAATTGGGAAGCTTTTTTGTGACAGGACAGAGACTGAAGGCAGGGTGAAATTAGTGGCAGAAAAGGCACAGAGAATAATGGGACTGCTTCATTAACAATCTCGAAAGAGATGTAACAAGACCATCACCCATAACATTCAAAATTATAAAGAAGTTAAACAGAGAAGTAAGATGAGACTCAGACATTCAAGTAATAAACAAAGAGACAGGGCTAAAGTATTTTCAACAGTTATGGACCCAAAATCAAGCAGACAATGAACCGGAGGTAATGTCACTACCAGAGACTAACAGCCCAGATGACATTCACTACAAAGAGGAATCGGTGCTAAAAGCCTGTAAAAGTAACAGAGCCCCAGGAGAAGATGGCATTCATATGGAACTTTTTAAATTCAGCAACAGGACATTTAAAGTACAACTGTTGAACTATATCAACAGGATCTGGAGAGGAGAATACCCACCTCAAAACTGACAGAGGGCAATTGTCATCCAAATTCACAAAAAAGGAGACGTCAAGGATTGCGATAACTATAGAGGAATAAGCTTGCTCAATGCTGGTTATAAAATTTACTCAAGCACTATTAAATCAAAATTACAAAAATTTTATGGACCAATACTTGGAGAAGAACAAAATGAGTTTTGGAAGGGTAGATCATGTGTAGATGGCTATTTCACACTCAAGATGCTAATTGAGAAAAGGAAAGAGTTTAATCTGGAAACACACCTGGCATTTATTGATTTCAAAAAAGCTTTCGATACAATTGACAGAAGAAAACTTTGGCTAATTATGGCAGAAAGTAACACCCCACCACATATCATAAAAGCAATTCAAAACATCTACAGCCCCAATATAATCGCAGTCAGAACCGGACAACAGCTGTCGGAATGGAAACCCATTAATCGAGGAGTGAGACAAGGATGTTGCCTATCACCACTTTTATTCAGCATATATATAAACAAAATCATTAGTAACTGGAGACAAAAACCCCATGGTAGAATAATAATAGACAGACAGACCAACCTGGATACATTACTGTTTGCAGATGACCAAGTGCTTTTTGCTGAGTCAGAAGATGACCTGCAGAGATCGGTATATAACCTCCATATGACAGCAAAATAATACAGCATGGAGATTTCCCTCAATAAAACCAAGGTTAAGGCCTTTGTTGGAAAAAAGAACCAAAATCTCAATAGACAACACGCCCATAGAACAAGTAGCAGAATTTAAATACCTAGGTTACAACCTCAGCTACACCCTAGAAACTGATATGCAACAAAAAATCACAAATTTCACGAAAGTTAAAGGAATAATAAATAACATTTTCAGACCATCTCTAGTTCAACGGCACACAAGAATCAGGCTATATAACACCATGGCTAAACCTACACTACTGTATGGCTGCGAGGCCTGGACACTACGCAAAGGTGATGAACGGAGACTAACGGCGGCTGAGATGCGATTTATGAGGAGAACAGCTGGCTACAGGCTACACATTACAAGACAGAAAGAGATCTGATGATATCCTTGAAGAACTTAAAGTAAAACCAATTCTCCAAACTGTACAAAATTACAGAACATGTACTGAGGATGAAGACAGACCGGATCCCACGGAAAATTCTCAAATACCATCCCAGAGGCAAGAGAGATGTAGGGAGACCACCAAGAAGATGGATTGAGACCGTAACAGGCCTAACACCGGACAGGAAGAAGAATAAGAATTCTGTAGGTGATTAGTAGTGGATCAATGTAGGTATAAAGGCAGCCATATTTGGTGATTTTAATTTTTGTACTCTGAAACTGGAAAACTAACTTTTAACATCAAGTCATTGTAGAATAAAAGGAAATAGGGAAGTTTTAAGGGTATGAAGAAATAACTTTAAAGTTTGTGTGCTGTCAGTATTCAAAATTTGGTTGTGAATAAGCATTGGTGCGAAAATAAGAAAAAAATCTTTGAGGGAAATCTGCAATCAATTTTATTTTGAGATGAAATAATAGCAATAATATGGTCATTTGCTGTTGTAGATACTGGTGAATTGGAAGTGTTTCTTGTGACATTATGTGAATAAGTCTCTGTGAATTTCAAAAGGAAAATACCTACCCTCTGATAAATTGTCAACCAGAGGCAAATATTTGTTATTTTTCCAGGCATTCTGAACCAAATCTCTGTGCCAAGTGGCGCACACGTTAATGGTTACTGCAAGTAGTTACAATCCAAGTGGCTTCTCTTTATTTCCTCAACTAAAGGGCTATTGGTCCGATACCGTGAAAGGTTACTACGGTCAATGACTTACAATAATACATAAAATTATGTCTTTGGTTAAGTGTGTTTGAATTTTTTTTTAAAATTCGATGTATGGATTACATTGTATAGCTTTATCTACCACCAAATACTAGAGACTATAGACCCTATTGAGATTCATACAGCTTACTTACATTATTTTTTAGTGGAATTTGTATGAGAGCAATCCCAAAAGTAAGGTCTCCAAAGTTTAGGGGATACAGAGAAACTTTTCTTGCAGCAGTGGCCACACTGTGTGCGGGCACCTGCTTGGGGCGCTTGATAAGGGTGGGCAAATTGAAAGAAATCGATATTTACAAACAGTATTGATATGTATCAAGAAAAGATATCAATATGTCGATACTTTTACCTAAACCCAGTAATTGTTTAAAAATATTCAAAAAATGTATTAAAATATTTAAGAAAATTAGATACATGTAGGAATAGTAGAAACTTAATTTATTTATTTTTACAATCAATCAAACCAGTATTTGCCTGATGTAGACATCAAAAGAAATCTATCTTTTATATAGTCCCCGACAGGGGCAGATCCAGGATTTTGGTTTGGGAGGGGCTTAAGCGGACTTTGGTTAAAGGTCTCCAAAATTACAATGTTGGGGGTGGACCTAGATAATACTTTGGGGGGGATAGAGCCCTCCCCCCCCCCACTGGTCCTCGACAATCTACTTCTGTAGTCCAGTTAAGCCAAGTTAACTATAGAAGCCACTCTTTCGGACAACACAGAAGAGGCTTGGCATATCAGTGATTCAGCACTAATTCCAAAAGCACCTGCATGAAGTGTTGACAATTCACCCAAAACTTTACTGGGGATGATTATCTATCTATTAGTGGTTAAGCACATTGAGGACAGAACCAGAGCTTGGAATCTGTTGCGTGATACTAGCGCCAAGGTGATAATAGTTTCTTGTATGCGGACGAAATTGGAGTTTTAGTGGTGATGTCTTGTGCTACTGGTGGAGATCTTGCTTCTGGAGAACTTTGTCTATGTTCTAAGTGAATATCATTACTTATTTTCGATATAGCATTTGACTCTCCTATTGGAGAAATAAAGTACATATGCTTGTGCCACGGGTCCAGTATAGTAACTGCACTTAGAAATGTATTTCTTTCTAAAGGATTTAGACTCTTGAATTCTTTGCAGTAAATTGTAAAGTGGTCTTAAGTGTTGCTTGTAGTGATTACTTGAATGAAACCTGTAATAGGAATGACTAAGCCAGCATTCACATAATTTGCACCAATAACCTATTGAAGTCTTTGAAAGGGCCAAGAGGGTAACAAGGTCTCATCTTATATTAAAATTAAGCAGCAAAGTTGCAGCCATATCTGGCATACTTCTATTTGATTGACTTTTTGTATATAAGATTTTAGTTACAAGTGTTGACTGTTTGACAAATCATTCTAAATATCAAAGCAGGTGTTCCATCTAGTTCTAACAGCGTCAAAGTCAACGCCTCTAATTTTCCCCCCAGATGCTTCTTTTTCAGATCTTAATAGGTCCATAGCATTTAAATTAAATAATAAGTTACATTCGTACAAAAATATCGAATTTTTACTTGAAATTGACACCAAAAAATATCAATTACTTTATGAATAAATATCGATATATTTTGCCCAAGCCTAACACTCAGTCTTGGCAGCCGTTGAGAAATGAGAATGGAACTTCCATTGGACATTACCGCGAAGTGTGGAGATCTGGCAGTTATTAGGTGTTTGAACGTAAAAGGAGTTGAACCGATAAATTCCTCAGCACTTGACGGAAATGTCTGGAGAGTCGGGCATGGATCAGTGGCGTAGCTAGGTCATCAAGGGCCCCAGTGCAAAAAATTTATTTTGGGCACTCATGCCAGATGGGCGACTTTTTTTGTTTGGTTTTGCTGGTATGGTGCCCCTGAGCTGAGGCTTAAGGGCCCCTGAGCAGTGGTTGGAGGCCCCCCTGAGCAGTGAGGGCCCTTAGCGAGGGGCTACTTGGGTCTCAGGGGGCCCCTTAGACGATGGTAAAGCTAAAAAAAACTGCGCTTGGGGTCTCCCAGATGTGAACTTGGGGCCCTCCTGAGGTACCCTTGGGGGCCCCCTGAGCGTAGGGACCCCGGTGCACTGCACCGCCTAGCCCTATTGTAGCTACGCCCCTGGGTGGATGTTAAAAGCTTTCACAAGTTGTGTAGCGAGTTTGTGATTGGTAATATCACGAGGAACTATTTGCGCCGAGACAGTCTCGAAGTGAAGTTGGGAGGATTTCTTTGGATGGTTTCTGCATTTTGGTTCTTGAGGTTTCCGAAGTACCGCATGAAATAACAGATACAATTATACAAAAAAAAGTATCGTAGCTGATCATATCTAAGCCATTGTAAATTTCAGTATTAGACCTCACTGAAAAGAGACTAGAAAATATTTAGGGTGACCATGGCAGCAAGAAAGATTAAGTATTTCTGGTGGTTCAAGTTTACGTCGTGATACACGGCATCACTAACTTAAGATAAAATGATTGTATCAGTCCGCGTGTTATTGAGGCTTTGATTTTGTAGCGACAATATTAACCGAGATTGTGGTTAGGTTGAAGAAAGTACAAGTGACACAAGAGGAGTGGTAGTGCGACTGGTGGGGACACTAGGAACTACCCGATACCTGTCGACGCTTGGATCAGAAACGACCATGGAGGAAGGTATTCCTTCCTCCATGGAAACAACAAGCTGAAGGAGACACCTGTGGCAAGAAAATCGCCTGTCGCTGAATACATTACAGATAAGTGAGTTTTCTGAGTAGACTCAATTTACGTCGTCTCATCACAAATTAAATTGAAAGTTGAAACAGTTTGTTTCCAAAGATTGTTTTTGAAGTTAATACTTTAAATAAGATATTAAAAAGGAATACTACCTAGTTTTATTCATTCCAAGATTACTTGAAATCCTTTGCGTTGAATAAAAGATTTTGAGACCGTATTAATTTCCAAACGTTGCATCCCCTGCCGTTTTATCCACCTAACTACAGAATCAACAAAAACTTATGTAATCAGCAACACACGGATATTCCAAAATTCGGGTGGTATAGGAATGATTTAACTAGTTTTTCTCTTCCACAGTTTAATCGGTAATCGTGCACAATTGATGTGATTAGAAGGGGCGGGGCAACAAGGTATTGAATCGTCTCGTATCCGGCCTGTGATGAGTTTTTATGTTGCCTGGACCACAGTAATAGCGACATATTGGACATGGCATCCGCGAATCATTTTAAAGTGTGGTCCAAGCTTCATTCTCCCCACACGACGATTCGAGTGTCACAGTTAGCTTAAAGCAGTGACTTAGGGCTCAGGGGGTAATCAGGCAATTCATGTCGCTACCTTTTTTTTTTTAACTCCACTACTGCCTCCGGCGGCGAAAACGGGGTTGCGGTAATCTGGATGGCGACAATGGGAGCGGAAACCTCAAAGTTTTTGCTCCTTATCGGAACATTCCTAGATCCAACTAGGCACCTAGGAAGAGGCACTTGAAAAAATATATCGATAGATATCAAGTCAATATTTAGAAACAGTATCGATATGTATCGAGAGAAAATATCGATATAGCTTTATTTTTGTCTAAAGTCAGTCATTTTCTAAAAATATTCCCAAAATATATCAAAAGATTTAAAGAAATTTGGAAAATTAATGACACCTGTGAAAATTGTAGAAAAATTTATTACTTTATAAAGTTTCATAATCAAAACCAGAATTTGCCTGTTTTAGTCATCAAAATAACTCTCTGTTTTATATGTTCCCCCGTCAATCTACTCCTGTTGTCCGGTAATGGCAAGATAACTGCGGAAGCCACTCTATCAGAAGAGGCTTGGTATATCAAGTATCTACTTTATTCAGGGCCGGCGCTAGGAATTTCGGGCCCGGGGTAAAATGGGCGACCTTTTTTTTTTTTAAGCTAGGTTTTTTTGGGCTAGGTTACAATGGGCGTATTCTTGGTTTCATGGCCTTAGGGCCCCTATAGTCGGTGATCGGGCCCCCCATCAGCCGTCGGGGCCCGGGTACTTTTGACCCGCTTACCCCCCCCCCTAACGCCGGCCCTGACTTTATTAACGCATTAACTTCTAGTCATCAAACAAAAAACCAATTGAAAACAGACGCTGTGAATCTACGTCAACCCTCAACTTCGCAATACGAATGCTTATTCAGTGCTCTTCAACTTGATTAAAAATAATCTAATTTTTTATTTTATTTATCAATCTTGTTTCATGGATCCTTGCTGAGGAAGGACCTCTGGGATGTAAAACATGTCATGGTTAATGCACATACAAACAATATAAGTCATAATCATAGTAAAAACAATTATACATTCCAAAGACAAATAAAGAGAATAACAACAAACATTTTTAGAACTGAATTTTGCAAAAGTCATATTGTATAAAATTAATTAATTTGTTCAAATTTTTGAATGGAGTAGGAGGAGTTGCCAATAAGATAATCTCTCGGTTTTTCTTTAAATACATCTTTATTATCTGCAAACTGTTTTATACTCTTGGGAAGTTCATTAAACAGATGTATACCAGAATAATTAATTCATGTCGTTAGCGACAGAGATGTTTGTGTTTTGTGCAAGTTATTTCTGTTTCTTGTATTGAAATTGTGTCCCTGTGAATTAGAAGTAAACAGGTTAAAATGATCTATAACAAAACATATTAGAGAATATATATACTGACAAGTCATTGTAAGAATATTAAGTTTTTAAAAAAGTTTTCTGCAAGAAGTTCTTGGTTTTACCCTACACAACATCCTAATAGCTCTTTTCTGTGCAATGAAAACTTTTTTACTTTGTGAAGAGCTTTCCCAAAATATCATGCCATATGACATCACTGAATGAAAATATGAGGAGTACACCTGTTTCGTTAATTGTAGATCTACTGTTCGAGAAATTGTTCGTATTGCAAAGGTGGCACTACTTAACTTCTTCAGTAGTGAAGTTATATCTTCGTCAAGTAACAGACATGGAGGAGAAGTGACGTTAAATTGGTGAAGCAGGCTCGAGCATGCGCAGTGGTAGCAGCGGCGATTTTGCGCTTCCAAACAATTTCGGTTTTCCAAGTATATCCCGAAAACTAAGCAAGATATCGAAAAATTTTATTCTTTATTTTCGATTTGTCTCGTCGTGTTACATAAGAATCGATCATTAAATTTGACTTTTGCGAAAGTTTTCTTCTCCATTTCAACTCAAGACACCTCACTTTTGATACAGTATATCTCTAGAACTAGGTGAGATATCGAAAATTTTTATTCTTTATTTTTCATTTGTCTCGTCTTTTTAAATAAGAATCCATCATCAAATTTGACTTTGACCATTTTTTTCTTCTGAATTTCAACCAAAACCATTTCACATTTGGGACAAAATATCTCGAAAACTAAGCAGGATATAAAAAAATTTTATTCTTCATTTTTTATTTGTCATATCGAGTTACATAATAATCCATCACCAGATTGCGGCGTCACCTTTATCCTAGAGTCCCCTTGAGGTTTTTGTACATATACCCCGTGTCTGTATTGAAGCGGCCATGCCCCCCCCCCCCCCCCCATTCCTCCTCCGCCCTGCTTCACTTCAATGCGTGGTGGAGGTCTCTTGCGTCGTCTCCATATATTTCCTTCCTCCATGGTAACAGACATAGAGTTTCTAATCTATTTTAATACAAAGGAATTTCATACTCTTTGTTTCTAATATTGTGTTATTTTTATAGCTTACCTGTAAATCTGGCTGTGCATAATTTTTTGTTTTAAACCTAATATAATGTGTTTCTTTTTTCAAAATTTAATTTTAATGAATTTGTCTTAAATCAATTTGCTACTTCACTAAGTACTTCATTTACATTAAATTCTAGAGTGCTGTTTGGTGTTTCCTCACAGTCAGGTTAGTGTCATCTGCAAATAAAACACTCTTAACTTTGACACTTAAATTTCTAGGTAGTTCTAACTGTTAACATTCAAATAAGTTGACAAAAAATGACGTTAACATTGACGAAAACTTGTTGAAATTTAACATCTTTTTTAACCTGATAACTGTTGACGAAAATCTGTTAAATTACTACGAATTCCCTGTTTTTAAGACGCGTTCAGATCAGATACGTATGTATATTTATCCAGTATATATGCAACACATGAAAGTGAATACTGGTTTGCGTCCGTACAAAAATATCGAATTGGTACTTAAAGTTGATACCCCAAATAAAATATCGATCTTAATATATTGTAAATAAAAATATCGACGATAAATATAGATTATTTTATGTTTCGACACATCGATATATTTTTCCCAAGCCTAGATCCGCCACTGCTGATTGCTGGAGGTGGGGGTCGGCCGATCGCATTCGCGCAGGTCGCAAAATTTAGAAATACGTTCTTGTGTTAAAGTGTAGTCCAGTGCAGTTGATAGCGTCCAAAATTATTACTGTGATCCAGGCTGCATTACAACCTAATCGGTTCAGTTGTTGGAAACTCATAACAGGCTGGATACATGACGATTCAATACCTTGTTGACCCACCGCCTACTAAGCAAATCTATTGAGCATGATTACCGTTTAATCTTCCTGCACTTTTCTTGTAAGATTGGCTATTAATGGTGCAAAAAACAGATGATCGCGGTAGAAGAAGACCATATGGCCCGTCTGATAATGGGGAGACACTTAACACCGATGTTTCACTTCTGTGGATTTCCTGAAAGATGCATCATCACCGATACCAGACAGAAATTATTCCAAGATCTCTTATACTGATTGTAGCTTTTCAGACCACGGTTTAACTATATCAGCTATGGGACATTTACCAGTACGACCGTCTTCATCAATACCCATAGTGGCGGTTCCTGGTGGGTAGGCACTGCGAAACAGCAACATTTTTCCATTCAAAATTATCGATACTAATCAATACAAATTCCAACCTTCTATGGAACTATACTACTGACAATGCCGTCACAGCATTTAGCCGTCGTGCACACGCGCACATTTCTGACCATTATATTCTCTGTTACTGATGCGGGCATGTGCAGGACGGCTATTATAGTTCCTCATGCAACAATTTTTTGGGGGGATTACTGGTATTAAGTTTAATGATCAATTATATATTAATAATCTCCCAGGAGTCGAAACTCGGCGGTATTTCATTAACTTTTTTTGTTTCTTTTGCAAAAGAGTAAAAATCTTTGCATATATTTTTTTATAAATTTGTTCTATTGCGTTGTTCTATGGATATATTATATACTGTATACAATGACGTGTGTACCAATACGTCATTATTTTCTGTTGTTTGCCTCAATTCCCTGCAATACCTATAAAATTAAAATGATACTCTCCACGCGTGACTGTGTCCGAAATTTTAGCTTCTGAGCTAATCATAGCAAATGATAAATTGTATTTATGAATGTTTTCAAAATAATTTTTTGACTTTATTTTTATTGATGGTTCATTTGAATTTAGTCAATCATGCAATGATTTAAAATATTCATTTTGACTTACGGCCAGCTTATGACAGTTTATGAGCTTATGACAACATGTAATGAGTGAATGCAGTTCTTTAAACTGAAGTGACTTCTGAATGTTTTGCATTGTAAATTCAAAACTATCAAAATTTCTTGAAATGACATTTAGCACGCTTTTATTTGAATGTATCCATCAAAATAATTCCAACAGTTTGTGAACTATTTAAATTTGGTCTGAATTCCTTCTTCTTTGTAATATTCACAATAATAGCTAACTGCATCGAGGCATGTGCCCAAACGAGTAAGTATTGGTTGGGGTGGAAGAGGGACGAAAGGTGCGTCTTCTTTAAATTTTGCTACTCTCATTGGAGCTTTGACAAAAATCTTTTTTACATTTGATATTAACCTATCAGGGAAATATAGTCTTCCTCAGCAATCCTATGTAATCCATGAGTGAGACATGTTAAATGCAACATTTTAAGACCTTTTCCAGCCTTTACTATGTACAGCGCAGTGTCAGTCACAAATAGTAAGACAAGATTTTGCTTAACTTCACCATTCCACAAAGTTTCATAGCGTTGTCAAGATGGACTGCAATTGTCGAGTGGTTTACTGATTCAAGAACTTCATAGTCCGATAAAAGTGTATGACCCGGTCTGTCCAATGATAACATTTACAACATATCTCCCACAAACATCTGTACTTTCATCCATTGATACCCATATCTTATTGATGCTAATCTTAGTTCTGATTGTCTGAAATACATTTTCATAGCAAGACGATAAATAGTTCTTCCTCAATATTGATTCGGTTGGAATTATCTGTGTTGTGTATTTCTCCAAGAAGGATTTGAAATGTTCATTGTTCACTTTATTAAATGGGCTGTTGGCTGATACCATCATTTCAGAGAGTTCTTTAGAAAAAATTGGCAATTTGGAAGATGACGAAATTGTAGGTGTATCTAAAAAAGTCACTGTTGTTGAGCTGAATGCCGAGATACTTTATTCTTGTGTCTTGATGTATTGCAATGCTGCTGCACATGAAATCGCTTTGTTGCAAGTCACTTTAGTGTCACATAATTTACAGAAAACAACTCTTTCATATGTACAAAAATACTCTTCTCCAAATTCCTTTACGTAACTTCGCATTTTCAGAAAATTTTGTTTTCGGCGTGGCAGTACTAACTGATCCCCTGCAGATTTAACACTGACTGCATTGGTGACAGTGTGTGAGTGAGCGAAGGTTTTGTGCTTGTCTCGATGCTCTCAAGTCTGGTATGCAGAAAATGCCTAACTTTGGTAGGGAGGGGTTTCCCGTTAAGGAGCGGTTTGTCCGTACTGAAGACCATAGGAAGGTAATAGATTACTCTCAACTCATTTGTGGGTCCCTTCAGTTGACTCAACTCCTGTGTTATCATTGCAAATGAGACATTGATTGACTTGGCTCAGCACAGGCATTCTGCTGCTGCAGTGTCAAGATTAAAAGGCAGGCGGTACATTAGCATTTGGAGAGTGACAATAATTTATATCTTTAATTCCTGACAGTTGAATTCTGACTAATTCAGTGACAATTAGTTTTGTTTCTTTCTCCAGTGCATAACAGTACATTTCTGTGAATAATTTCTTCTATTAAAAAATTACCAGATTTTTCCTCAAAATAAGACCATAAATATTATTGTAATATGACCGAAATTGGCCTGAATATGAATTTATATGCTATATAAAATACATTTAAATACAACCAGAAACGTTGAATCAGTTTTTAATTCAGAATTTCAGCTCAAAAAGAAGGCAATAAAAAAATGTGTCCTGTCCTAAAGATCTGAACCCTACTCATCACTCTCTCCAACAAGTGCAGAATTTTGAAACCTTTTCCTACCACCTGTCCAATGTGTCATGCCCAGTTAAGCTTGTTATCAAATGTAATGCCAAGATATTTACATTTCAAGTCTTCAGCAATCAATTCTTTCCCACCTTATCAAAGAACAAAATGGCTTCTTCCTCCATTACACATTAAATAAGGTTTAGCAAAGCAATTAAGTAAGTCTCTTCCAAAAGATAGTGTTTGTTTTTATAACGTCACAGCAAAGTTCCCTTAGGTCTCTCATGGGTTTATTTATTTATTTAATAAATTATCGGTCAAAATATCTGCAAATATACGGTATGAGTGATTAAGCTTATGAAAATACAGTGAATATGGTAGTCTAGAAGAAAATACTTGGATATCATGCAAAACTTTCTGTAAAACAAAATAAAAGTTAAAATAGCACAGGAAAATTTTCATGATTAATTGATTACCTATGCTTAGGTAATGAAATAAACAACGCGGCATAACCCAAAAATCAATTAATCATGAACAAAGATGGCCGTGGAAGTCTGAGGAATCAGGAAACTTTTTGTTGTTGTGATACAATAATACTGTAATACTTCATTTCTATCACTTGGAAGTCAATTCGATGCGAAATTTCGACTTCTCTGGTGGGAGGCTTGAGAACATTAGAGTGACCTGTACTTCAGAGAAACTGGTATGGAGATATTGAGCTTTGAATATTGTGTGAACTTCAAAATCCCTCTATGGTCTTAATTTTCAAGTAACTATAAGTCTATCATAATATAAAATGTTTTATTGTTATTAGGCCACATTTGCATTTTGACCAGAGTAATAAATGTAACACCCAAAAATGGGTTTTATAATGCTATCTCATATTTTAGTGTCTTAACATTTATCATCTTTGGAATAATGTTGCGTACAAACTAAACATACGAAAAAGTGTGGGTTATGCCGCTTTTGCACTGATGGCCTTATTTTCTAAATGACGCCAATGAAGAACACGATGGGATTTATCACAATATAAGACATAGGAAAATGGTATTGGGATGAGGGGTGGAACATAGCTATGTTTTATTTTAAAGGACTGTAATGTGGAGGAAAGTATGTGAATAATTATATATATATATAAACGATTTAACCCAGCTTAATGCAAGACTTTAACCTTCTAATTCTTAAAAGATTTTACATGTGTATTTTTGGTAAATAAGTAAAATGAAATATTTGTTAAAACAATCTGTAATACAAAACAAAAACTAGTAAAATTCTTTGGCTTCATTTACATGGGCACCGGGAGGAGGGTGCAATTGGACCCCCTTCTATGAAAGAAAATACACAGAAAAATATTAATAAACAAAAATTGTATTATTAAATTCACTGTTTGAATAATAACTTAATGCGCTAAGGTTGTTGTCAAAACTTGTTCCAACACCTTGTCAATAAATTCAATATCCTTATTAAAAAAGATACATATACACCTCCCTTAAAGTAATCCTGCCGGCACCCATGTTCATTTAATTAAAAAGTACTACTTCCCGTATAGTTGCAATATTTGAATACTATCATTTCATCATTATTTAATTAAGCTGTTCTTAAGATCTTCTGTTCTTTAATAGTATAACTATACAAAAGTACTGGTAGTTGTAAATATATTTGTGATGAAAATTTCATGAATTGTGCAAGATGGAATCTAAACTCATTTTTTTTTTTCAATTGATACAATACTTTTAAAGCACCTAGTTTTATAACATTATCACTCAACTTAACAATCAACAGTAATTTCTTTACTACTATCGTCCATATGACATACCAAAAGCAGCCTTGTTTGATTACTATGTCAGTGGGGTTCTATTTTGTGTACTTGGGAGGAATCAAATTTATTCTTGCATTTATTTTTAAATATATAAATGGCTGTTAGACCTATACAGCCATATAACTTGCCAAAAGATTGCTGTCATTTGCACCAAGAAATATGAATTTTAGTAGGCATTACTTTGCATGATTTAGGATTTATTCATATAGCTCCGAAACAGATGTATACAAACTGCTATCCCCTTTATGTTTCTGTATAGTAGTCTACTAATAACACCTTAAATACTAGTGTGAACTGTGTTGTACTTCTTTCTCTTTCCCAGCATGCTAGACTTCAGTTGAAATGTAAGTACACTACTGATCAAATTTGTCTGTATGTTTTATATTTCTGCAAAAATCTTAGAAGATGTTTGTTTGTTTTTTAAAGAAAAAAAGATGGGTACATTAATTATTCGGAAGGAAAATCTGTAAGTACAAGGTTTTATATTATAAATAATTCTAATTTACTTTAGCGGTGATCCATGTACCAATACTGTACAAGAGCAGCTTTGTTACACAGGTAGACAAAAAGACTACAAGTTTTTAACAATTTATATTAACATTTTTTTTATTAAAAAAAAAGACAAAAACAATAGCTATACATATATTACAAATGAAGACAGTTTTCCAATCTTCTACAAAGACTGTGGTTATTATTGTCAGACCAAAAACTGCCACCACAAAATGAAGTGTTTGATACAGTTTCATGTATGGAAATAATTTTTATTTAAACACATTAAATTCCTGCATGCCATTTTTCAAAAGTTGAATAATCATCATGAAGTAACAAGGGTACAATTGCTTCACATAGTATTTGCTGACTAAGCTTTTGGTTTTAATTAAGAGTTGAGATTAAAGGAGAAAGAGAGAGAACCACAGTAACTATAAAATGCCATCATGATTCCATCAAATTTTTATCCAGCATACATTTGCAGCAAGAACAAGTCTTGCCCAGAATTGAGTGAATGGAAAGTCAGCAAAGTACATTAATTTCTTGGCATTTCTAAATTTTATACTGGTACATAAATTTTAATTCTGGGCTATCTATATGGCATGACCTCTCCACAAGAGGACATTTAATGTTTTCTAAAACATATTGAGCAATGCACGACCTTTAGCAATAAGGTCTTTAAATGGAGTAAATATGATTACAAAACTTAAAATATGTAACATGTATTTATGTGTATTTATGTATATATAATTTTTGTATATATATATATGTATATATTTATATGTGTATATAATTTAACATTTGGCAAATGATACATCACAACACGGAAAATAGATTAACAACTGTTCAGATCTTAATACATTGCAAATAAGATTCAGTTGAGAAACTGAAAAGGCACATTTTTATAGCAACTTCATAGTAACAAGGTAAAATGCCTCGCGTATAAGAGTTTATGAAGTGTGCACATGAATGATACATGAGATGACCTGCTTTATACAAAATGGATATGGACATATGGAGGTGAAACAACAAAATCATTAACCTTGTTATTATAAAGTGTTCATTTCAGTTTCTTCTTATTCACTAATATCCCTCAAATGAATAATCCTTTTACTCTTATTCATCCATACTCATCACTCCAAATTCATAAAACAGACATGCCGGACGGTTTCCATCGATAAAAACTCGAGAAAAAATATTGTTTCTCCACACTTGTGATGACAAGCCAGAATATAGTAATGAGCTCCAAATGAGTACGTATAAAATTATTTCTATAATGGAAACATTAAAACATAATATTTTCTTTGAAAGGGATATCAGAGAGACATTCACATGCTGTGACTTTTTTAACACTCCCTTCCCCCCCAAATAGCACCAAACTTTTCAGGAATGGAATATTGACATAAATACTTACATTAATAAAGTTACAAGATCTCTTTGTGAGTGGAATTGTGGCCATATTAAATTATTTTAACCAATTAACAGTATAAGTTACCTATTTTATATGCTCTAACTCAAATATACTGAAGTATATAGTATGCTCATGTTTTATCTTTCATTAAGATATTAACGACACATGGAAATCTGAGCATTTGCACTGCATGCACTGCATCCCACTGGTTTCCAAACAGAATTTATTAAACTCTTCATTGACTAAACATCTACGAACACCTGTTAATGCTACATGAGCTTGTTTATCATTATTCCTTTGTTTTATTGTGAAGGAATAAGATAATCACTTGATTCTTATAAAAATTCCACACAAGAGTCCTGTGCAATAAATACTTCTTAATTGTCACATGAATCCAATATACAAGTATTATACATCTTTACAAATTTGAAACTTTGTAGTACTCAGTTGTACCGGTCATGGCACAGAAATAATACATTGTTGCTACACACAATGTTCAAACTTCAACACCTAACACTCTGTCAACAACGTAATGAAACCTTTGTGTTTCACTGTTTTCCTCATTGCTTTCCCTGCCTTCAACTTGACGACTGTCTGTTGGCTCCTTAAGCTCTTCAGATAACACCACAGCCTGCTCTTCCTGTAAATTATCTTCACGTTTTAGTGTGCTACACTTAGAACTTGTTTCTTCTTCTGCTGGAAGAACTGGCAGAGGCAAGTTCACCCGAGTGAAGAATGCCATCTTCTCTCTGCAACAAACATTTACATTATCTGTTAGGAGAGTGAGTTTTCAGATTTTCTGTAATTATTACTTCTAATCATACCAAAGAAAATGTATGATTTGAAAAACAAAGAGAGAGCGAGAGATTAAGTTCATATGAAAGAGTATGATAGATGAGCAAAATAGAAGAAGAGGAGGAATGGTGGATGACTGTTTTTCTTATAGACCCAGCCAGGCTGGAAGCTGTCTAAGCTAATGATAATTATCTTTGACTGTGCTGGTAAGTGTATTGAACAATTATCTCATAGTACAGTAGAACTTCAACTATCCGAACTCCGATTATCCTAAACGCTTTTTTAATTAAGATGGAAACATACTACATCTTTTCTAAAAACCAACCCAATGCCTGCAGCATTGTTTACAGAGTGGTATGGCGAAATTTTCATCCCTGAAGTGAAAAAGCGCCAAAAATCTCTTGGAAAAGAAGGAAGTAAAGTGCTTTTGGTTGTTGATAATGCACCAACTCATGCCACCGAAGAACTTTTGGAAAGAGGGAATGGCCAGTTTAAAACAACCTTTTTACCGCCAAACGTCACAAGCTTGTTGTAACCAATGGACCAATCTGTTATCGAAGCCATGAAACACCATTATAGAAGGCAATTTTAGGGAAACTCTTGGCGGAGGGTGAAGATGAAGAAGGTGTGTTGGCTAATCACAAAAAAATAAATTAGAAAGATTGCGCTTACATGGTGGCGGGAGCTTGGAGCAGGCAGTCGCATTAAGATGTGCATGGAACAAGTTGAAAGGCATACCAACTGAAGAAGAGAAGGAAAAAGAAGCTCAAGAAAAATAAATGGAAGAGACAGGAGAAGATGCGAATGACATGTCACTTGAAGCACTATCTTCAGAAGTTAGTGCTGAAGATTTAGATTCGTCAGACCATGGGTATGAAATACTAAATGATGATGAACTTATTGAAAGTGTGAGAGAAGAAAGTGTCGGATGAAGTCGACCTTAATATCGAAGTTGAAGCAGACATCAGTCCGAGGGTGACCACATGCAACTTCTCACTGTCAAGCGTTTACGCGACTAGGCTGCCCGAAAACGGATGAGTACAGTCAAACAGCTCACTTTGACCGAGATGTTCAGCAAGCAATGACTTATTTACAGTACAGTACGTACATACTATACTAATGTACAGCACTTGTAAGTATGCTTAACATGCAAAAGAGTTGCCTTTTCATTTAATTAATTAAAATCTGTTTTTATCCCATTTTCAACATACATCAATAATTAATTAGACCCTTTTTTCGGAAAAAATCCAATTATCCGAATGTGGTCCGGTCCCAATTGATTCGGATAATTGGCATTCTACTGTAAATGTAATAGCCTGTAAATATTTAGAGGAGTGGTGTTATTTTTCTTTGCCACTAACAGTAACGTTTCTGGAGATGGTAAATGCTTACTTGAAAGATATAACATCAGGCTTTCCTTTTCCTGCTTTACTTTTACGAAGCTTGTAGATTTCTTTTGAAGTCTTCTTCAGCATTTTCTCTATCTTACGCTCTTCAACACTTTTTTCCATTCTTGTTGCTTTCAGCCTGTAACATAACATTGTTTTAGCTACAGCAGTAGAATATTAAAAAAGTAAATGCTATTCAAATAATGTGATACAGGTTTTCCGTTACACCTATATCACCTCTTACATTCAGCATTTACCTTATTTTGAAATCCAAACACAAGTCGTATACATGGTATTAACATACACTGTTACTATATCACGAACTAATTGAGGTATGGTATGTATGTTTTGTATTATATTTCCATGTACAAAGTGAAATTTACTTTACAAAATTAGGGGGACACATAGACTAGTAGATCATTGCATTTGATTTATAAATCACACTTTCTGACTGAATTCCTTGTTAAAATATGATTGATAAGGTCCATTTTTGAATAAAAAGTAAAATGCTGGAAATATCATTAAAATATATTTATTTCCATATTCTATATAACTTCATCTATTTTAATTCAATTTTTATTCATACCTTTGTCATACTATTCAAGACTTGAATTAAGATAATATCTCACAAATTACAGATTGTATCACACATTCATTGGGTGAAACATGATAAACTTCTACAACTCAGTGCAGAGACAGACAATATGGCTGCAATTGGCATCTAAACATATGCAAAGCATGCTGGATGCAGATGTGCATTCACACTGCTGTAATCACGTGTCATTTTTACTCATTCACAAACAGACCTTATTTAAAAATAACCCTCGTATATGTTTAGTATAACAAATATTGGTTTAATATATCAATGACATGCCATCAACCTTTTAAGACAAGGAAGGATAAGGAAAATAAAGTCATTAGTTAAAATTGAGCATTGTGGACAATACAGATGTGACCTGAGGTTGTCCTCAATAATCAATTTGTTTCATTCTTGCAATGTGACTTAACATATACTACCTTAATCCCCATTCATTAAGACTTAAATTCAGAAATTTACAAGACTGTGATTCCCCACACCCAGTTTTTACAATTTTTGAGACAACTGCAGGTGAGTAGATATGCATTAAAGATTTCAGTGTAGTACAAAACTTGCACTTAATAATAATTTCCCCATGATAAAATTTTATGATGTGGTATCCTAGCTGGAAATGTTTTAATCCAGTGGACTTGGTAGATCAATATTTAACAGTGGATGATCTATGACTTTTCCCAGTCAGAGCACAAACACTTGAGATTGACACTCCTATCTTCCAGCATGACAGATTAATTATTTCAAATAAGAAAAAAGATCCACAGGTAGGAAGTACTGTTAACTTTTAACCATGCTCTGAAATCTATATTCTTTAATTTTTATTTTTTTTTAAAAAGGCTACGTGCATTTGCCACCTAGGGCAACTGTCACAATTGCCTTCCCTTCTTCCGGTTTGGTGATGGTATTTGAGCACATGAATTATCAAAGTAGCTGTAAATTTGAAAGATACAAAATGCAAAAATACTGACCTGAGCAATGAGATTCTGGAAGGCAGTATCCTCAACAACCCAGGCGGCAACCTCTGGGTCACCTTCTGCACGTGCAGCCTCGAGGCGAGACTTGAGGATACGGAGGCGGCTTAACTCATCCTGCAATGTCTGCAGCCTGCAGTGTTGTGCTCGCAAGTCCAACTCAAGGTCCAAGGAAGTACGAGCACTTGTACTGGAAAATAGGGCAAAATTTTATTTACAGATTGTGAATTATTATTATTTTACTCAATGATGGATTGAATTAATTGGAAAGTAACTGAAAAAAATTAAGTAAGAAAGAATGTGAAAAGTTAGCAGCCATCAAAGGGTATTATAGCAAGCAAATCTCACATTTGAATGTTAAAGGCAGGCCATCGAATAAACTGACGAATATAGGAATTAAATTTTTGCCCGTTACTAATTTATTTTGGTTACATTAGTTACTGTGCTGCATGAGAGAGAGTTTCTCCTTTGCCAAGCAAATCCAGAAATAACAATTTGAAGGCAGCGACGGGAGAAGAACATATATCACGAACACACAAATATACACAATATTTCGGTCTTAAACCTTCTACATGTTAAAGAGAATGAGTCATGTGGTTCAGAAGGTGTGCATACGCCTCCCGAACCACACGACTCATTTTCTTTAACATGAAGAAGGTTTAAGACCGAAATATTGTGTATATTTGTGTGTTCGTGATATATGTTCTTCTCCCGTCGCTGCCTTCAACTTTGGTGAGTGATGAGTCATTTTCCCTTTCCTTGTAATTTAAACCAAGATATTCACAATTTTGACATTCATTCAACAATTCTGTATCGCTGTATAATACTACAAAACCTACCATTCCTTTATTTATCTATCTGTGAACCTAATAAGCTAATTATTTTTTGAATTTATCTTCATTCCATGCTGTCCTACCTGACTTGATACCTTATACAGAACCCTCTACTATTTTCTTATAATCCTCTCTCATTATTATTTAATTAAACAGTTTTACATCATGACTCTGTTTGCCACCACCTCAGAATTCTCATCTAAGAAAGACCTTGATTCACTTAAATGGTTTTAACTTTATTCACAACATTCTGTTGCTACCTTTGTAAAATTCACTTCAGACACCCAGTTCCACACTAGCTATTTCAACTTCTTTTCCAATTTCATCTTAAATACCTTGCATGTAGCCCACTAGCTGATATTCTAATGGATACTCTCTTCTGATTCAGTGTTATTGATTTACAAAGTACTTTCCTTTCTTGCAAACATCACTGCACTTTGGTATAAAGCTAATGCAGCAAAACAAAAAACTTAAGCGAAATGTTAATCAGAAAGAGTAAAATCACAAAGCACCATCAAACAATTTAGTCTGCTCTCTTTAAAGATTTTGGCATTGCTGCAGATGCATTACATTTTAACATCAGAAGCAGTATGTGGAATAAATTGCAGACTGATGCATATATGTAAAACGAGAGGCCTAAAATCATGATGTTACACCCTTCACAACCTGAAATGCTAGCATGCATCCCAATATATTGGTTTTAAAGCAAGGTAATCAACTTCATATTTTAGTAGTGTTATAAATTCATAATATCTGTTCAAGCAATGGATAACATTTTTAATTTATCTATTACTAAGTAATTCATACAAGAAAACAACAAAGAAAATTTAACTAAAATGTTGGATAGAGAAACAGTGACACAAGAAGGCTTAATGAAGATGGAAAGATGTGTCTATACAGAGAACTAAAAGAAGCTGATAAACCACACCCAGGCAAATGGAGACAATAATAATAATAAAAATCATGAAAATTCGGTGATATTTACTAATCCATATGATTGTCCTCGACCAGAGAACAAATATTATAAGATCATACCATTAACAAATGAGGAAAACAAAATAAATAACAAATGACAAGATCCTGAAAAATATAAAATTCAAAGAATATAAGGCAAGTGGAATGTAATGCATTAAATGAAAACTTAAGCATGACAGATTGTAACAGTTTTTAAGAATAGTGGTGTATCTCAATAAAGAAGAATATAAGCTTATTAGACATTTTTGAAGAACATTTTACTGTCTGAATTTCTAACCATTCTGAAATTTGGAAGATATCAAGTCAATGAAAGAATTTGCTTTAAAGAATTATAAATATTACGTGGTTTGAATTTTTTTCTCATACCTGCTGCCAACACCAGCACTAGCACTCCGATGATGTTTTGTCACCAACACAGTGCCGGGAGGCCGCCTCCAACGTAAGGAACGCCTCTCAACTGAATTTCGCTGGAAGGGACCTCCTTTCCTATAGAGGGGCATGGAGCTGTCGCTATCACTGCGATTCAGCTGTTAAGATAAAACCAATGACATTAATTAACTCTACCTATGAAACAATGAAATATTCATCAAATTCAGAAATTAGAAGTACACTTTAATAATGGAAATAACTGAAATGTTGTATTATATACAAAATCTCATAGTTCAGACTAATTTCAATAGAAAAACTTACTCTGCAGATGTACTGATTCCTGCTAATAGCAGCACTTGGACTAAATGTTTGAGAACGTTTGATTACTATTGCACGAGCTGGCTCTTCTGGTCTTCTCCTCGAGCCTTTCTCTGGTATAAAGACACATTCTGTGTTTGTTTCTTTATCTGAAAGTACTGTAGGAAAGTCATTGGAGCCATCTGGTATAGCTGTATCCTCCTTAAAAAATAAAAAAAACATTGATTTTTAAATGTACATATAAGAAGCAATGTTTACTATGGTTCAGTTTTATGTTGTCTGATTATATTTACATTTTAACTAAAAACTTACAGCATGCTCAAGTACAGCTTCCAGTATGTCCTCCTGACTAAACTCAACAACAATGCCTTCTTCTTCGTCATCATCATCATCATCCTCTTCATCATCATCCTCCTCATCTTCATCTTCTTCTTCCTCTTGGCTATCTAGTTCTTCTAGCCTGGTGCTAACTGTCGACTGCAGGCCGCCTATAATGAGATAGAAAATAATATTAACCATTTTTTTTACATCAGTAGTTAATAAGGATGATGTAAAAAAAATAGAGCCAAGCTTTTACAGTTAAACAATGTAACAATGTAGGACAGTAAAGATTGTAAATCATTGTTGATTGATGATAAGAAAAGTGGACAGCTTATGTTATTAACCAGAGAAAATAGTATTCGCTTCATATAAAATGAGACTCGCTGTTGTTTAAATATTAGCATAAGTGACAACTTATTGATATTTGAAATAGTTGAAGTTACTGGGCAGTACAAATGAGTGAAAATCACTATGGTTCTCAACAATAAATTGGCATCATAAGGTTGGAATTTATTCATTTTTTTATAAAAAAAAATTGGCCAGCATAGTTGCATTGAGTTTTACATCTATTTCTGCCATACATACCTATCATCAGAATGTTAACTTTATTTGGTGTTAGTAAATATTTTTTGTTAGGAACACAAATATTACATTTTGTTGCCAATATGCAATACTAGGCTAAACAAAAATGAAAAACCACTAAGCCTAAAAATAGAGAAGATATTTGAAGCAATAAATAAAAGTAAATTCGAGATCCTAAATACTGCACCTCTGTGACAGTTAAATGGGGAATCTCAACCATGTTGTGATAATTCTAAAAACTTACGCTAAAATTCTTTTAATAATGCATTTATTATTTAAAAACCTAAAGTAATTGTTGATCTTTAGATGTAGACCTCATTAATTAATTCAGTCTGCAGGTTAATTATGAATATAAGGTGGGGAAAGAATTGCTTGTTGAAGACTTGAAATGTAAATATCTTGGCATTACATTTGATAACAAGCTTAACTGGGCAGGACACATTAGACAGGTGGTAGGAAAAGGTTTCAAAATCGTGCACTTGTTGGAGAGAGTGATGAGGGGATGCACGAGAGAAGTAAAGGAATTGGGTTACAAAACTTTGGTCAGACTATTACTCGAATATGGTAGTGTAGTATGGGACCCACATTTTGAGTATCAAATACAGAGTATGGGACCCACATTTTGAGTATCAAATACAGGAGTTGGAGAAGGTGCAAAGAAGGGCTGCTAGATTTGTTTATGTAAATTATCGCAGAATGCAATCAGTGACAGATATGATAAAGGAGCTGGAATGGGATTCATTGGAAGACTGGAGGAGGATGAGGAGGGTCATGGGAGTGTACAGGGCATATACTGGTGATGTGGCATGGAAAGATATTGCAGTACGTATGAAAAGTAATTCATGGAGGGGAAAAGATGACCATGACCACAAGCTGGCACTCGATTTCAGGCACAAAGGTGTGCGGAGATTTTCTTTTTTATGTAAGGGTGTCAGGGATTGGAATGAGTTACCAAGGGGAATGATGAATAACTTACTGAAAACGTTAAAAGAATTTAAAGTTAAAATTTGTAGAGGGCAAATGTAGGTGAGTGAAGGATAGCGGGAAGTTGGGTGTGTAGGGAAATTGCCACCGGATCGTGTGCTCCATTGCAATTAAATTAAATTTAAAAAAAATTAAAACCAACAGTAACCTGTATGTTAAACATTTGTCACTTTTCACTGTAAGAAATTTAAGCTGGGATAATTATTTCTGCTTGGAGCTTTCTTTGAGCACACATATTGGAGATTCCATTTCAATTGTAATAAATCAAACTCATTTTTCTTCAGTCTGATCCATCCTATCACTTATAGAAAAAACACAGAATAATACTACTGGAAGCAATTTAAATCACTTCCACTTTCAAACACTGTCTTACCTTGATTTCGGGTCAGTGTTGAAGTCTGTGATGAGATTATGGTAGACTCATCAGAACTTTCTTCTTTGAGCGCTGTTATATGTTTATGTAACACAGAAACCTCACTATCCTGCTTGTCTGAGCCAACATTAGTCCGCTCAACTGTGTGGCTTGTACCAATAGCTGGTTCAGGTTGTGTGAGGCGGAAGGCAAGTATGTTATACCATTTTATGGAGACTGATTCTGGACTAAAATCAGCGAGGCTAACCTGAGCACTACCCTGGTAAAAAAGAAAATAAACAAATATTATAATTGGAATATAAGTTTCTTGTAATTTATTCATATATTTTGTAAACATATTAAAATTATATACATTTA
>JARYHS010012519.1:116594081-116802446 GCA_031002005.1 Vandiemenella viatica
TTTCTTTTTGGCCACGGGACCCTAATTGATCATACATTTTTTGGCGGATCACCATTTTTATAAGCGTAAGCTGAAAAACCAGTCTCGCATCGGTAAGTCGTCACAAACGGAAGCAGAGCCATGATAGCCTTCTCACAGCGCGGTTATGACTCTTTTCAACGAACATTTTATTTAATTCTCGGACGAAACACGGAACCATTGTGACCCTTCCATGGAACCCCAGAGTTCCGCGGACCACCATTTCGGAACCACTGCTCTAAAAAAATTAAACAAATTGATCAGTGCAAAAAAAATGTTACTATTGTTATTACTCCGCGATTCACTACAAATTTGATAGCGGAGGGTGCCTTGCATCTATACTAATGTGTAATTGTTAATGCATGGGAAGGGATTTGCGCGAAATGGCGGGAAGTGCCCATGGTCTATTCTATCATGAGGAACCATCTCGGCATTCATCTGGTGAGATCTACGAAAACAATGGAAACCTAGATCATGATTAATATAAAAATAAACAATTACTTTAACCCATCACAAAAAAATGAAGCGAACAACTGAATTGATTTTGATTAAATTCATAATGTAGGGTGCCCACATGCCGGATTAAGATATATGATAACTTTTATTCCGAAAAGCAGTGTCGTTGTCGATAGAAAAAATGTCGTTTATTGTTCAATCACGCCAAACAGCTAATCAAATTCGGATAAAATTTATAATGTAGACAGTCAATATCCTAAATTAATATATTGGATAGCTTTCATCCCGAAAAACAACACAATTCCTAAGGAAAAAAATAGAGATAATCTCTATTTATTGCTCCAGCATGCAAATAATTATGAAGATTAGTAACATGACAGTGTAAATTTCAGATTATTACATACATGTAGTTTGCACAGAATTACAATTTTCATAAAAATTACAATAGTAGCAGAGAACGAAGCTAAAGATGGGTTTATGGAGAATATTATGGGTGCAGAGGCATCACTGAATGATGCAGCTAGGAATTTCTATGATTTTGTTAGAAAACTAAAGAGAAGATAGAGAATCCATACAGTCGTGGATGAGGATGGGGAAAAATTTTCCGAGGATTCGAAAAAGGCTGACATATTATGTAACTGATTTAATGAGGCCAATAGGGTTATCAGAGAAGGGAGAGGGAAAACCGGAAGATGATCTTCTCCACATAAAGCAGCAGACTAAAACTTATCCTGGATCCTGAGAATACTATGATGAAAATAAGAAAGCTTAATAATAATATGAAAAAGATATATATCAAAACATTGCGCATAAGTAATAAGAAGGGTGAAATAATATACACCGAAAAAATAAAAATATATTTATTTCAAATGTTACACTGTGTTGAGGAGGCAAGCCGCTTTAATTCTATTCTCAAGAACTATAACTTACATTGTGATTATAAGTCGTAAAGAAATAAAATAGTATGGAACTAGCGTTTTTGTTTTGTAAAGTATACAAATAAAATTAAATGAATTCAATATTTACATTTCTCTAGCAAAGAATAATGAGGACTGATAATATTAATAATTTTTGTAATATAAACTCAGTAGGGTTCTCCGACAGATAGATGCTTTAATTATCCAAAATAGATCGAAACAACACGCGTTTTCGACATTTAATACTCAATACCGTGGAATAATATTTGGTAAGGAGTCTCTTCATGAAATTTTATTATGACTAAGACGGAAGGTGTAGACCATCCAAGTAGGCAGTTTGTTGAACGCGAGAAAACCATCTGAAAATCGTTTTCAGGAATGCCGGAACGTTGATTGCAGGATTTGAGCATGCACAAGTCCTAGCTGTTATAAAACAACTATCCTCTAAGCCGTCAAAAATGATGGGCGAAAGGAATGTTCTGGCAATTCATTTCTTTGCGGTTTCCTAACTAAACAGAATTGCTGTTACGTAATTCTCATAACCTTATTTTGTAATGTATACATATTTCGGTTGTAGTTTACACAGCGATGCAGTTAAAACTTCTATTCAATTAATGATGTCCGAATTAGGGAACCAAATAAATCAAAAACAAATTAGGAATCGCGTGGTATTGATTTTATTCCTGGTCTAGGCTCATTCAGCACGATAAATACGAAGCTACTTCCATCCTTAAGAAGTAGTAACTTCAGTAACTTGGCGCTTATGAAAGCAGCTAAAATTATTTACAAAACTAAATTCATTCTGAATTATTTTGTACAAAATTGTGTCAGTTGTCATTCCGGTCATTTCAACTTAACCACAACTTCTAGTAATACAGCTGTTCAAAAAACATAGTTTCTATTACCCGTGCACGAATACATTCACTGTATCTCGATCTAAATTTGACCCACTGGAAATATTTACATGTGTCTAATACAGTGACATCAGTAATAAAAAGCCACTAATAACTAATATATTAATTTAGACGCAATACATACTTTTGTTTCAGTGTTTCGGCTATTCATAGTATAACAGTGACTTAAAATATCTAAATAGAAAATAAATATCTTGTAAGCCAGTCAAAAATGATAGGTAGAACGCAGTATTTTTGCACTTCTCTTCTTCGCTAACTAAATACAATTTTCATTAAATAACACTTATAACCTTGAAAATGATGTAATGTAGATATTTCTTAGCTTACTGTAACAACAGAGAGTATAAGAAAAATCTACATCGAACTAATTTTAATTAAGAAAAATCAACTAGTAATTAATATGTCGATTTTTACGAAACACATACTTTTCTTATAGTGTGCTGGCAGCTCTTTTACTCGCGGATAATTTACTAAATGCAACTGTTCCATAACTTCGAATAACATCTCTGGCCGTTGTAAATCCTACAGCAAAGACTGACCACGTGACGTCACAGCATGACGTCACCGCGTGACAGAACACAGTAACCAAGATTAGCTTTTGATTAGTACAGGTAAAGACAGAGTCCCAGTAGGTGAGAGTTAACACTCGAGCCTCACATTCGGGAGAACGCAGTGTCAAACACTCGTCCAATGTTTCTGATTTCGGTTTTCTAAGTTCATCGAAATCACTCCAAGAGATTGCTAGGAAGGTAGAGATACTCAGATTAAAACGTAATGCAATTCCGAGAACAGAGACACCAAAGGGATTCTCTGCAGCCAATACTAACACAGATGGATTGTGATAAACAACCAAAAATCCGATATAGCAATTTTTTCCACGGCTGTGAAAAATAGCTGAGTAGGTTTGCTAAGGTAAAATAAAAAGGCCATAAGTATCCAATGAAATAATCACAAATAGAGTGTCATAAAACTGATTACAATTTGTAAGAGCTAGTATATTAAAGGTTAGCGCGGAAACAGTCAGCGACAAGAAATGTCGCCTTTGCTTCGGTTAGCAGTACCTAAGCTTCAGTACTGATCAGTAGAAAGATATTGTTGTAAGATGAGATGAATTCACACCAGAGTAAGGACTCACAGCGACAATTCAATTCTAATGGAATGAACCAGTTATCTTGAAAATCATTTTTGTATTTTCTAAACTTACTGGAGACGTAGATTCTGCTTCTCCCAACTGGAAATTCCAGAAGGGGAGGCATATTAGCCTCAGAATAGCGCGTCTTGTTAGGTATCTCTTACGATTTCTTGGTCTCACTATGATCATGGATCATGACAGTAATTTCACGCAACGTTCAATGATGTCAACGAGGTAGAACGAGCACAATCTCATCCTCCATCCGCGTTGTTTAATTTGAAGACTTTGTTCCATTGAACTCTAACACAACCTACAAGCAAGAGCTAGAGACTTGTAACATATGGATATTACGGCGCAATCATTAAATTACTGGATTAATCGTATGAAGAATCAAGTACTTTTTAAGCATATCAATCAAGGAAAAAAATATTACTGAAACAATAGAAAGAGTAACTCCGCTACCTAATGAAGCAGTTACAACTTATAACGGCTTGGGTTCAAAGAAAATATAAAAGTCGTAACAGAATCTGGGCGGAGAGAAACTAGGCCTATAGGGTTCAAGATACTCAGAATTAGGATCGATAAAAACAACCAATGCATTACAGTCCGTTCAGTTAACAAAGGCCGCTCAAGGTCAAACTGCTTTATCGCCATACCTCTTCCCTTATTCCTACAGGCGAAGAGGAATTTATCATTCGGCTGTCTGCATATTTTTTTATATTTTTTTTTTTTTACTTACGGCTATACGCCTCGTCGACGGCTAAGGTCATTAGAGGCGGGATGGGACCGGGGACAAGGAACGGGAAGGAATTCGGCCATGGCCTTTTTGAAGAAGCATCGCGGCGCGGCATTCGCCTGGAATGATTTGGGGAAACCATGGAAAACCCAAATCTGGATGCCCGGACGGGGATTCGAACCCGTGTCCTCCCGAATGCGAGGCCAGAACGTTAGTCTGCATACAACGATCAGCTCGGTGAGGTAGGAATTGGATTGGTTGCTGAGGTGTGGAGCGGGAAAAAAGGAATTTGACGTTAAGACGCCAGTTTGGAGTGAACAGAGCATAGTCGGAACACCAAGGAATTGTCGCCTGTATTACAAAGCAGGGAAAGAAGAAGTAGGGGAAATACAAGCCTTCACTGGCAAGCTATACTCTTCCTCAGGGTGCTATCAAGGAACGTGTTGACACATCTACATCCAAAGATGGTGTAACAAGCTCGCAGTGTTTGAGAAGGTTTAGTTAACAACTCCCGCCACGTGATGACGCCAGAGGACACTGTTAGGTCGTAGTGGGTGACCGGTTGAGCCTAACCGGAGGGGCGCCAACTCGATTACCGACTAGGCGAGCCGAGATGGCCCTGGACAGTAACGCAATTTGCGCCGTCCGCCGCCTGGTGCCTAGTGGCGCTGCCAATCAACGGACGACGTGAGTCCCCGGGGACGCCGGGAAGGGGAACTGACGACAATGATCTTCCTCTTATAAAGACCAGTCTCAAATTTAGCAGTTACTATTGCCTTGAATTAGAACGTGTGATGGGGTACTTTTACTAAAAAGAAAACTGAAACTTTAATTGAGAATGAGAGAGTAAGTTGTAAGAATACGAAAATCGACTTTATTTGTTTGATAAGAGTTAAAAACATATTATTTTTAATAAATCAAAAATTCAAAAAATGTTACATGCCGCGAAGCACCAATCAGATCGCGCGACGCTACGCCTCAGCACGCGCCAGTTTTACTCCGTGTGTTAAGCATCTGTCGACAATCTGTCGGTCGTATATTTAAGATTTTAAATGAATCCATTTTTTTATTTTTTTATTTGTGACTTTACGCAACGTCCACGTCGAGGTCATTAGAGGCGGGTTGGGACTGGGGACGTGGAGCGGGAAGGAATTAGGCCATGGCCTTTTTAAGGAACCACGGAAAACCCAAATCTGAATGCTCGAATGGAGATTCGAACCAGCGTCCTCCCGAATGCGAGGCCAGAACATTAACCGCTCACCCACCACGCTCGTTGTCAAATCATGAATTAGTACTCTTTATCAATCCATAAAACAAATAATACTTGTAATAGAAGCTGTATTTACCAAGGCAAACACCATTAATTTGCTTAAAAATGATGTGATGATTCTGGGAAAGTTTTTCGCATAAAAGTGATTTTTGCACAGTAGAATTCCGCAACGTCAATTCTTTCCTTTTGCCCAGTTACTATTAGCATCATTGCACGAAAAGATAATACAGTAATTGTGTAAACTTAGGATGTAGGCATTTTTAAGACGTTTTACGTTTTAAGTCCCTTTGGAGTTAATTTTCAATGTTGTATCTGAGCATCCAGTTGTTTACGAGACTCAGTCCCTGGTTTGCTGTTAAAGCAACAAAATCTGAAATCCTTTCCCCACCAATTTTTTGAATAATTTTGTAAAATTTCGCAGTTACCTGTTTAATCTTTACTTTTAGTCTTGTTTATGAGTAGCCACCCAATACTCTGTATCATTTCTGTGGGTTCTCTAGACAGGCTGAAAATAAATTGAATTCACCAAAAAAACTTTTGTGAAAAATCAATAACACGTAATTTTTAATCAGAGCTCATTATATTTTTGCGAAATTTCCTTTCAGATGGTGTATACAAATCAAACACAAAAATATATTTATAGGTTATTTGAAAATTTCAATAAGTATTTTCACAACTTATTTATCATTAGATACATGTGATTTTTTTGTCGAAATAAATTATTCGCTGAAGTATAAAATTTCTCAAAATCTCTCATTTAGTTATTTTAGGAAAACCGTAAATTTAAGAAAAATTGCCATATTTTTTTGAAAACTTTAGCAGCCTACTGTAAATTTTGAAATAGTTTTTTTAATAAATGAGGAGAGTTAAGTTTTTATTTATTTTTTATTCATTTTTGCCAAAAGCTTGTACAAAATAAAAATAATAACTCAGTTACTGCAAATTTCGAAGGGTTGCTACCTTCCATCCGACACCCTTAAATAAAAGAAATTTTTTGTATCACCCTCCCTCGTCCACTAAACCCCTGCAATTATTTTCTCGTAGGCGAAAACACATGTTCCGGAAGCCATTGATATTCAGAAGTGGGATGTAACGGAGCTTCGCATTCGCAAGTGTGGAGTTTCAGCATGAAATCCTACCTCCGCTTTCGCGTCCGCAACTCTTAATGCGGAAGTATGTTGGAATATTTTGTTTACATTGAAATATAAATATCATTCGTTTCTCTTTGTTCTCTGTGCTTAGCTAAGGGGGCATCCACAAATTACCTCCCCCCCCTATGGTGAGACTTCGTGAGATCTGGTCCGATTTCCCCCCCCCCTTCTGGTGAGATCTGGTCCGTGAGACCCCCCCCCCCTAGAAATCATTTGTAGAACTTTTTTTTAACTCTACAATCCAACAAAAATTTCAAAAACCTCTCGTGAATTTCCGTTGCTCCCCCCCCCCCCTTGGTGAGATTTCGCCGGACGTCCCCCCCCCCTATTCCACCTAACGTAATTTATGGACGCCCCCTAACAAAAACTTGAATGTTTACTCTCTTACGATACGGTAATAAAAGTAACAATTAACTGAACGGTGTTATACCTAAGCACGAATTTACAAGTTTGAACTTGCATATAAGTTGTAGGACCTCCGTGTAGAACTACCCTAGGATGCGCTCACCTATTCACGCTACTAGAAAGGGTCCAAGCAGTCCCTTCCACTTGTACTTTCTAGAGGCGCACGAGTGTCCTTATTACACACTCGTAGGATGTTTCCGCCATAGCATGTTAGAAGCCAGGGGCATGTGTTGGTTGTTTGGGAGTCCAACCACGTCCTACATGTAGTACTGCAGCTCCTTTCACGGCCTTACAAGAGTTCTATATAAGAAAATCGGATCATCATAGGTCCTACAAACTGGACTATGAATGGTCCGCTAGAGTGGTGGAAAGGCGGGTGGCGGGCACGGAGATGTGCCTGGTCTTGTGCTTGACGCATCTATTAGTTGAGCCGCCAACTCCACAAAGTTCATATGACAAAGATTCTTTTCTTGAAGCGTGTGTAGTTATGTAAATAATTTAATTAACTTATTAAATCATCCAACAATTTTTGTTGTTTTGTCGCGTGTTGCCATTTTTAGTATAAGGCCTTCGTGCCAGATGAAATCGAAATCTTTGGCAACAACCAGCAGTCCTCAACTGCTTTTACAATGTTTTTCTCTTCCAATGACCTTTCCCATACGAGCTGATGTTTGAACGGATGTGCTAACGTAGGTTAAAACTAAAGATAAATGCATTTTTGTTCTTGTTAAGAAATATGGACATTGCAACGAGAATTTTTAATATACATCCAAATAATGTGGTTTATTAAGTTATTAGTGGTGACGAAATATAAAAGATTTTGTCCCAAGAATTAAAACTGAATGTACAGTATAAAGAATTTACCTGTTTCATTCTATATGAAACAATTTCCTGTCAATTTAACTTTTTCAGTGACTATTAACAAATCATAGTCAAACTTTATATGAAATTGGATCTAATCAAGATAAGAATGAATGTTTTTCACATGGTAAGTTACAGGCTCAATGGAGTCAAACCGGATATGCCTAAAACTTGGACCCAAACCTGAAACAAAAACTAAGAATACTATTGATACTAAAATAAGTTTTATTTAAGTTTGTTACCTAAAATAAGTTTTTATTCTCTACTTTTTATTCTCTACTAATTCTATTCTCTGATAATTTGGTATCAAAAATAAAAAAGGCAGAAGAATCCATAACACCTCTCAGTGGCTTTCTAGACGGAAGTGACGTTTTAAATACAATACAAAATAATTCAATATCCATCAATTTGAGGCGGAACCAGGAGGCACGTAGAAATCAGGTAATCCATCAACCTGATTTCATACATTTGCTGACGGTCCTGTATTTAATTGGAAAGAAATAATTCTCATCAAACTGGAATAGCTTACGATTATACATAGTTCTTTTGTGTATATAAATTAACAGTACACTAATACATACACAAAACATTAATTTTAACATTATATGTTACATAATTATTTATTGTGACCAGATACAATGTTGTTGAAAAAATAAATAACTATAACTGCAACAGAAATTATGTTACCAACAACAATGTCGTTTAAAGCTGATAGAAAAAGGGAAAGAGATCGGAATTCTGCACGATCTTGCCTGTATTTTTATAAAACACTGGAAAAGTTGTTTATTTTAATGATTTAAAATGATCAAATAATACAACTAAGTACATCCAACCAAATGAACCTTAAGATATTATGTGGTTACATGTGATCAAGACAGAATGGCTCACGAATAATTCATAAGAAATATCTGAATTACTATTCATACCTGCATAAATGTCATGGCAGAACACTGACCACAGGTTCATGTGGCCCGGCTACCTGGGTGGTAGGTAGCAATACCGAGAATTCCTCAGGGTAATTAGCCGGGAAAGATCTAGGCGGCTCTTATCAGCGAGAGCCCAGGAGGCGAGATAAATAGAGACAATTTATCGCCATCTGCTGACGGCATGGGTATTTCACAGATGTACGGAAAGTTATAAGTGACGTAGGACAAAATATGGTGAGAGAGAGCGGCAGCGAATGAGTGCAAATAATTTTTGTAAGTACAGAAGTGAAAATGGAATAGCGAATAATATGACAGCATTGCTGGAAAATACTCTAAACTCTCCATATCGACCTCCTAGTTTCGTTTCAGACTACAACTTATTGGGATACGAGGTTTCTTGCGGAGAAGCTGACACCAGCAGAGGCATTCAATCTTGAGTATTCGACAGGCATCTGCTAGCTGTTTTTGGAGTTCGTCAATGCCCGGTGAACAGCTCCCGACTGCCGATAGCTGCTCAGCCGCCTACCCATCACGACTCCACATACGCTGCACTTGTCGCAGAGCCGAAACAACCCAATGGCCATTAGCTGTTGTACCATGCCAATGTTCATCGCTCCTATCTACGAACCGTAACTGAGCATAGTTTAAGCCACAACAATAATTCACCAGAACTCAGTTTTCAAACGCCCAATAACGCCTGAGATGTTTCATACACTCCACTGAGCTAGACCAAACATGAATTACTAAGATCTTTTGCTGTAATTAACAAATAATGAGTATTTTCAAACACGTATGTCATTTGTTTTGTTTGAAGAAATAAAGTTCAATAACCCTGATTTGTCAAAAAGGAAAATAAAGCTATCAATATTTGTTTTTGTACATTCTTGGGTTTTTCGGTCTCTAGAATGATAAAGTTAACAACCCTTTTCTTATAAATATACATATATACGAGGGTTGGAACTTAAATAGTGGCAACATTGCTGTGGAGACACTATGCAATGGAATCTACTATTGTCGCTGATAGCACACGTTGTTGACATACCTACCTTACCTCCGAGCAAATGGACTCCCACGTCCCCAGCGTGCGCACAATCGAGGGAAACGCAGTCACTTGTGAGCGAGCGGTCTAACGTAACGGTGTCACTATGTTTTCGAAACAGGAACAACGGAGTTGGATCAAGTTTGAATGTGCCAGAGGTCGTAGGTCGTAGGTCGTATAGTACGACAGTATCATCAAGGTCTTCAAGAGGCATGCGGGGAACCGGTATTGCCGTACAGAACAGTGGCACATTGGGTAAAAGCCTTCAACGAAGATTGGCAAACTGTGGCAGACATGTATCGGGCAGATCTTCTTCCTAGCGTGTCTGAAGAAGAAGTGCATACTGTTGCCGCGTTAGTGACAGTGGTCGACGCCACACGATTCGTGAACTCGCCTACGAAACAGGATTAGCGCATACGACTGTGCTTCGCATCCTGAAGAAACGCCTGGGCATGCGAAAAACTCCATCACGATGGATTCCGCATGAATTGACGGAAATGCAGAAATTGATGCGTTACGACGCTGCTCAGACGCACTTGGAGCGCTATGAGCGCGAAGGAGAGGCTTTCTTACGCCGTAACGTAACACTGGATGAGACTTGGGCCACATCGTACGAACCAAAACTGAAACGCCAATCCAACGAATGCCGTCATTATGGGTCGCCACGAAAGTCGAAAGTGCGTCAGCGACCCAGTATGGTGAAAGGTATGGTGCTTCTCGTGCACGACTGTATTGGTGTTATCCTAACGCATTACGTTCTTCCACGGCAGACCGTCAATGCACAGTATTACTGTTCGTTTTTGAAGCATTACCTGCGACTAGCTTTGCGAAAGAAGCGGGAACACTTTCCGCGCAACCCACCCATCATTTTGCACGACAATGTGCGGGCGCATACAGCGCAAACTGTGGCTGCTCTGTTTGGTAGATGGGACTGGGAAGTACTGTATCATCCACCATACTCCCCGAACTTGAGTCCTTGTGACTTTGATTTGATTCCGAAGATGAAGGAACCACTTCGTGGCATTCGCTTCAGAACTGTTCCAGAGATTCGACAGGCAGTAGACCGCTCCATTCGCACCGTCAACAGAACATACTCTGCTAACGGTATACTACGCCTTCCACATCGCTGGCAGCGGGTTCTACACAACGCTGGTGACTACTTTGAAGGACAGTAACAGGCGCAAGCATGTAACGCTTTTGTATCGGTTGTGAATAAATAGTTGCCACTATTTAAGTTACAACCCTCGTATATATATATATGTAGCCTATATATTCACAACCAATACAAAAGCGTTACATGCTTGCACCTGTTACTGTCTTTCAAAGTATATGTGTAAATCAATTATCTATTTCATAGACGCCCAAAACGTGTAGCTAAGACGAAATTATTTGCTTAGTCGTTAATTTATTCAATATCAAAATTTAACCATACAAGGCTCCATTCCAATATACCAGATCTAAAATTATTTAGATAACAATATATGAATTATATTGTCATACATTACAAGACTCGTTATAATATACCAGTTTAAACTAGTTAAATTATTTCTTAACTATGTTAAAAAAAAGCCTCACTATAATTAAAGTTAAATAAAATACTTCTTCTAAACGATATTATGAATAAATACGCTCACAAACAATTTTATCAACAAATAAAGTCATAATTTAAAGCTTTAAATTAATTTATCAAATAAAATGAAACTAGTGAACCAATAAATCTAAGAATAAGATCGCTTCAGTACACGTAACTAAAGATCTTTTTGTTTAAATACTTACCTCTTGACATGCAGTGACTTCCAATTCTTTATCATATTGATTATACAGTGTGGTTTTTAGTCATTTCCAAAGTAAATCTAAGTACCCTCCCTTCTATCCCTTCCACCGAGCGTGGTGGGTGAACGGTTAACGTTCTGGCCTCGCATTCGGGAGGAAGTGGTGTCGAATCTCCGTCCGGGCATCCAGATTTGGGTTTCCCATGGTGCCGGGTTGCTTCATTCAAAAAGGCCATGGCCGAATCCCTTCCCGTTACTTGTCCCCATTCCCATGCCGCCTCTAATTACCTTAGCCGTCTACGAGGCATTAAACTGTAAGAAAAAAAAACTATCCCTTCCAGCTTCTGATAACTATTGGAATGGATGAAAAAATCATTTGCCTAGTAGAAGAGTTTTCAAAAGGTGGAAAGCAAAGAATAAGAGTCGCAAATACAACATCAAAAGAGGTGGAAGTGAATATGGGAGTGCTACAGAGTAGCGTATTGGGACCATTACGACTGATTATTCCAATGAATGAGTATATTGATGTTTTAGTCAGATGTTAGGTTGTTGCAAATTATATAATGATATAGGCCTGTAATTAAAATCGGCCAAAAACACCATTGGAGGGAGTGTTCGAGAATTCATATAATTTTTATTTTGTATGAGATATTATAGATGGGGTAAAATTTAAAGATCCGGCCAAATTTTAAAGTTTGGCCTTAAATCACCATGGTGGTCGGAATACGTCATAAGGGGGCATCCACAAATTACGTGAGGTGTTTTTCCGGATTTCTGGACCCCCCCCCTCCCCCCTGGTGAGATTTCGTGAGATTGGCCGGACCCCCCCCCCCCCACTCTGGTGAGATCTGGTCCGTGAACTTTTTTGACGAAATACCCTCCAAAAATCGACTTTGGCGCAAATTGTAGACCTTTTTTTTTGGCTCTACTGTCCCCAATTTTTTGCAAAATCTCACGTGAGATTTCCGTAGACCCCCCCCTCCCCCCTGGTGAGATCTGGTGAGATTTCGCCGGACCCCCCCCCTCCCCCATTTCACCTCACGTAATTTATGGATGTCCCCTAAGGCCCGGTTTTTTGAGAATATTTAAAAAACGGCAAATATATTGAGTTGAAATTTTGTACATTGATTAAGCACATTAGTCCCCACCTTTTGTGCATCCAACTTTTATCTTGAATGAATGCTGAGATTGTAGAGAATTTTTTTTTTTTTTTTAAACGGTGAGGAGAAACGTTTCGAAATGTCGTGCAGAAGCTTTTGAATATATCTTATGTTCCCGCAAAACTTGTTCGTATGTTATAAAACTGAAACGGTCTTTCAAAGAAGCATTGGGGAAAACTTTTGAGAATTCACATCTTTCTTTATGTTATACAAGACACTAAACATAAAGTACTACACACATTCTTTTGATATTTTAGACGAGATATGACCTTAAAATTGGCGATAATTATAAGTTTGAGCTTAAATCACTCAGACGCACGGAAAAGATCCAAAGCTGATTTCTCAGGATATGCAAATAAAACTTCAAATATATTGAGTTAAAATTTTTGTAAAGTGATTAATCACTTCATTCGCCAACGTTGAATACTCTACTTGTACCCTGAATGACTTCTGACATTAACGATGTGCCAAAAACTATATTCGAGGAAGCGTTTGAGTAATCACATCTTTTTTTATTGAATACTCTACTTGTACCGTGAATGACTTCTGACATTACTGATGTGCCAAAAACTATATTCGTGGAAGCGTTTGAGAAATCACATCTTTTTTTTATTTTATATAAGATATTAAACAAAAAGCATGACACTGTTGGGGTATTACCAGAGTTAGGTTGGAAACTAACCCTAAGAAGCTGGAATAGATAAAAGGTCAAAACTGTACTTTTTAAAAGCTGGAAAAAACATCAAATCGATTGAGTTAAAATTTTGCATACTGATTGGGTACATAATTCCTCAACTTTCTTAAATTCAACTTTGAATAACCTCCCACTGAGGAGAAGGGTAAAACTGAACATTTTTCAATACGTTAAGGAGCTATTTCTCGATATCTCGATTTGAATATATTCCAAGTTCCTGCAAAAAATACTATTTTTTTCAAAATTAACAACAGTGAGTTGTATTCAAAAAAAAATTGGTTTGGACGGTTGACGAAGACTTTCATATTCCACTCTGCTCAGTTTATTACCAATCAGTTGATCAGACATAGATATCACGAGAAATAATTTATTAAACAAAAACCAAACTAAACAATGGTTTCTTAACCTGTAACCTAGAAAAGTTTGTTTTCGAGATTGAGAGGATCGAGTAAAGTATGGACCAATTCAATGAAGAAAATAATTTCCCTCAGCTAATGTGAAAGTGAGGTCACACAGTAGGTCGCGATTAGATGTAAATTGATGAACTTCATGTGATTCTGCATCTAGACAATGGTCGCTGTCCCTCCGTAGGTGGCGATTGACTAGTGAGGATTTTATTCTCAAAAGCAACAGATCCAAAGTACAATTAGCAGAAATTTAGAGAAATGCCATTACCAACAGCCTGAATTTGGGCAGACAACAAAGTGGCTTCTAGAAAAACGGTAGAAGTGGGCTTGATCGTATTCTTTATGCCTGCAATGAATGTCCTGAAATGCTCAGATTTAATCTCTAAACGGAGAATAGTATATTGACTAAGCCTCATATTCTTGCATAGTATCAATAGCCTTTTTGAATATTCTAATAATATATACATCATAATGATGTATATATTTTGAATTAATTTAAATTCAGATTCCATTTTTCTATTACATTTTAACAACAAACAACACGAGATGAAAACAACAAAACCTGTGGAGTTTTATCAAATTCTACACATTAGTAAATTGGCAGATTTTTTTAAAACAAAGAGTTGTTTTCAGCTAATAGGATCAAAACGGAAGAAGACTGTGACCTGGACAATATATCTAATTGGGTAGGACAACATGGAATTAAGATAATTGCTGAAAAAGTCAGTTTATTAGGTATAAAAAACACTAAAGTTTGATTATAGGGTATGGAAGGAAATGCTTGTTGAAGACTTTATACAGTGGTGAATCAAAGAATTTTCCGAGCCGGAACAAAAACCAGACAATGCCACCCTTTTATAGGTGAATTAATACCACCCAGGACAGTATAGAGCTACATATTCTTTGATTTTGCTGCCCATCTACAGGCTGCCGCTCGTGCCAGTAGAGCTAAAAAAAAGGTTGCCGCCACACGAATTTACCATTTACTGCCTTTCCAAACACGATTTTCACCTCTTCCCTGAAGTGGCCGCTGGAGCAAGCATTACGGTTTATCTCCCTTGTTAATTAAACCAAATTGATAAACGAGATATAATTTTAAAGACTGACGTCTTCGTAAGGTCTTCTTCGGTTTCGTAACACCATATCTTAAGAAAGGAATGTTTCGAAATTCGACCCTTAAAGGGCAAAAGTATTAATATTTCTACAACTCATTTTTCTTTCACGAGCCATTTATCTCCCTTGATACCTAACAGAAATCGATAAATAAGGTATCATTTTAAAAATTAAAGTATCCGTTATGGTCACATCATATTTTAAGAAGGAACTTTCTCTAAATTCAACCCTTAAGGGGAGAAAATATCATTATTTCTAAAACTTTTTTTTTTACCTCGCTTGATGCCTAACCGAAAGTTATGGAAATAAGTTTGTTCTTAGTGACGTATGTGATTATACAAGCAGTACCTAAATTATAATGTTCTACTTTTATAAATTACTAAGTCATGGTTATAAAAAAAAAAACAATCTCGTATGTTTACGATATAATAAAAACAAAGATTTATTTAATTGGTTGCTTTTTTGTTAAAATAAAGTAATTACGCCATTAATTACAATTAATCCATACCATTTTCCGATATTTCCGAATGTCTATTGTTGCTTACAACGTACATCGCTGGTGTACTGCAGTCGCCATAAAAGTGGTTAAGTCGTAAACTAAATTACCCATTTTATCAGAGACCATTTTATGTCCTTATCTAGCAGTTCTACCTCCACTTCATAATGAAACACAATTGTAAACCTTCACAGAATTGACTACAATCTTGTTTATTTTTGCCTTATATTTTAAATTTGTTTAATCATTTATTTACACACTATTTATTTCCTTGAAATTGTTTTAGTTCATTAACTTACATCTTAAAAATAATATCTTTAAACGAATTTTTCGTCTGGAATGATATGGCAAACTCATTCTACTGATGAAAGTTTGATTTGCTTCAATCATATTAAAGATAATAAAAAAATACCTATTCCAGGAAACCTTGGTTTACTGCAAATTCGACAGTAATTTTTAATACTGCCTTAATTTATACTAACTTTTTTTACAGTCTCTGACTGACAGTCAACTTGTTTACATGGTTGTTTTAACATTAATGCTTAGGAGTTGGTTAACGTTTTTGTGAATTAAAGTTAAAAACTTAGTTGCCATTTAAATAATGGCTTTGACGTTCGAATGAGTTTATTGGCTTGATAGGTCTTGTAACTTAGCGTTGCCTTTCATTTAAAAAGGTAAGTACTGACATAGAAAAAAGGCAAATTCTGTTATTTTAGAAATTTAAATGTTTGTTCAGTTAGAATTGAAAAACCAATTATGCATTTACGGCGGCGGACTTTGAATGAAATATTTTAGTTCTTAAAGTTTGCACTTTTTTGTCGAATTGTATTATTTAAAAAGTAATATACTGAATGTGTTTGATATTCCTATTAGATATCTTCGTGTCCCTCACATTCATAAGTGGAAAATGTGGTTCAGTTGCGGGTAATATCAAGTGACGGATATGATAAAGGAGCTGAAATGGAATTCATTGCAAGACAGGAGGAGGATGAGGAGGGTCATGGGAGTGTGCAGGGCATATACTGGCGATGAGGCATGGAGAGATATTGCAATAGGTATGAAAAGTAGTGCACGGAATGGAAAAGATGACCATGACCACAAGCCGGCACTCGACTTCAGGCACAAGGGTGTGGGAAGATTCTCTTTTTTAGGTAAGGGTGTCAGGGATTGGAATGAGTTACCAAGAGAAATTATGAATAATTTACCGAAAACTTTGAAAGAATTGAAAGATAAAATTTATAGAGGGCAAATGTGGGTGCAGGATAGGGGGAAGATGGATGTGTAGGGAAATTGCCACCGGAGCCTGTGCTCCATTGCAATTAAATTAAATTAAATTAAATTAAAGATGGGGATACCGCTGCGGCCTCGCGTAGTAAACAACATATCACGTGGTATATATGACATCATTGTGACGTATTCAGTCCACACGTACCAACACAGTAACAGCTATTGATATGATCTGAAAATTGGATATCTGCAATATCGTGCGTTATGGTTACGTTTCACTTTGGTCCAGGCTGCATTATGACCGAAACGCATATTTATGAAATATGATTTCGTCAATCATCATTTGAGTTTATGTTGTAATGCAGCCTGGACCATACGTCACAATGATGTCATATATACCACGTAATCTGTGTGTTTACTACACGAGGCCACAGCGATCTCCCCATCTTGATATTACCCTCAGTTGCAATGTAAAAAGAAAAAGCCAGGATAAAGAATAGTTCTGGATCTTTTTAGATTAGCAGCTGTATTTATTTGTTTATTGTCTGCGCTGTTTTATACATTGTAATTAATGCATTTCTTTTAGCCATAATGAAAGTAACTTGCATAAATTACTTTCATTAGAAGGGAAACACGCGTGGCGTAAAAACGCATTTATTTAGATATGTAAAGAAGAGGAAACAAAATAATAGTTCTAGGATTACAAATAACTGTTACAATCAGGAACTTGAAAGTTTTGTTTGGGTTGTTGAGACATCGAATAAATTAGAGACGTGCTAAATAAACTGACTGGTAAAATTTAAAGTAAAAATTCCCGCTGTTCATAAGAAGATGAGTAGGGAAATAGCTACTAGCACAAGATCCATCCCAATTAATACTTTATACCATGTAAAAATATTTGCTGATTATAGTGGATTTGTAATGTCTTTGGTTTTCGTTATATCACGTCTTTGTATGTTATGAAGCAAAGCTGAGATAATATATTGTCTCTGATGTAAAGTACAAATTGGTTGTGTACTGGTTGAATGTTTTGAAATTACATACCGCATGCAAGAGATAAATCCGTATTAAAATGTCATCGTTTGGTTTCGGAACTCCAAACACGTCTGTCGGAGGTTCTGCATTCACACTTGGAACAAAGTAAGATAAGGGCTCATAAAATTAATCTTTCTGACGATGATTAATTTCTTAATTTAAGTTTTTGTTGATACGGACTTGTTTTTAGTCTGGAAGAATTAGTAGAAGGGTAAGATTTTTCAAATGCTGGATATAAGATGTGGTTATGCTTTTGTTAGACTTAGGTTCATGGTTTACTTGAGACCTCGATACCGCCTGCCTGCCACATGAGATAATGGTTTCTTAACATTACTGCATACAATTGCAAGACATATTCTTTGAAGTAGTAATTAGCTTGTAATGCGCCCTGGACCAGCATGGCCCTACTAGAATTACTATCCAAAGTAACACATCGCAAGAACTAATTTGGAAAGTAGTTTGTATTACAACTTACATATCCCCTCTTGCAATTAACTACCGAAGTATTGCGATCTTGTTACATCACAAGGCGAAAAGTAATTATAAATGGTATCACAATTGGGTTTACTGGAGATCGCGATTCCGCTACAACAACATATAGTAATATCGTTGGAATACTGATGTAGTCAGTCGCAAGACTTATTATTATCAAGCAGTAATTCCGGTGTAATACAGCCTGGACCATTATTTTCAAGCACAAATTAGATTGTAATACAGCCTGGACCAGTATTAAAACGTTAAATGTACTTAGGTAAGAATTTATAGTGGAGTCTTGCGTTTGACCACTGCAGTATTATGATGACAACTCCTGGCGGAATCGCGATCTCCAGTAATCCCTCACAATCTCCCCTAATCCTGTAAAATATCATAAATTGTGTAGACACAATTATTTAATCAATCCAATTTTATAGTTTATGTAGTCATTTCTGGTTGAAAATGCCATTCAATAATTTCCTAAAGTTTATTGCTCAAAAAAGTGTATCTCACAAGGCAAGCTAACATATTGTTTTGTAGTCTATAACGGGCATATTTGCCTTTTAATCGTTCTGTGTCAAGTCAATAAAACCCAGGACATTTCATCTTAGAAATTAATATTTCTAGTGTACAGAGGTAGTACTATTAAAGTTGACAAAAACTGCAAATTTCATATTATTTGGCCATTTAATTCTTGAATAATTAGCAAAAAGCCATGTGACTTTGCCTTGAAATCCTTAAACAGCTGTAGCTTAAAAATTATTTGACTCAATTTTCTGATATTGGTGTCATTCTCTTGTTTTTTTTTTTTTTAATTCAAATTACCATTAATATGATACTATGTAATTTAACTTTGTTTTATAAATTTTTGGGGAACTGCACCACTTTCGGAACCTGTCAGAAACTAGTACTAACCTGTTGAAATTTACATCAGTCGCTTCCTCAACATGTCCTCTTCACGTTTTGGGATCATACGTTGCGGAAAAGTAGCTAGACATTTAATTAAAAATGCCGAAATATGAAAGGCTGAGCAACTGCTAAATGCTTTCAGCACTGCTAAAAAAACATAAAAATTATCGGTACAGGGATCATTTCAACCTAAACAGTTTAGTTTTGTCATAGAAATCATGGTTAGGTTGAAATACGGCCTGGACCAAATCACAAAAAATTAAGAAGTTTTGGCTATGCGGCATCCAACACGCAAAGGCGTATTTGTTTGCAATGGAACAATCGATTATCTCTGGTTGCTATGTAAGATGGTGGTCATCACCGTATTACAACTCGGATAAATATTGCCTGTTTGCCAATTTTGTGTGACTTTTTACAAAGGAGTAGAGCTGAAAAGGCATGAAAACATTACAACAAAGGATTAAATCAACATTTTGAGAGAGTGTCACAGATTTTTTTCAATGTCGGCGACATGTAACGGCTGTTCGTCATGTCATATTTCGACATTTTTAATTAAATTCCTGGCAGCTTTCCCGCAATGTATGATCGCAAAACGTGGAGATGACATGTTGACAAAGCGACTGATATAAATTTCAACAGGTTAGTACCAGTTTCTGGCATGTTCCGAAAGTGGTGCAGTTCCCAATTTTTGTAATTTTTTTTAAAACTCAATCAAAATATATTTGCAAAAATTTCAAATATGACCCTTTTGATTTTTCAAAGGAAAAATTGTGTGCATTAAAAACATTAGTTTACTGGTTGTGCGCTAAATTTCATAATTGGACAAAATGGCTTCATATAGAAAATTAAAATTTGGAAATGTTTAAATTGAACATTAACTTTCTGGTCTGCTGGAGATAGTGTGTCAACATTTCTCCCTGGTGACTAATGATGTCATAATGCCTATGTAATCAGTCACAGTATGTATTATTTTCAAGCAGAAAATGGTTTATAATACGGCACAGACCATTATTTTCAAGTAGTAACTATATTGTAATACACCCTGGTCCAACATGACATTGCTATAAATAATTTTAAAATTATTTCTATCGGTGTCCAGATTTTGACTACTTTAATATAATGGTGTCAAATTTTTGCGGAATTGCGATTTCCAGTAATCCCAGCTTACCAGCATCATCAGGTTGTCCTCAGTGGAGAGCTGATGCTAGTAATGACCAGTTTGCTTAGTTTAATTTCTTCAGGTAATCTTTTGATGTTTTGGAAACAATAAATACATTAGCATCTCTACTAGTACCTCATAAAACATTAGGGATTGTTGGAGCTCGCGATTCTGGAAGGAACTGGTGTATTCATACTGCAGTAGTCAATTGCAAAACACCACTAGATATACTTTCCAAAATATATTTAATAGTGTCTTGATGGTCCAGGGAGTGTTAAGACCGAATTTCTACTTGAAAATGAAATGTCTTACGCCTGAATACAGCAATTTTATGACATCATTAGTGTATTGTTGAAGCAGAATCTTGATCTCCATGGACCCAATTTCTGTTTACTGGAATTTGGTTTTATTCTCTCTATAAAAATAATTTCTGTATCACGTTCTCATGCCCATTTATTTACTAGACTGTGAAGAGAGCATCAATTCTGTGACATATCTAATATTTTTAATTAATTTGGGACTTTTTTTACTTATGGCTTTATGCCTTGTCCACATCGAGGTCATTAGAGGTGGGATGGGACAAGGAACAGGAAGAAATTCAGCCATGCCCCTTTGAAGGAAGTGTCCCGACAGCCAATTCTTGAAACTATAAGTATCTTATATATTGTTCGTTTGTTGACAAACCCAAAATGGGTAAAACATTATTAAAAAACAAAAAATAGAGGTATTTCAGATTTTTTTTTTTCAATTAGTGTTGCAAAAAGGTATATCACTTCTTAAGGTAACATCATATTAAAGGTCATTTAAAATTGAAGAGAATGACACCAGATTCAGAGATCCAGGTGAAATAGTTTTTGAGATACAGCTGTTTAAAGATGTGAAGGCAACATCAAAACTATGTTTCTTTAAAATCGGCTGCTCATAAATTAACTGCCCAAACAATCATAAATTTTGTAATAGTAGTCCTCTTGATGGGTACAGTGAACATGCGAAAAACATTTAACATTTGTTTGCAGAGGTTCAAAAAAAAAAAAAAATATTGTTAGGAAAATAGTGACATTAATTTGACATGGAAGGAGCCCATTATGTAAGGAATCTATCATAGTTCTCCGTGTCAACACAATTATTTATTTGAACTACTTATCCTTCTGGTTCAGTCTGTCAGGCCATATTATCATCCCATGTTCCACTGGTGCAGTATTATTTTTTAGGGAAACTTTTTTACTGTTGAATATTTATTTAGCCAATACGAACTAGTATCATTTCTCTTTCAATATTGCAGTTTTTCTGGGTCTGCATCATCAATGGCTATAGAAGAACCTGAGTCGTCTACAAACATAATAAGATTCATTCTTTTACTTTCCTTTCCTGTTGGGTTATGTGTGCTTTGAACATTTTTTTTTATTTAATTTAATACCACAGCAAAAAATTATTCTTTTATGTTTTCTCTATTTTCCTTTGACAACCATTCGCACTTAAAAAAGGATGAGATACAGATGCTATTATGTTATCCTTTGCGTTGGGTTCTTCTAATTGATAATATTTCTCACCGAGCATGGTGGGTGAGCGGTTAATGTTCTGCCCTCGCGTTCGGCAGGACACCGGTTCGAATCCCCGTCCGGGCATCCATATTTGGGTTTTCCATGGTTTCCCCAATTCACTCCAGGTGAATGCCGGGATGTTTTCTTCAAAAAGGCCACGGCCGAATTCCTTCCCGTTCCTTGTCCCCAGTCCCATCCCGCATCTAATGACCCCAACATTGACGAGACGTAAAGCCCTAGTAAAAAAAAAAAGATAATATTTCTCAAAATGATTTCTAAGGCATACTTTATTTGCATCTTTCAACACGCCACATAATGCAGCAGTTATCCATTTGTAAACTGCTCAGCTTTCATTGCCTTCCCACCAATTCTGCCAGTAAACATTCATAGAAGGTATCTTCATCCCCCTCTGAGGTCTTCACCGAAAGGTTTTGTACAGCTTATGAATTCGTTTTAAAAATTGATTTCATTTAAATCTACCAAACAGTTTTCTGAAACTTTTATTCAGGGCCTCCTATACTGCCTAAAGATCTTGAACAGAACTATAATAAAAATTATATTGTGTTGAACATACAGAAGAAAGGGATTTTCTAGTAGACTCTTAAGTTTGTTTCACATGCTTCTGGAGACCTTGAACACAGATTTAAAAGTACTGATATTTTGCCATTGCCATATCATAAAAGTTCGGGTAATTTCTAGATCGCGATACCGCTACAACCACTTACTGCCTCACAGTGTAAACACTTCCGGATGGAGAGAATATGACGTCAATACGTTGCTGAATATGACGTATTAAAGCTAAGAAAATATTTTCCTCGACTCACTGTGTTGAATCGATGGTGATCAGATGTTTACGCTGTATACAAATACTGCATTTCTATGGACTTTACATAATTTTTCTCCTTGTCCAGGCCATATTTCAACCTAAGTAACCGCCAGAAAGAAAACAAAACATTTTATGTTGTTGTTATCCCTGTACCAACACTATTATTACGATATCGTGATCTATACGCCAGAAAACGTTTCGTCTTGTTATAGATAATGATACTACTAATGTTCAAAATTATTATTACTAACCATAAATTATGGATATGGTGCGTTCCCACTCGAGATAATCCGTACATGCAAGAAACATCATTTTTAGCTGCCGGAGTATTGGCCCTTATGTTAAAACCTCAAAAAGAAAATTTTCATAATTTTTTCTGAAGTGAAATCTTGTAATAAACAATTTCACAAATTGTAATTTAAAAATTGTCAAAAATTAACCTAATTTCTTATAACAAAGATAAATAATGTAGTAATTTAATTTTAATTTAAGAACAAGTGAGATATGTTGTGTGTGGTGTGCAGTAGTAAATAAACTTATTTTTGGTATTTTACTTATTAATTTGATAAATTTCATCTATCAAACGAACAAAACTGGGGTCTGCTGGAGATCGCGATTCAGCTACAAAAATATTCAGTAATAATGTCATAATACTGCTGTAGTCAATCACAAGACCTACAATTTTCAAGCAGTAATTCCGTTGTAATACTGCCTGCACCAGCATGACACCGTTAAATGTATTTCTAGCCGAGTCTTGCATTTGACCACTGCAGTATTATGACACCAATTCCTGGTGGAATCATGATCTCCAGTAATCCCCAAAATTGGAATAAGAACAATAAAACAATTGTCACACAATTCAGTGGCAACTGTGGTAGACATGTCAACGTAGTTGTTATTTGCGTAAAAGCCCAATTTGTCATTTGACGGTTGTTTGGTAATGCTGACAAAATGCATTAAAAAATTGATGTTCATGAGATATAATGTTATTATGAAATAAAAAAAAAAAATAGGTAAAGTATAAAATGCATTTGAAAAAGTATTTCAAATAAAATACAAAATGCTTTTTAAAATGGTATTTTAAGTACTAAATAAAAATAGGTATTGTGTATTTGAAATACATGTTTCAAATAATGCTCTTCTATATTATAATTAATTATTATTATGAAATAAAATTCCTGCACTTTCAGAGATGTCATTTTATTTCTTGTGTATGAAAGCAAGTGTATTCTTTTCTTTGTCATTTGTACAATCACCAAGTTCTATTGCCTATCTGTCAGGTAGATCTTCCCTGCTGTCAGGTAGATCTTCCCTGCTTCCATCACATGGATATTCTTTCAATTTACACAATGTTGGAATTGTAGACTATCGATTGCAGCAGTCCTGTTACGTTTCACTGATAGTCCTTGTTAATATCAAAAGAACAAAAATTTTAACTGAGTGTTATTTTTATAGCTCAGAGCTTATATTTTAGGTCTTTCATATTATCTCTTAAATTCAGTAACAAACTATTGTAGCTTGGGCAGATATTTGTTAGACTACCTAGTATTGCATGATCCTTGTGTGAGTTAGTTACCCAGCATTTGTGTATGTGGTATTCTGTTATGTTATATTTATGGAAAACTGTTTTGATTGATTGAGTTATAGTGAAAGGAGTTGACTAGCGTATTATGAGGGTTGTCTTTAAAGTTTTTACAAAAACAATTAAAGAAACCTTTTTTGTACAAATTATTTTATTGGTCTCAAAGCTTTTTTTTTTTTTTTGCTTTTTTTTTCCATTCTAATTTTGATAAGTTAAAAATTGTTTTGTAAGGATTCGAAAGTTTCTTTGGTAATGAAATTACTGTCCCCTCTTTATTTGACATTGTAGAATAAAAAGCAATCATTAGGCAATGAATCAGATGAATGCGGACAATTGCACAGTAATTTGATATTTATCCCAACAAAACCAATTGTTTGACTTGTGCTTTGTCATAGTGAAGAATGATGAGACATGTTCAGTTTTTTTTGTTTTTTTATGATTGCATCAATGACTTCTGCAAACAGATTGTTGTATACCATTCAGCATTATCTGTTCTTCAAACTACTAAAAGGAATGGGGATATAAGTTATCTGCTTGAAAATGCTTCTGAAATAAACCACTTTTGTTATATCTTGAAACACCCAAACATTTTATTGTTGCTTAGTTTCCAAATCATAAGGATATATCTAAGTTCTGTCTCTTGTTACAATTTTGTATTTCCTTGGCTCAAGTTTTTTAAGCTTTTTATTATACATAAGCCTGCCTTTGAGGTTTGGTCAAACAATACGGAATCCGTCAGGTGCCAGATCTCTTATCACATCTGAATGTACAGTAGTCTTCAATATGCCTATGGATGCCTTTAACTCCTGTTAGGCTACAAGCTAATCCCCTTCAATTATGTTTCGCACAGCTTCTATGTTTCTTGGAACAATACCCCATTTTGGTTGATCTTTATGAAATTTGTCATTGATGGAAGCACTGCCACAGTTAAATTTTGCAAACTAATTGCTAACAGTCTTTTGTAATGAGGATTGATTAGCAAAAGTTGAACAGTGTTGTTGAGTTTGGCCTTTACTAAAATCGTTAAAAATTATCCAACAAAAACCTTAACATAATATTTCCACTTTTTCACAACACTTTTTTTTTAAACGCTCACTGTAAATAAACTAGTTATTATTTTCTTTGCTGCCACAGTGTTAATAATAACAAATAACATATTTTACAATAATTGAAATGTCACATCTCAATACAGCCATCTGGTGGTCGTTTATGAAATCTTAAATTCTACCCTTGTAGTTAAGGATTTATGCTATAGTTTGATAACATTTTAAACATACTGCTCTCAGCAACGGTAAATAGTTGATAGGTGTAAAATACAGCCAACCAGTTGCATCAGTCAGGCTATTAGTCTTGACCAGTTTCGACCTTCTTAAGATGGTCTTCCTCAGAAGTACATGTCCTTGTACATGTACTTGCACCAAGCACAGTATGTCAGCTGTCAAGTGTTGACAAAGCATGCTTGGTGCAAGTACGTGGTCATCTCCACCCACTTGTATATTAACATGTACTTCTGAGGAAGATCATCTTAAGAAGGTCGAAACCGGTCAAGACTAATAGCCTGACTGATGCAACTGGTTGGCTGTATTTCACATCTGTCATAGTTTGATAGCTTATGAAATACATTCAACTGTTTATTGTGTATAATTCAGATATGTTAAAAGAAATTCAAGGCGCATCTAAGATGTTCGTGAACTAAAGCAAGAGATTAATGCAAATTTTTAATATTGTGAAAAATACTATATCACAAATATAGTGGGGAAATAATTTTTATGACAGATCAAGGGTTTCTTACAATTTAAAGTGTATGTCAAACAAATTGTTTTAATTTGCATTGTGTTGGATCTTGTTAAATATTTATTTGAGAAGTTTTGTTTTATTGTAATTATTTTATGAACGTTTTCACATTAAATGCTGATTTTTTTTCCCCCCCACTCTTTTCAGGCCCACACCTTCATTTGGACTTGGAAATACTAGCTCTACAACTTCATTGTTTGGCACACCACAGCAGTCAAATGTTCCAGGTGCCATTTCCTTTGGCTCACCAGCCCCTAATCAGAACAATTTATTTGCACCTGCAGCTAGTACACCTGCAACTGGACTAGGATTTGGAACATCTACTTCAGGCCAGAGTACAGGCCTTACATTTGGAACACCTGCTTCTACTGGTCTTTCTTTCGGAACACCTAGCACGCAGGCACAGCCAGCTTCATTTGGGACACCTACTACACAACCACAGCCAGCTTCATTTGGGACACCTACTACACAACCACAACCTTTGGCCTTTGGAACACCTGCAACATCTGCACAACCTATAAGCTTTGGAACTCCAGCAGCTACAACACAAGGTGGTCTTTCTTTTGGAAGCAGCTTGTTTAGCACACCATTTAATCAGGCAACTCCTACTACTGGTACCCTACAGTTGGGGACATCTGCAACTACCACTCAGTCTTCTTTAGGTATTGGTATGCCAGCTAACACATCAGCGGCTACTGGTTTTCAATTTGGCACTCCAGCATCCACGACTCAGACCACACCATCCTTTGGTGCTGCTGGAGTTGGTTTCGGAGGATTAGTTTCTGGAGCTACCACTACAACGGGACTCTCTGCAACAACAACGTCTACTGGTTTGTCATTTGGTGCAGCTGCAACAACAGGTCTCTCATTTGGTTTGTCATCTACCACTACTACTGCTACAGCAACCACTGCAACACCTTCACTGTTTAGTTCTCCGGTAACTTCAAGTGGAACACCAGGATTTGGATTGGGTTCTACAACAACCAAGCCATTAGGTTTTTTTACTACACAGACTTCCACGACTGCAGGGTTGTCTCTTCCATCATTTGCTAGTGCAGCTACAACAACTGGTACATCTTTGTTCTCTGGATTTGCAAAACCTACCACTACAACTGCTACAAGTTCTGCACCATCTGTTGGCCTTGGAGGACTTGACTCCACTCAGAGTAAGGGACTAGCCAACAGCTTGACAGCAGGTAAGACTGGAAAGATATTTTTGCCAAAAATATTTGTGACATGTTTTCCTCTCTAGTTGAAAATGCAAATGCAGTGTAATAAATTATTTATTTATTAATATTATTCATGTTTATGACAATAATAATGGAACACGAATCAGTTCTACAATTCAATTAGAATTATGAAGAAGGCAAAGTAAAATCAATCATTCACTACACACAGGATATGGATACATTTTATGTACATAAGGCTCAGATTCAGTGACCACACAATAAGTCTTCAAAATTTGCTGCAAACTATCTTGGAGAGTGTAGGAGATGGTAATAACTGCATAACAAGACCAACGCTGTCATGCGTGATTATTATTGTCTAATAAACACTGGAAGGTAACTGACAAGAGAAAAAAAAAATAGTTTTGAGTATGTGGCAAAGTATTTTACTTCTGTAGATAGTTTGACAGAAAGAAAACATTTTTGCATTCCAGTGGATTCAGGTGCAAAAGTTATTTTGAAGGATTATAATCTGGTTGAAAAATACACATTCAGCAAACAAGAAATTGGAGTGCAGTTAAGTTTTTAAATTGTCAAAGAGGTTTGTTGATATTTTTCATAGCTTTACATTCAGTAAGTTACAAGGATTTCGAGTTTATAATCGTTGTTTAAACTTGCTCTATGAGCCAAGAGGCCAGCTTCTCTTAAATCTGAGAATGCCACCTATTTTATGATTTCCCCCCCCCCTTCTGATTTCTTATATTTTAAGCCAGTTGGCAAACACAAAATATCAAACTATGCATTATCAAAGCACTGGGCATGTAACAGTAGAAAATGTTTTTTGGTCACTTTCATGTTACTTGAACATCATTTTGGTACTGAATGATACTCATTTGCTCTGTTATTACAGTTCTTTCAATAATGATTTATATTCATGAGTTGTCTGAAAACGATGTCTGTTTCAGTCCTGACCTACCTTGCACAAATCTTGAAGCCCCAGAAACTTAGTGACTGAATATTCCAGGTCTATTACCCAATTCATCCATTGCCTAGTGCTTTGTCTTTAAGTATACAGCATTAAATTGAAAATAAGGGTAAAAGTTAGTTGTATATTTATATTTTAGTTTTACAGATCTCTGGCTACATTTTATCCCAAAATTTAAAGTGAAAAAAAACCATGCTGACAATATCACATCAGCTACAAAGTTACAGCAGGGGAAGAATAAGGAAAATATCTTGATATATTCTGGAGCTCTTAAAGAATACCGTTAAAAGTTACATAAATTTTCTTTTATTTATACTCCCATCCACCGAATGTAAAAATCTGTTGTAAATTTTTAACTTGCAGTTTTTATTACTGTTAATTGTTTTTCCCCCAGCTCAGTTACTTTGCTAAAGTTCTGGAAAGTGTATTTTAAAAATTGTAGGATGAAAATATTTTAATGTAAATAAAAGTTCATTGTTCATGACTAAGAGATTTACAACACTGTGATGAAAATCCGTGTCTCTCATTACAGGAACGTCTGCAAGTAAGCCAGAGACTAAAAGTGTAAAAGAAAACGTTGTTCCTAATGAAGTGCTACAGACTGTGGAGAGTTTTAAGTAAGTACTATGTTTTATTATTTTATTGGCTACAACAAAGGCTGGGTTATGTTTTAATTATACCAAAGGGTGATATTGACATGGACAGTAAAACTAATTTCTTTAGATTTGTTACATTTATTTATCATATGATGCTTTCATTACATTTGTAAATTGCAACAAATATAGACAGAACACACAAAATAGAGTTAATTAGTATACAACATAGTGGTACACATTTTAGCAAACATTGTTAGCTGGCTGCTGTAAGAACGACTTCAGAATGATAATTACTGTAGGTAAAGGGTTTGTTTGCAGGTGCCATCACTACAATTGCATATCCAGGTGTTCCTCGAAATTTCCAGGGAGAGCTCAAAGTGGGCAGTATAATCTCTGTAACCTCACTGCAATTTCAGTAAGATGAATCTGCCTAGCCCTTTGTGTGGAAAGGAAAAGCAGCTCCTTTCCTACCACATCTGTTATAGTTGAATCTGCTTCAAATGGATTGGGATAGGACGAAGGTTTGAGCAGAGATTATTAATATAATATGGACAGAGCCCTTCAGTGTTGATGATAAAGTCTGCATTCCAGCTACCTGTAGAATTAAAGGAGTTGAATGTTAAACTCATAGCAGTTTTACAGGAAGAGGACTGAGCGGAGGTAGTTCCGTATGGATGATCTTGGCCTAAGAGTTCTGGGGATTTATTGCATACCGTGTGTGTGTGTGTGTGTGTGTGTGTGTGTGTGTGTGTGTGTGTGGAAAGACACATTGGTCAAACTATCTGCACTATAGAAAATCGGTGTGAAGAACATAAACGCCACCTCCGCCTGGGACAGTATAGTAAATCAGTAATCGCCGAGCATGTGTATGACCATGGCCACAAAGTAGAGTTCAATAACGTTAAGATACTGGCTACAACTTCACATTTTTGGGAATCTGTTATCAAAGAAGCGATTGAAATTCGACTGGCCAACACATTCAACAGAGACAGTGGTCTATGTCTTGGTGAGGTATGGAAACCAGCCTTGGCAAATATCCGCAGAGAACGTTGTACTTCCATCCAGCTGCCACCGTAGAGGCCTCCATATTAGCTCGAGCCGGAACAAGAACCAAAGCCACGCCCACTGGCAGCCAGCCACAGCTGGTTGCGGGCGTGGCTCATAGTAAGCCATCGCTGAGGCCACGCAGCCGCCGGACGCGGACATGTATATAATGCTGAATGGCACCCCGAACCATCTCGGTATCTGTGGGTCATCCAACCAGTGCAGATGTCTCCACACCCGAAGAAGACGGCGGAGTTAGCCATCAAAATATCGTGTTTCCACAACACAATCCGGCGGTACACCCGTGAAGACTACATTGTAGGTAAAAAATGTTTATGTTCATAAGATATTTGATTTCCTACTCCATTCCCAGGTGACACAGCACGATGATATATACCTCTGATTACAAATAGAAACTTAAGTTTCACTTCAAACTGTGGAAACCTTGTCTAAATTGGTTCACTAGCTTTCAAATTACATTAGAATCTCAGTTTGCAAGATGTGAAACAAATACATAGTGCTGTTACAAACTTTCTAATTGTACTAGCTTTTGCCTGCCTATATTAAGCTTGGTATACAGACAGATTCAAAATATTCCTGGTATAGTTTGAAACTAACAGAGGACAATCCAGAATTTAGAAACTGAAATTAAATATATTTTCATGTTTCTGGTGTTAAAAATAACATTTAGGTGAAATTTGTTGAAAATTCAAATACAAATGAGGAATAGAAATTCATACACGAAAGCATAAAATGGTCAGAAAACAGGACTCGATCCTATTACTCTTTGCCTGGCGAAGTGATGCATCAATGCTCACAGCTATTCAGATATTACTGTTTAAATAATGATCATATTGATATACACAGGGCATAAACAAAGACCCAAAAGGATGCCCAGCATTAGGGTGATATGCCCGAGGTATTGTACAATTTCCATGTCCACTAACTTGTTAGCCTACATGATAAATGAACTCATTAAATTGTACAATTTTCTTATTTTCCAGGAATTTTGTCAAGGGACAGAAAGGCTACTGTTCTGACATAGCAAAAAGTTCACCCAAAACTTTGCATAAGGTACAAGAAGATATAGAACTACTGAAACAGATGCTCACCTCCGTCGTCAGTGATCTTCAGAGAAACATAACTTTAGCTAGCAGACTTAAGTCAGACACTGATAAGGTAACTGTTCTTAGACTGTAGTCAAATTTTATTAATAGTTTTTCTGATACTATGGATGTGAAGTCTAGTAAACATTTTTTGTTACAAATTTGCAACCTTATTTTTTTTATAACAACACATAATGTTGCAGAACATTAATTAGTGTGGTTTTATAGCAATTCTAGAAAAAGAACTGTCAGGGAAATTAAAATAGAATTAATTTTGGAAAAGACTGAATAAATTACATAACTTTTTGGCATTTATGAGGTCTGTCTTCACATTTCACTTGATTTTAAATAAACTTTTTTTCCGCCTTCTAGAAGCAGCTTCGTTTTTGTTGCCTTCAATCAATTTCCTGTAGAGTGCTAACACCTAATTTGAATTTTTACTGTGAATGAAACAATTTCAGAAATGTCATCAGTTAATAAATTGTCCCTTATGGCATTATCAGTAATTTCTAAATGTAATTTGAATGTGGCTTACAGTTTTGGGAAAAGTCTGATAGTGCCGAATTTGTGAAAGAATTATTGCTAAGCAATCACGATCACATCCTTTGCCAAATCTTTCTTATTGGTGGCAACAAAAGTAGACTTTTTGTTAAAAGGTTGCATTCATCACTGTTGTCACTGTGTATCCTTCCTTTCCTTTTCTTTGTTACTTCTTCAATGAAGTTCAACAGGTTGAGGTAAGTTTCTATATTTACTGTGCTCTCTTGTAGAGCAACAGATAGGAAAAGATTGCAATAATCTATACCTACTCATTTGATCAAAATTTTCATACATATTTGGATTACTTCAACTACATTTCAATTGTCATATGCCCTAAATACGAATCCTCGGATGCCAGTTTTCAGTGTGACATGTATTAGAATTGTTCTGAGTTTTAAGTAGACAACCCTCAACATTCGCCAACACCTACTCCATTCTCTCCATCAGTGATACCTTCTAACATTGTATGTGCTACCAGACTCAGAATCGACCAGCTGTCCATCAGTAAAAATGGTCATAGGTAAGAAAAGTATTTTTGAGTGAAAGGGAAGCCAGCTATTGAATTGGAGGCATTGGAAGTTTTTTTAGTTTGAGTTGGATAGAGGTGTGTTTACATTGTTTCTGTTAGGAAATGTTCACATCAAGGAAGATATGTTTATGGGAGCAGGTAAGGGAGCATCCATAACTCAATTTTGGCCTCCCATGAACCTTCCCCCCCTCTCCCCCCAAGTAGCCTGACACTGCGTTAACTCCACCCCCCAACGTGGCACGTAGTTTTTTTCCCCTATAGATTTCAGAAGACATTTTGTACCGTTTTCTCTTGTCAGACTATCATAAATTACATGTGAAGATAATTAAATGACAGAAATAAATACTCACATGCTGCTGTATGTTCTGTACTTTATTTTAAAAGTGACAAATAATGTGAATGAAAAGCTGCGTGGTTTGGCTCTGAAATCCCCCCTCTCCACCCCCCCCCCACCCCCTTTCCCACATAGTTCAGTGTTGCTTTCGACTCTACCCCTCCCTCTAGACTGAGCCATTTAGTTTATGGATGCTCCCTGAGGGTTAAGTTGAAAGGAATGATTATTTGGAAGAATTTTCACTGTAGGATCAGATCATAAATGTACACACTTAGACAATAAATTTGGCTGCCACTGAAAAATTCTATCACTCTTATTTTGCACAATCTGACATCAATGTAATCCTAAGGAACAGTAACACAATACTGGCTTGTCAGTATTGCCTTACTGTTTCCTGGGATGACATTGATGTCATATTTTGCCAAATAAGAGTGATAGAAGTTTTCAGCGGCGGCCAAATTTACCGCCAAAGTGTGTACCATCTATTCATCTGAATTAATTGGTATGAAACGGGGAGTGATCATTCAAGGCTGAGGAAATGGTTGGCAAAGAAAGGTTCCTTGTGAGTTCTTATAACAGTGCTACAAATTTAATGATATATTTGAGAATTGAAGGAGATTATATTTTTTTAGATAGATTGAACTAAACCGAACAAATAAAGACTTCCTGTGAGAAAATAGGTAGGGTCATACCTTCAGGAAATGTAGGGTATTTAACTATGGCTATGGGGAATGCTGGTGTAGGTAGAATTTATAATGAAGGTGAAGAGGAAAGAATATGGAGACAGGGATGGAGGACTGGATAGCATCTCGGGACACTTCAAATTTTTCTTCAGTTCTCAACCACACCATCTCTTTCTATGACATCTTTGTGTGGAAACCATCTGGAAGAGGAATTCTTTGATTAAATCACCCTCAAAACATTTTTATGGTTCAGAAATGTAGACTGGTCACATTAGGGGAGGAAAGACATCATACCTTGTGGAAGGTGATAAAGTTAAACTGAGTGCTGGTTGGCTTTTGTCTTTGTAAGTGTTGGTTTTACTTTCCTTAGCTTTCCTTATTTTCACTGCTTAAGAGCATTTTCACTATCATTCCACGTATGGATCCACAGTGACTGGATCCTCAGTTCTCCAAAAAAATAAATGGTCTGACAATCATTTAAATTCACCTGCACCTATTTCCACACATTTTTCTTTCCTCATTATAGGTCATTCCCTATTCTGTTATCATAAAAACCCTAACCAACACTTTTGCCATTCCTTCCACATCAAATGTTGTCCAAATTGCCTGGATATTTGATGCATGTGCATCTGCTCTGATCAAAGAACTTACTGCTCCTGGTCCAAAAACATAACTGCCGTGACTACTGCCATGAATCATTAGAAACTCGTGCAGTTCTCGAATCAAGATTATCTAAATTTTTCATGTATTCTTTCAACTAAGATGCCATGTTTATGCTCTCGCGCAAGCTTCGATGAGGCGAGACAGATCTAACGCAAGTGTGTAAACGCGCTCATGTAGTCTCACCTCGCATGGTTGCTCGCAATTGCCAATCACCTCAGTGGCAGTTTTTTGGCACTAGTCAAAGGTGCAAACACATTGTTTGCAGCATAGGTAGTCAACATGTTTTTATCTACCGACCACTTTTGTATCAGTATATAACTTATGAAGTAGGCATACAGATAGTTAATGCCAATAATAATAATTATTTGCCAAATACTTGTATCCAACTTTTGCTACGTTTAGCAGAATAAGTCTTTATAAAATGACTTACTGTAGTTAGATCTGTCTTTTTATTTACACTTTGCATTTGTATAAAGTTTGGTGAAATTACATTTTATTAGTTAATTTATTAATGAGATTCCTAACACTGATGCTGGATATCTAGGTCAATTTTTGTAAAGAACAAACGAAGGTCTCCTCTTTCGGAAATATTCAGACGGTTTCTTTCTTTGTTAATAATATGATTAACAGCACTATAGCGTGATTACACGAGATATCAAATGGGAAAAGATTTATTGATACTGAATATCAGTTGTCATATATTTAGATATGATAGGCGTCTTTTTTCATTTTTCCACAGGTTTTCATATCTGTCACTATCAAATTTATGCTTACTTTCTTCATCATATCCAATTTCTAACAGTCCTTCTTGTCAAGTTGTATCAACTTCTTCAATATTTGTGGTACAAGGATTTATCATCCAGTCATACACCTCGAATTTCAAAATATCTTCAAATCATTTTTTTCCTGTCTAAAGTTTGTTTAGGTGGCTACTGAATCTATCAATATCCTCTGGAGTTATATTATCGTTGTAGATAATAATTCAAGAAACTGATGGAATTCTCTTTTCAATACATAATACAGTAGTTGTAATTTTTCAATAAATAATGACACGCAGAACACTTTGGTAACCTATAAAAGAGTTTTATTAGCTCCTTGAAGCTGCAAATCGATATCATTAAATCTTTTTCAAAAGAAACTTAAAAGCCAATTAATATCAAAAACGAAAGTGCTTCAGTATCGGACCAAACCCCTACCACCCACCACGAAAGCTGGAACGCCCACTAGTCATCCATGAATGAATTCTTGCAAAAGTGTAAACAGCAGATTGTGTCAGCGCTCATGCACGAAGCGAGAGTGTAAACGTGGAAAGCTAACTCTTTTTTAAAAAATTGTTTCCACTTCCCCTTGTACAAGCTCCAGTAGTTCGCCCAAATTTACAAATATATTAGTCCAATAAGTTCTATCTCCCGACTACACCAAATCATCTGATTCATCCTTCATTTGCTGTAAACCACATTTCATAATTTGCAACACACACACAACCTCACCTACTTGTTCCAATCCCTATCATTTCAGATGCCATCTACACCACATTATACACAAACTCAATTGAGTCCACTATCTTAATTCATTGTTAGGCTCCACCACCAGCTATTTGTCCTTTAGAATGAAGTTACAAGTAAACATATTACACCAAGAACATGGAGCCTCCAGTGACATTTTTCCATAATTCCATCTGCCTCAGTAACAGCTTCATAACTGGAGCAATCAGAATCTTTCTTAAAACCACCATCTCATCTAAACTCTGCAAATAAGCATTTCATCAATATACCCTAGATATTTGTCATTCCACTGGACTCAGTCTCTTGTAACACCTTTCTTTACCAATCACATCACTGGTAAACCTGTCACTTTACATAATTTTTTGTTTGTTGTAAATTTTAGTCTTATTATTACAAAGTTGTCTTCAACTATTTGGAGTCCGTGATTACTCAATTTATTTCATTTTCAAAGTTTTTCTTTTTCAGTAATATTTCAGTCTTTGATTCACTCGTGAACATTCTAATCTTGCTCTCTTTGGAGACATCTTCCACATTCTTCATATATGGTACATTGAAGTCATGGGATACCTTCTAATATCCCCCTTACCCAGCAAAGTGCAGCAACCTGACATTGTGTTTCCTCAACAAGTTGTCAGAAGTCGACTGAAGAAATAATCAGCCATGCTGTCTTTGCAGGCACCCATAATTGTAAAAATGTTGCTGGTGCAGGAAGTTGTGCACAAAATGTTTGATTGGATTCATGTCTAGCTATCTGGTAGGCCAAATCATTCACTGAAACTGTCCAGTATGTTCCTAAAACCAATCGATTTTTACCTGGCGAAATGACACATTATCTACCTGGAAAAGTCCATTGTTTCTAGGGAACATGGAGGCTATAAGTGACTCCAAATGGCCCCACAACTGCTGATCATAACCATTTCCAGTCAATGGTTGGCTCAGTTTGACCAGAGGTACCAGACCATGCTATGTAAACACAGCCAAACCAAGATGGAACCATCACCAACTTGTTCAGTCCTTTCTGACAACCTGGATCGAGGGCTTTGTGGGATCTGTGCCTCACTCGAATCCTCATCTGATGATGCAACCTAAAGTTCAACCAATATATTCATAAGCACAGGAGAGGTATTGCAGTTGATTGCATTTTGTTAGAAGAGGCTTTCACACTGGTCTTCTGCTGCCATATCCCATCAAAGCCAAATTTTACTGCACTGTTCACACAGACACATCTATCATACATCCCACATTGAGTGTTGCTATTGTCTGATAGTGTGTTGCCTGTCTGTCAACACTGATACTTTGAAGCAGGTGTCACTGTTCTCAGTCATTAAGTAAATTTGGTTGGCCATAGTGGGAGGTATTGGCAGAAATTACTCTTGACACTGTGAATCAAGGAATGTTAAATTCACAAACAATTTCTGAAATGAAGTGTCCCAGCAATCTAGGCCAACTAATATTCTGTTTTCAAAGTCTGTTAATTCATATTGTTCTGCCATAATCATCATAAACTTTTTATTCAACTCGAGAGTACAAATGAAAGCCCCAACGTTGGACAGCACATATCTACATTTCTTTCATGGTGCTATCTGGATATTTGCATCTACCTATCCTGTGATTTTTAGCACTTCATTCTAGTTATTATCACTGCTACATTGTGGTTTGTCAGTGACTGAATTTTACCTAAAAAAATTTGGCTTCATCTTTTGGTACAGCCAAAATACAGTCTGCTCTGTATTTTTGTTCAGTGTCAGACATTTTCCTAGGTGCATGAAATTGTGTGTTCTTGAATAATGCTTTAATTGTTCCTCACTGACCATGCTATCCATGCTATCCATAAGATATTGTGAGGTGTTGGGGTGTGAGAAGGTGTGCGTGGTGGGTCACAGTGTTTCACGATAATGCTCGACTCCATGTCGCTTGTCAAACTCGGGACCTGTTGAAAAAGTTTTGATGAACTGTAATGCCTCCCTCCCTTTCTTTTCCCCATACCTAGTACCTAGTGATTACCACTTCGCTTCCAAAATTGAAGGAACACATGGGTGGACAATACTTCAACATCAGTGACAGTTAAAAAGGAGGTGAATCAGTATTGCATGTAGTTAGTTGGCAGTGAAATTTTTTGATACAGCTGGAGGAGCATTTACAAAAATGCTTGGTTTGAAATGTAAATTACTTTGAAAAATAGAACAATGTTTAACCTTTCAATGATTTTGATGTTGCTATCTATTTTTAAGAAATAAGGGAACTTTACTTTATGACCTGCTGGTATCTGCAAAGGTGAGTCAAGAAAGACCACAACTGTCATTATGGTTTTCATTTGCTCCCAGTCTTGCTCTTGGTTATGGTGTTGGTCAAGCTTTCCTGAATCCTGTTTATTCTCCTAGTTGTCAATCTGTATGATTCTCTATTCTAGCCTTGAGCTCTTTTGAATAAATCTTACAAGAGTATTATCGCATTCTTACATTAGTCTGGAATCCTTCCTGTTAACAAGATCTGTTGTCTCTCAATTAGTTCCACTACCTCACTTCTTGCATATTCAAAAGTTTCATAACTGTTCTTCATTGAGTATTTTGTTATTTTTAAGGCCTGTTCTGATGGGAACTCAGTTTAGGAGCTTAACCTGCGATTTACAAAATTTATTTGGAGAATTTGGCAAGATGGCTAATATTCTGCTTATAGTTCAAAATTAATTTACCACAGATCTTAAAGTAGGTATTAGATCAAAAATAACATTGATATTACTTAAATGTTTAATAAAAGTCTAGGTGTAGTTCTTGGATTTCTCTTCCATTTCTTTCAGTTGGTTTCTCTAAAATTTGTTTGGTTTTTCAGAATGTGTTTGTTATTGGTTCCCTTAGTTCAGAATTGTTTCTGATAACGTTACACTTGTTCCAACCCTGGGAATATTTTTTTTAGTGCATTCATTTCCTCCATGGATGTTTTGTTAAACAGAGAACAAAGATAATATTTTTCACTTGAATATAAATGCTTGAACAATTGTCAGTTTTAGATAATTTTTTGCTGGGTTTATCTCAAAAACAATATTCCCTAGAAACTTGAAATTTGTCCCCAATATCGACCATAAATTGATGAAGAGTGTTGCTGATTGTAATGAAGCTAAGGAGAGTAGCAGGAAAGATAGAAACTGAAAAGCAGGAATAAAGATTTGGAAACTGGAAAGGGGGGAACATAGAGAAAAACTATAAGGAGCAAGATACACACAGAGAAAGTGTATACAGCATAAGATGAGTGTTGAGGATTTAAAAGAACGTGGGTTGTAGTTACAGAAATAGTATGTAGATGGTTTATCAACTTAAAAAGTTGGAAAGAGACTGCATGGTAGAGTTGAAGAAGCAATAGAGTTGAAAAACTGGTTTCAGAGAATGATTCAATCAAAAGAGTCAGATAAAGAGTGGAGAGTGTATAAAAGAAAAAGGAGGCAAGATTAATGGTAGCAGAGGAACAAAGAATGTGACAAAAAAATACATTTGAATAATAAAAAGAAAAAGTAATGATTTAAATGAAAATGGCTGGATGAGAGTAGTAAGGAAATAAACAATTCAGAAAAAACTAAAGGATTTGTAAGGAGCGTTTTGAGGCTTTGCTGAACCCAGATTGGATATAGGATGAAACAGTTCTACAGTAGGAGATAAAGAAAAGAATCTAACTAAGGAAGTGAAAATAGCTGTGGATAGGACAAAGGGTGCAAAGGCACTAGTCATTGATGAAGTTAATGCGGAAACGGTAAGAGTGGCAGGAATAATAGGAAAGCAGGGGCTATGTTGTATGATGAGAACCTTGGAAGACTGGAAGAAAGAATAATTGTAACTACCTTCAAAAAAGGAAGTAGGAAATACTTTTAAAAGTATAAAGGACTCACACTGATGTATATAATGTAATATGTGATAGAATTGAAAAAGAGCTGAGAAAAGAGCAGTGTGGCTTCACACTAAGGAGAGCAACATTAGATTTGATATTTTTTTTTTTTTTTTTTTTTTTGTAACAGTTTAACGTCCCTTTTTAACAACGTGGTCTTTAGAGACGGGAAAGGATGGGGGCAAGGAATGGGAAGGAATTCGGCCATGGCCTTTTTGAAGGAAGCATCCCGGCATTCACCTGGAGTGATTTGGGGAAACCATGGAAAACCCAAATCTGGATGCCCGGACGGGGATTCGAACCGCCGTCCTCCCGAATGCGAGGCCAGAACGAGATTTGATATACGCAATGAGACAGCTGCAGGAAGACCACTGCTGTTGGTCTTCACTGTTTGTGAGAAAGGATGTGTATCACACAGAGAAAGGTATGAAAGGCCATGTAAAAAGGAGTTCCAAAACAAACCATCAGTAATGTCAAAATTGCGACAGCAAGAAGTAGACATGATATTACAATGAAGTTTATTCCACAGGGTAGGGACATCACACAAGCAATTAGAATTGCAGAACTGTATGCGCACTTTGACCATGAGCGTTCAGTACAGTGTGTGAAGCCACCACAGGCTGCTGAGGAACACAGTGTCAGGCAGTTAATAGGCACATCCATAAAACATATGACAGTGGTTTTAGGAGGACCCGAATGAACAAGTTGCTGACTAACCATATCCCAGACATCTTCTATGGGTGACATTCCAGGCGAACATGCAGACCAGGGAAGCAGTGATACCCGTCCTTTGAAGAAGGCTTACTCTTTCCTCGCCACGTGTGGCCAGGCATTTTCTTGTTGAAAAATGGCAAGTGGAGCTCCCTTATGTTGTGGTTGCTGTTATACATAGGAGGCAAGAATGCATGTTGTCTCAAAAAATCACACTTGGCATTTGTTCCCTTTGCTGCTCAACAATGTAGTCTGTCCAATTGTGTTCACTATGGTAACATCTAACATTCAGGTCGCAATCACTGTAGGTAAAGTGACTGGTCCATACACTACATTTTGCCTTTCAGTGCGCCAGCAATGGCGTTTGTGCCCATCTCAGTTTGAGCAGTTTGCAGTATCTAGTTAATAGGAGCATGGCTGATGCAGATGTATCAACACCTATTGCAGTGCTCCAACACCGAGCCAATACTGTGGACGAAGCTATTCTGTTGGTTACGGCCATGCTGGCAAGATGGTGGTCATTCCACTCTGTGGTCACATTGTGTGGTACAGTACCAGTACCCATTCATCGCTGTGTTCATTCCTCTTATATCGATTGGTTTCATACATGTATCATTGTCATAGCAGCGTGCCCTGTACGAGCTGCAATGTCTTGGTACAACAAACCTGTTTCCCAGAGACCAATCATTCTGCCACATTCGAACTCATCCACATGCTGATATTGTGGCTCTTTGATGTTGATACTTCCTTGAATGTTTCAACTTTGATGGCTCTGCACCAACTGAGTGTGATGTAACACTGACCAATCCATTCACATAAAAGAGGACACTGCTGAGCCCATGTGCATCCCTGCAGTTTTAATCACTTATTACAGTCCAAGTATTCTACACAATCTCTGATTTTGGAGTGATTCAGACCATTCCATCTGGGTATTGCAAATTTCACAAACAGTACTGTACTGTATTCTTGCAGTCCATTGTTGCTGTAATCCTCATTTGAAATAGACTTGGCCAATGCTGTGTCTTTATCTGTTCTGGGTCCTTCTTACAGTGTGTGCATGTTATTTTCATTTTGAATGTTTTAGATATCTGTTACTAAGGAAAATGGAAGCGGCTTCTAGGCGATATAAATAAGAAAAAGGGAAATTAACCCACCACATACCAAAGTGGACGGATGCGATGAGAGAACACTAATGCTGACAAACAACTACACAATATTTCGGCATCTGCCTTGCTCACAAACAGAAAAACGGGCCATTAGGCTCGGAACGTGTATGCACAACGAACGTTACCTAATGACTAACCCTGTAGTGGTGGAGGGGGGGGGGGGACGGCTAAGGAGTAGACTATCGATATCGGTATGCAATGTCTGAGATAATATATTGGCAGGCGATGGTAAAATGTAGTAATGGTACGGTATAAACATGGCCGGGGGGGGGGGGGGGGAAGAAGGTAGTGATGGGTTAATTGGATTTTAACGGTGGTTAAGTCCAGGTGGGTGTCTCGTATCCAGGATATTCTGGTACGCTAGTTCCCATCTCCGCAGTTCTGCTGCAGTGGTGCTGTCAGGGAAAACTCTGACTGCTCTCACAGTAAAACAGTCGTTGAGGTTGTTGGAATCATGTCTATTGGCATGTTCTGGTACTGGAAGGTACAGGTTTGTCAGCATTAGTGTTCTCTCATCGCATCCGTCCACTTTGGTATGTGGTGGGTTAATTTCCCTTTCTTTTCTTATTTAGATATCTGTTAGTATCTTACAATATCTTTTTCTCCTATGTAATATCCTGCCGTCTTTTTTAAGTTTCTTTCCATTTCCAGTTGAGCTTTAAAGTTTTCCATTAAAATCTTGACAGAATTTTCTATTCTGAACAGTTCTTTGTTTTTTGACCAAAACTTTTCTTTCTTTGGCTTCTTTTGGTTGTCTTAATTAATAAGCATGAGCATTGAATGTGTAACATATTTTATTTCAGCATTAATTCAGTATTATTCTTCGGCTTGTTAATTTTTTTAGTTGTATAGAAGGGGCACACATTGGTGTAGTAATAAGAGTAGAGAGAAAGGCATTCACTTACATTTTATCTAGGATGGTTACTTGGCATCATTGCTGCAGTAATTGAAAATGTGAGAAAAACATGCAGTTGGCTGGGCCAGTATCTATGGGCTTGGAAGAGCCATGTTAAAGAGAATCAATGTTTAAATAATTTGGTTATAATCTCTGTGACATTATGCACAGGTCCTGAAAAGGTGGAGGGAGTGAAAGAAAGAAAAAGGAGAGAAGGCTGTCTGATGTTAATCCCAGGGGATGCCTTGTGCATAAAATGTGCTGGCAAATGAGTTCCCAACTTCTGCAATTTGAGGGACTGATACTTTCAGACAAAGTTCTTATGACTTATTATGTAACAATTGTTCACTTGATGTTGGGTTACTCTATGAGCTGTTGGTTTGTGCAGACAATGTATGGGCATTCGTTCTAATAACACAAGTAAGATGGTAAAGCCAGTGTAAAAGGTCTGTGTAAACCATGTGTTCCTCTCTGACCTGTCCAGTTAGCTGAAACTTATAAGATTTTCATGCATCATACTGTTTCTTTTACAGTGCTTGCAGACTGTAGAAATGGCCCAAAAGACTCATGATACACCTCCAGGCTTGCAATTTGAAAATACTGCCCCTGATGAATATTTTGAAGCTCTAGTCACAAATTTTGAAAATCAGATTCAAGTCTTCAAGCAGGAAGTTGACAGGATTGAAGCCCATGTTAATGCAGTATTGAACCCGAAACCTCTTTCTACCCAAGGTAACATGAATTTTTAATCATTTTTTTTATTTACTAAGCAGTGTTTTAATTATAGGCCTATTTTGATAAAATCATATAATAATTTTTTTTATTATTCTGGTGGAAAAAAAATTAAATGAGAAGTGCATTCAGTCAGAAGTAATCAGAGAAGGCAAGTAAACCCATCCCTCATGTAAGTTGGAGGCATTATTAAATATAACCCCTTAGTTTTGTAGTAGATAAATGAAGCACATGACAAGGTTAATGGATCTCAATTCACCGAATGTTAATATGTGAATGGATTTGATGTTGGCCATTGGAGACCGTGTGATTTTGTGAGACTAGAGAGCTAGAATGAAAAAAAAAGAAAAATCTCTGAAGACATAATAGTGTTGGAATTTGCAAATAATACTGATTATTATTGCTATTATATTTTTATTTTTTTTGTTATTATTTTTGCCTTTTCCAACGAGATTGTTTTTTGATACATAGTCAACGCTTTATCTAAAATAGGCGACCTGGTAAGATTTAGTCTCCTGTGTTTGGCCATGAAAATTTTCTCACATTATTTTAAAAATAGGTAAAATCTTGTGATTGTTCAGTGAAAAAAGTCTTGAGATCTCCTGAACCAAGTGTACAGTGTGAAACAAAATGATTTTTCTCGGTCTTGTGGATTGTTGATTTAAAATTTTAAATAATCTGATGACTTTGCCAATACGCGTGACATTATTTTTACTGAAACGATAGACTTAGTATGCATGCCTATTGTAAGATTTGTCACGCCTGAAAGAGGTTCAGGGGAAATAATGCCTTCCTATATTAATAACATTGGTAGAGCAATAGAATTAAGGTAGAGTAAAGCATTGATAATCCAAACAAATTAATACTGAGTGTGATTCGGATTCTCGGTTTGTTATGATGCAAAATATCCTAAAGAATAGTTTTAATTTTGTCTTTAAAATTATATTATGAACTTCATAATTTTACATAACTGTAGTAGAAGAATTCTCTTATTTTCTTCTGGTTCATTTTGAAGATCTTCTTTGCTGCTTAGGCCCTTATTCTCTTCAACAAAAGAAGGTAGGTTGTACTGCAACCAGGTTGATAGTCATACCATACCATACCATGCCATGGCAATGCAGTACAGTTTAAGCTGCACCATCCATTGATCAAGTGTTGTCGTCATCATCGGTGTCATTTTGAGGAGCACATGTTGCTTTAATAGAATTCACAACTGCTTTGTCATTGGATATTGGAAATCCTAAAGCATAACCATTACTATCCAGTCGTGCTCATGCATCATCTCTACCACAGTCTCCAAATCCAGCAATTTTTGTAAATAACTGTCATTTCAGCCAATTCTTTGTCCTCATCTCCATCAGCAGAGTGCGGTTTTTACTACAATAGACTACGGTTGATTCCATGCACTCATTAAATTTTGCTCAGTAACAGACTTCCAAAAATCAGCTATCGTATAACATCATTCTTTGAGAGTCATCTTTTTTGAAAAAGCAATGACACTTTCTTCATTGCTTGTTTGAAGAGCAAAGGATGTAACAGTTGTATTTGTTGATTCTCTTCAGTTTTTTTATAATTTTCTGGTCCATTGGTTGAGGAATTACTGTCATGTTCAGTGGAAGGAATGTCACTTTAAAGCTGTCTTCTATCAAGTTTAGTTTTTCAGCAGAAGGCTGTGGTGTAGCATTATCCAGAATAAGTAACACCTTGCCAACTTAGCCTCTCACTTTATATCTTTTGACATTAGCAATGCAATCATTAGTAAACAAATCAGTAAAAAATTCATTATTTATCCATGCATTTTTCTGTACTCTGTAACACAAAGGTAAATAAGCAACATTTTTTAAATCCCTTAGTTTCTTACTCTTTCCTATCATAAACAACAGCAGTGCAAGAGTCCCCCTAGCTTTAGCACAAATAATAGCAGTAACCCTCTCCTTACTCATTTGACCTTTCTTCTTCATATGCAAGAGATTTTCTAGGCAGTGCATTCCAGCTTATCCCAGTCTTGTCTGCAGTCTGTAAGAAACCGACCTTTATTATGATTCCTAGATTTGCCTCGGGTGGATATTACTCACCACAGAATCCATGGAATATTATCTTGTAGTTTCTGCTACTTAATTGGTCTGTATGATTCAAACAACATACAATAAACTAAGAAAAACTTCATTTCACTTTTCTATATGTTTCACTCATCATTTGCTCACAAATTACACATTCAACAAATCATTAAAAACTCAATATTCTCTCTTATTACGTCGATTACTATTCGAGCGACAAAACCAATTCATGCCTTCGCCCGCCATCAATTTTATCTCTGCTTCTCATCTGTTATTTACCTCCGCCAAAGATTTTCTTGTCACACACACGTCTTTGCTCTTGCATAGTAACTATTAACGTATCTTTTCCTTTTACAAAATGAAATAAATTAAACACACACACAAAAAACATAATCTTACCTTTAAATATACAAACATAAAACAATGAAACTGAAATAATAATAATAAAAAAAATGTAAGGAACTACGTTTCCTTACATATCTGCTCGGCCAATTTTCACAACAATTTTTGTCAATCAAATTTTTGGTGATTACTTCTTACATAATATTCCTTAAAAATGTTTCATTCATTCTGTACAATGGTCATTGCTCCACTCTTTCTCTGTACAATTTCAAATCCTTTATGTTTTTAAACGCAACAATCTTACAACATATAAATGAATACAATTGAACAACAAAACAATAGATGTTAACTTTTCTTTTCCCCACCATCTGGGTTAAAAACTCATTTGTTATTCGTAGTATCCCTGATGGTGTAAAGCACATCCTTAGACTTACGTCTTTTCACATTTCTGCCTTCATACTCCAAATTTAGTCCTCGTCTCTTCCATACTTTCCAGTTCATTATTTTTCTTACTTCTTTGCCTATGTTCTCCCTTTTATCACATTCCATCACTTCTTCCTTCCATTCCTCTCCTTCGTATTTTGCTTCTGTTGCTTGGTTATTTTTGTCTCTTCTCTTGATATCATGCATCGGTTTTTCTTCATTGTCTTCTTCCATTCCTCTCCTTGGTATTTTGCTTCTGTTGCTTGGTTCTCTTTGTCTCTTCTCTTGATATCATGCATCGGTTTTTCTTCATTGTCTTCTTCTTTTCTATGTGTTCCTATATCATCATTCACCAAAATCATCTGAAATTTCCTTTCATTCTCTTGTTTTTCTACTTTCCTAACTGTAGAAATAATTTCCTCTGGTTCACTGCAATCTTCTGTTACTTTCTGTTTTTCACCATTTTCCTGCTGATCTTCATTGTTCTCCTCTCTTCCATCTTCTTCTGTTTCAACTTCTAGCTTTTCCTTACGTGCTCTCCTCCATTCTTGTAATGCTTGTTGCTGACTCTGTTCCAATTCTTGCATGTCTTGTTTTATTTCTTGTTGGTTTTTTAAAATCATCGCCAGCATCGTTTCGATGGAATAACTCTCTTTTCTGCAAAATTTCTTTTCGGTTCCGGTAACTGTTGGGGACTCATGAAAAAACTCAGTACTAATCTCACCCATAGATCGTTCTTGACATTCGTATCCCGAATTCATACTGCTATTAATTTTTCCAGAAACTCTTGCACTTGCACTCATTTCACTTTCCATTTGGTCAATTACTCGCTCCGATGTTATTACCAAAGTCCTCGTATCCATTATTGTTTCGTATCCCGAAGATTGCTGGCTCTTTAATTACCGAACTAATTACTTAGTTCTGCGTCCTGTCACGGTCGCCACATGTAAGAAACCGACCTTTTATTATGATTCCTAGATTTGCCTCGGGTGGATATTACTCACCACAGAATCCATGGAATCTTGTAGTTTCTGCTACTTAATTGGTCTGTATGATTCAAACAACATACAATAAACTAAGAAAAACTTCATTTCACTTTTCTATATATTTCACTCATCATTTGCTTCACAAATTACACATTCAACAAATCATTAAAACTCAATATTCTCTCTTATTATGTCGATTACTATTCGAGCGACGAAACCAATTCATGCCTTCGCCCGCCATCAATTTTATCTCTGCTTCTCATCTGTTATTTACCTCCGCCAAAGATTTTCTTGTCACACACACATCTTTGCTCTTGCATAGTAACTATTAACGTATCTTTTCCTTTTACAAAATGAAATAAATTAAACACACACACAAAAAACATAATCTTACCTTTAAATATACAAACATAAAACAATGAAACTGAAATAATAATAATAAAAAAAATGTAAGGAACTATGTTTCCATACACAGTGTAGATGTCTTCTTTAGAATATCCTTCATTTCCTATAAGCTCTAAGAACCTTTATATAAATGACTGTCGTGCACTACGCAGATTGGGTAAAATTTCTCCTTCAACTGAAGTTCTGGCTTTCCATGATGTGATTTGAATTTTTTGAGACAGTGTGTACTGGCTTTGATCTAAAGAGCCATTGAGTTTTGTTATAAAACAGTGCCATTTCACATAAAAATGGCTCAGATATTCGGTTCTCCCAAGGTAAATTTCTGTGGGAACCATAAATAAAAAACGCATTCACAACTTGTGTATCATTAGCAGTTCTTAAAGTTTTCTTTGAACCATCACATAAATCCAGTTTTGGTGCAAAATTCAATATGTATTCCTTATTCTTTTTAATGCTGGTTATCAGGGTCACCCTAGATGGCTTGGGGCCCGTAGCATTCGTTAACTCCTGCTGTGTGACTAATTCGGCACTGCTCGTTATTGTTGCCCTTCCAAAATCGTAAATTTTAGCTAAAGATGACCCACTTTCTCATTTGAAATTTTATCAAAACTCACAAATGTGGTTTCAGTTATCAAACATTTGTGCTTCCGTTCAGAAGATGAGCACTTTGCCATTATGGGGGTATAGCGTTAGTTCAAGATACTAAAATCAGCAGAACTCATCAACACAGCAAAACAGAACTTTGTTTTGTTTCAGAAACATTTTGTTGAAAACTTTAAAATTGATAAAAACGTGCAGAATGAATACAGCAAGCTTTAGATTTCTAAGGAACTTGATACTACCAGCATAGTAAAAGAATTTTTGTTGCATTGCAGTTACAACAAACATTCGGCATCAGAGCCTCTGTCCAGTTGGGATATTGTGCTGACAATACAATAACAAATGCAAGAATTAAACCTAGTATTTTTTTTTTTTTTTAGTGAATTTCCTGAACATAACAAGTGCAAAGGAATATGGTACTGTAAAACTGTCAATAGACACAAAGTTAACACTTATATAAAATAGTGCACAATTCGTATAAAAAATTAAAAAGTTGTTCAGTTGATTGATGTTCAAAATATCGGTAGTAGGGGTGTCCACTTAGAAAGTACATCGATTTTTTATTCGATGTAAAACATCGGAACCCTGAATCGATGTTTTCGATGCATCTCTAAAAAAATCAATGTTTTTTCAACATCGAATACTTCTATGTTTTTCTTAGCTCAACAAATACAAACCAACAATATTCGTCGGCAATCATTTCATTTATCTCTTACCTGTCCTTTAAAATTGGCAAGAGAAAATATCGCAATAGTTTGATATTCACCATTTCCAGTTGAACGCAGATAGTTTCTTCATTTGGTCCGTGTGACCACAGAGTAACACTATACCAGTGTAGTGCTGTAGCTGTAATTAATTTTTTTTTTTTTTTTTTTTTTTTTTTTTATGGCTTTGCGCCTCGTCGATGTCATTAGAGGCGGGAAAGAACTGGGACCGAGGAACGGAAAGGAATTCGGCCAAAGCCTTTGAAGCATTCACCTGGAGTGGTTTGGGGAAGCCATGGAAAACCCAAATCTGAATGCCCGGAGGGGGATTCAAACCCGTGTCCTCCCGAATGTGAGGCCAGAGCGTTACCATTCAGCCAACATTAACAAATTAATTCTATGATTTTGTGTGTTGGTTAAGTAGTGTTGTATGAGTGAAGTATAGCTTTGTGAGTGAAACAGGGACTACAAATCAACAGAAATATTTATTACGATACCAGACCATTACAATAAAAAAACCAGTCATTAAATACTTAAGTCTAAATCTGCCTAAAAATATTAATTTTAAGTCTTTAACCACTGAACACCAATGGTGTTTAGCCAAACTTTGCAGAAACAGAAGTTTACTGAATCGTTTTCCTTTCATTCTGTTCCTTTGCTGACTGACTGTTTGGGCAGCCTTCAAAATAAACGTCCGGATGCAACAGAAGTCCCGACAATAGTCAATCAGATGTCTCCCCAACCCTATCTAAATACTGAGTAGTATCAGGTAACAGTTGTTTTAGAGTAATATCATCTTATTTCGACTCACAGGAAACAGTAGGAGTGAACCTAAGAAATTGATTTTATTCATTCACTGGTACATACAGGATAACCACTTGCAAGATAAATTCATTTTCACCGTTTTGTCCCACTAGTTGCTCACAGGTGTCATCACCTGTTAATAACTGTTACTTTAAATTGAAATCGTTTAATTTAATCTTCAACAAATTAAGTAATTTTAACATTTATTTTTATTATTTTTGTCATTATTAGCCAGAGTTAGCTTTTTTACAAATCGATGTTTTTATTAAAAAAAAAATCGATGCATCAAATAGAAAAATTCTTTGTCAAAACATCAAATCAATCCTATGTACCGCATGGTAAACATCTAATGGATGCGATGCATTGATGTTTACTGAATATCCCTAATCGGTAGTATATACGTAGAAGTTCACTGTAACATGGCATTTATAATGGTCAAGTTATCAGATTTTTTTATATATTTTATTTTAAATCAACACTCCATAACTCCGAAATAAATCATTCTGTTTCAGAAAGTGAAGTAAATGCACATCCAAACACTTTAGAGTACAGACTTTCCACATGTGTTGTAGATAAGGGATAAATATATGGAAATTCTTTATTGTGAGATTGTAGGTATGTTCTTCCTTCATGCGGAAACTAATGTATGTTTTAACTAAACTGCACATAATGATAACTTATGTCTTCAGTCCAAACCTTTAAATTTTGATATTTTTTCTGACTGTCTACTTGTCACTCAGAAGCTAATGAATGTATTTGAACTAAACTTCACGTAGTAGTAGATTATGTCACTGGTTAGGATCTAAAATACTTTTTATACTGATTAGAACATACTACTCCATGACTAGGGGTCCAAAACTGTAAATTTTCCATTTTTTTTCTATCTATGTGCACTACTCGCATAAAATAATGAACTAATTTCAACAAAAATTAACTTAGTGATAGCTTATGCCATCAGTTAACATATAGGATACTTTTTATCCAGATTAGTACCATATTTCCTGTATGATACAGAGAATTATACTATATGTTTTGGATTTTTGTAGATCCGTTGAATATTGTCAGATGAACAGTCTGGTGGCTCAGTTAATTAAGTCACATAACTGAGGTATGAAGAATCACTTGTTTGAATCCTGGTCTTGGCTAAAATTTTTAAGGGCATTAAAACTCATCTAAAAAAGCTTTCTAATGTGAAGATCCTATGATGCTCCATGGTTCAGATTCCATGTTAAACATTAGGTCCCTTATACTTTGTATGATTATCAGGTTAAGTTAGGCAGCCATGATGAGGTGCATTGTACTGCCAGTAAGAAACTCTGTCAGTAGGTCTTAGAGATTGCATGAAATTAATTATTGTCTGGTGAAAATTTCTCGCAGTTGAAATGCCTACCACGATAAGTGCTATACACACAGTGATGAAGTGTTCAACTTTGTGATTCTATTACAGAGTTTATATCACAGTTCATATACATATAAATAATGCAGTCTGTTTGCATACATGCCAGACATCACCATTTCAAATATTCCTTCCAGAGAAACCATGCAAACAATGCTGTAGGTCATCAACAAACCTAACTTTCCCAATTAATGGCAGTTCCAAGGGGAGGTAGAAACAAATGATGCACTCAAACGTGATTAAAGCATTGCATACAACATAATCTCAGAAAAGAGGGGGGCCAAGAAAATGGAAAACAAAGGACTCCTCCTCTGCCTTTACCTACCCATCCAATATTGCTTCAATAGTTTACCCGTGAATTAAAAACACAAATCTCAAATCCTGTGTGATGAAGTCACAGAAACAGTGAATTCTACAATATTTGGGTTCAACGCTTTATTCACCTAAAGACGTACGAGCCATTTGGCTAAGGTGGTGCATGCACAGCTTGGACTACTGTATGATTGACAGGTTTGGTTTATTGCTAGGACTTTTATGATCCATTTAATGGTCCGGAAAGTCCAAAGGTAGGTAATTGTGGATCAAGATGTTCTTCAGAATGGTTGGTATGCTGAAGCATGTGCAGGAGGCATTAGGTAGGATTTTTGGGAAGGTGGTGTGCATTTCAGGAATGAAACATAGGAAGTCGTGCCCACATCACAGGTGTGGTTAATGGAATCAAGACCAGGAAAGAACTGGGTGACAAAGACAGAGATCAGGTTGGTTTTTAGAAGACTAAGAGTGTTTGTGTGAGGGGTGAGTGAGTACAGTATGAGAGATGTGCTTTTATGCAAGATCAGTAAGTAAATGTAGGCTTCATAGGTTTTGGGAGTACCTGGTGAAAAATTCAAAACTGATGTGTCTGCTGTGGGTGTCGTGGCTGCATGTAAGATGTTTAGTGTGGAAGGGATGACAAGTTTTGAAGTGTATATATTGCCATAGGTTAAGCAGCTTGATATTGACAGAGGTGTAAAGAGCACCCTGCCAGAGAGCAATGTCCATGTCAAGGAACATGATGTGTATGGAAATATGTCCTGGTGAGGTCGATGGAATGGCTATTGTGTATTTTAGTGAGGAAGTGTAGGAGGTGGTTTTTGCTGTGGCTAAAAATCATATCTGTATCTGAACCAAACTATCGGTTTAAATGGGATTTGATTCAGGGGCTTCACTACCAGGGTCTCAGTGTGCAGGAACATGTGACCCCCACCCCACCTTCCCAACACACCCATGCTTGTATCGTTGGCCCACTTCATCTTCTCCGAAAGCTACTAATGCTTCAATTCTCAAGTATATCACCAGACACGCAGCACTGCCATGGGTACCTGCATACCCCTACCTATGTCAACCTATTACTGGGCTGTCTGGAGAAACAGTTCTTTAGCTAAATCCCATTTAATCCTCTGATTTCTGGCCATCAAAAACAAATAGAAGATAACAAGAAAATTGTAGCATCAATAATTTCTACTGTATTGTTCACATGACTTACCTTTTAGGGTACAGGGAACATCATGAAGATGTTCTTGAAGACTTGATTAAACTAAAAGTGTGGAGATTTCATTAGACATATCGCTACTGATGTAAAGAATGTTTTTGACTACAGAATCTTCGCAAAAAAGAACAGTTAACTATCATGGAAAAAGAAACTTTCAATTGGTCTTAGATTTTTTTGACGAACAAAAGATGATGGTTCGAGAAGAATTTTTTGGTTTTGTAGAATTGACTACAAGGGAAGGATTAATTAACAGTTTTGCAGAAATCACAACTCTTTGCCCAGATAAGCGTGTCAAACAAATATACAATTGGCATTCCACTAAGGCACTAAGGAATGACATTGTTCATAAAATAATACAAGAAAAATATACAAGAGCACTGTATTTTTACTGTTCTATTCACAAACTTACAAGCAAACCACCATACTTGTTAAGAATGGATTTCGATTTTCCAAGTATGTGTTGAAGGGTAGTCACCCTTATATCATTGGTGTGGTAGTTTATTAAAATAGAGCCTATTTTTTTAGATATTCACATGTAAAAAATTGCAGTGGATGTGGAATACCAGAATTATTGCAACAGAATTTTAAGGTTAGCATGATGTCTGATGTCTTTCTAATTTGAGGGCTCGTATTTGATTCTGATTAGTGCCAATTATTTTAATTTATTTATTTAAACAGTGTTTCAAGTGCCATACAGTTTGTACATAAGATTTTTTGAATTTGGTGATGCTTTTATATATATATTAGACAAACGAGTTTTGTTGGTATATACTTCTGACAAGAGGCAATTCATTTCCTTTATTGTGTAAATTGTGTTTCTTATTAGTGCTATTTGGTTTAAGTCTTTCTCAGCTAGGAAAGAGACCAATAACACTACAACCAGAAAAGTTGCTTCCAACAGCCACCAATTTAGAATTTACCATTAGGGTTTATTTTATAGAAAAATATTCATCACTTCTGAAACCTATCTACAGTCAGAAAGTATTGACTTCCTTCAGTGTGAAAACCATATTTAAAAAAAATAACAGACTTTTGGAAAAATCCACTCTAGGGACAATTTTGAAGGTCAGAGACGCTTTAAACAGATTTCATAATGTAGAGGGTTACGAATTGATAGAAACTTCATGTAGATCCTCCAGCTCAGACTCATGGTAACTTTTGGACACTAAATTCAGTGGAAGAAAATCAAAATCCTGGCATGTAAAATTAGGGAATCTATTCAAATTTTTGGGACGTTCAAAAATATCAATAAAGATGAGCACTATGTACTGATGTAGAAATGTGCACTTGTGAATAAACATGACACCTAAACAGTAACAATGTTGCTTTACCATACAGTGCAAAACTCATCACCCTCTGGAGCAGCATACAAAAACAAATGATCCAAGTTCTCCTGCAAAATGTATTTCAGGCTTTTGCAGCAGATTCAGCAGGTGGAAGAAGCCCTGAAGAAGATCTCGGGGGAAGAGGGGTTGAAACGTTCTTAGGGATACAGCAGAGTAACCTGTAAATTAATTAAATATGCATAGTACAATGGCTGCAAAACCACGTCTTCCATTATCTGCTTCATATATTCTAATCTCTGTCTTCCTCTACAGTTCTTTCCTTTGACTGTTCCCTCCACCAGCAAATTAACCAATCCAGCATGTCTCAAATATGACCTACCAATCTGTCTCTTCTTTCTGTAAGCTACTTCCACAAACTTCTTTCCTCATCCGTCATTTCCAAACCTTGTTCATTTCTTACTTTCTGTCCACTTAATTTTCAGCATTCTTCTGTAGCACCACATTTCAAATGCTTCAATTCTCATCCTTTCCAGTATTCCTAAAATCCAAGTTTCACTACCGTAAAATGCTGTGCTCCACAAATTAGTATTTAAAAAGTTTTTTCTAATTCCTAGCTCAATATTTTAAACCAAAAGATTTCTCTTTTTCATTAAGGCTCTTTTTGCTAATGCTATTCTGCTTTTAACATCATTTCTGCTTCGGCCATCGGTTGTAATTTTGCTTCCCAAGTAACAGAATTCACTTACTTCTCCAGTTGCATTCGATCCTTTTTTTATGTTTAATCTACTAGTATTGGTATAATTTCTGCTACATTTCATCACTTTAGTCTTGCTCTGATTTATATTCAGTCCAAAATCTTCTTTCAGTATTTTGTTCATGACATTCAGTAATTTCTCAATATCCTCAGCCCTTTCTGCTACCAAGACAATGTCATCAGCAAATCGTAGCATACCGATTTTTTCTCCCTGAACACTTAGACCAATTGGAAATTTTACTTTCTTTATTGCTTCATCTACATACAAGTTGAATATTAATGGGGATAGACTACAACCTTGTCTCACACCTTTTTTAACTGATGCTTTTCTCTCATAATTCTCTACTTTTATTACAGCCACTTGATTCTTATATAGTTTATAAAGTATTCTTCTGTCTCGATACTTTAGACCTGACTTCTTTAAAATTTTGAACATCTCACCTAACATTATCAAAAGCTTTTTCTAAATCAACAAATGCCATATAAGGATTCCTTCTTCTTCTAGGGACCTGTTAAATCACTTAATCTAGAGATGAATAAAGTGTGAAGGGTGAGATGGCAGTGGGTGGGGTAGTTATTCTATAATTACATGAAAGTAATTTTCCTATGATTACAATTATTTACTACCTCCACCATTGCCATGCTTACTTTTTATTTACAGGCAAACTGTTGTGTAGTATTAGATAATTTTAAGCATTTTTTTGTGACTGATTTCTTTATACTTGATGATTAGCAATGTACTGCCTTCATTTATCTGCCAGCTATTAATTTTTTTACTTTTTGTTTCTTAGAGCTTTGTTTAGCCTTGAAGAGATTGGTTGACTGTTTCGTTGCCCTAGCTGGTCGTCTACACACAGTTCACAATATGGTTGAAAACCAGAAAGAACAATACTTAAATTTGCGAAAATATTTCCTGAAGGATACTACCAACATATTTGAAGACAACAATAAGAGACCTCCATCCAATACCATCAGAACAAAAGGATTTGTGACTGTATCAGCAGGCCCTACCGCATTTTCTGGTGAGTTTTAGCTTAAATATTTATTACGACTATTGAACCATTTCCTATTTTATTCTATGGAATCACATATGTAATCTTGTGATTAAAATGTCTTGCCTCATTGAAACCTGAAGACAGAGAAAAAAAATTTCTTCCTCATTTCTACATTGATTATTACTAGCCATTCTTCCAGAAGGCATAGAGTTAAAGTTACTAAAAGTATTTGCCATCATGCTGTTTAATAAATTTCTGGTCCATATATTAGTATGTAAACACCAGACACTTAATGGGTACCTATAAATTTAACTATTTATTGTTAATTTCACTTAGAATTACAATTTTAATTTAAACTTCTTATGTTTAATTAGATACGGAATTTAAAGAATTTTATCCATTTCAGAACTGGGGAGCCAAGGGATTGGAATTCTTTCCTCTGCTCTTTCAAAAGCACAGCTGCCATCAAGCAATCCATTAGGTAAATAGTGGTGATTTTTATGTTTAGGTGGTGTGCCTGCAGTTTGGTAGTTGCTTGGTGCTTAAGAAATGTGCACTACTTATTAACTGGGTCATTTCTTCCAAGGTCTGGCATGGACTTATTGAAACATTTAATTTAAGAGGTCTGTAAAACATGATTATGGCCTTTCTTTGTTGATCAAGTGCTCTTCTTATATATTGTTATTTTTTTATACTCTGACAGACAATTCAATTAAGTTTCTAACAATTGTTATAAGAATACCTGGTTTAAAATATATTTTTGTTACATTTTCTGTTAAGTGTTGGTAAAATGTGTATCCAACATCTGTTTAAAGAATAAAACTGTAAAAAAAAAATCATTTAATTCAATATATTAATGAAATCAATCACTTTATGTAATTTTTACTACCTGTGTTGACTGTAATTAATTTTTACTTTTGAAAGATTGAAAACACAGTATCTTATGGTATGCAGATTAAAGTATGCCTATAGTCTCACAAAATCCCTTTAGCTGTATCAACATAATGTGATTTCAGTGTTATAATTCTTTGTTGAAAAATCACAATAGTGGCATGAATTTTGGTGCCAATTTTTTAAATTATTTGCTGCTTTTGTGTTTGCATAACACTTGTTCTAATAGATTTTGTACCCCATTTATTACTAATTGTGTTTTCTGAACTATCTAAAATCTGGCCACTAACTTAAGTCTGTTTTGGAGTAGTTGTTTTTGTCACTCAGCCTGTTATTTTATTAGATAGCTGGCTGATGGAATGCCAATTCTTTTGAGAAATTGCTAGCTTTATTATTAGAATTTCCCAAATAAGAAATGTTTTCTTTAAAAATATTGAGCGTTAAACATTTGGGGAAGTTTAATTTATTTGTTGGCTGTAAATTCTCCTGGACAGTTCCACAATGTCAAAATGTATTTGCATTGGGTAGAAACTTGAGTTAGTTAATTTGTTTTTAAAAGCATTGTATGCTATTGCTGCAGTAATAATCACATGTTAATTTCCCTTATTAATGTAAGTAAGGAGAACCCGTGCTGATGATACAAAAAGTTTACTAGGCAACAGATTTTTATTTAAATTAATTTTATTGCGATGGAGCACTCACTGCATTAGCAATTTTCTTGCACATCAATTTTTTCCGTTTTCCCACCAACTTTTACCCTCTGTTAATTTAAACCTTAAATTCTTTCAGCATTTTTGGTAAATAATCCATAATTTCTCGTGATAATTTATTCCAATCCCTGACCCCCTTACCTAAGGGGAGGAGGGGGAATACATCCTTATGCATCAAATTTAGTGCCAGCTTTTGGTAATGGTCATCTTTTCCATTCTGTGCAAATCTCTTAATTTTTCCACTAATATCTTTCCATGCCTCATCACCAATATACGCCTGTCTTCCCAGTCCAGCTCTATCAGTTACTGATTGCATTCTGCAGACAAATCTAACAGCCCTTCATTGTAATTTCTGTATTTGATATCCAAAATGTGGATTTTATACTACACTATTATATTCAAGCAATGGTCTAAACAAAGTTTTGTAATCCATTTCCCTTACTTCCTTGGTACATCCTCTTATCATTCTTTTCAACAAGTGAAGTGATTTGAAATCTTTTCCCACAATCTGTCCAGTTTGTCTTGTTCAGTTGTGTTTGTCATCAAATCTTATGCCAAGTTATTTACATTTCAAGTCTTCAATAAGTAATTTCTTCCCACTTTATAATCATAATCAACCTTTAGTTTTTTATCTGTGTATTTAATAAGCTGACTCATCTTTGCATTTATCTTCATCCCGTGTTTACCAACCCAGCTAGATATCCTGTCCAGATCAGCCTTCAGCTATTTACAATCTTCTACCATTTTGTTTCTAGTATAAAACATTTTCGTCTACTAACAACCTGAATTCTGATAGCAAACCATCAACACATTCATTAGAAAAATGAATAGCAGTGTTCCCAACACATTACACTGTGGCACTCCCATGTTCACTTCCACTTCTTTGGGTACCGCATTTACTACCCTATTTTTTTGCTTTCTATCTTTTAAGTATTGTTCTACATAGAAAATCTCTTTAATCCACTCCAATAGTTTACCTTATTTAGCACCATTTTATTGCTGACTCTGTCAAAAGCCTTTGTAAGGTCTACTGCTACACTATCCACTTGTTCATATCTTGCATATTAGCGTGCTGTGATTGGCATGAGTATCCTTGGCTAAAGTCATATTGCTGACTTGAAAACCATTTACATTACTCACACAGACCTCCGATGTGCTTGCATAGCAATCTCCATTAATTTAATGTCAAAGTTATTGGCTTGTAATTTTCAACCCTCTTTGTCCCCCTCCCCCATTTTTACTTCTTGAACCGGTGCTGCTATCACACTTTTCCAGTCATCTGCTAAGCAGCAAGTATCCAGACTGTTTAAATAACGTTTCAAGACAACATGCAATGTCACTTTACATCTATAGCAGCCCATTTATGCTTTTTTAGTTTCTTCACGATATCCTCAAAATAATTTCAAAGCTTCTAGTCTGCTCACTTCTAACTGTGTGAATAAGCTTGTTCTTATTTACACCCTCCTAGTCCTGAATCGTGGTCACTAATTATCTCATTAATAGCTTTGCCTTTTTCAAATCCTCTGTAACTTCTTCTCCATCCTTATCTATAATTGTCTCAACACCCTCCCTTCCTCTCAGTTTTCTAATATAACCATAGAAATTTCTTGATGCATCAGTCAATGATCTTCTGCACCAGTAATATTCTTCATAAACCCATCATTAGCAACCTTCTTTGCTATTATTAATTCCTTGTTTAGTTGTTTCAAATGTCCCTAATGCCTTGCTTCCTCTTAACTCTGTTATGTTGTGCTCTCTGTATTATAGTACGTAGGTTCCCTACTTCTCATTATTTCCTGTTTTGGAATGAATATTTCTTGACACTTTTTTTTATTACCTTCTTGAAATCTTTACACTGTAACTGTGCCATCCTTCCATTTGCTGAAACTTTCCCTGAAATATCTCTTCAGTTCTGAAATTTGTGCTTTTATGTAATTTTATTTACCCCTTGAAATTTGGCCACTGTTTTAGAATCCCCTAATACCCATTAGATTTGCATTGTGATCACTTATTTCTTGTTACTTGATGCCACACAGTTATCATCGGTCTTTATTAGGAAGATATCCTACATGTTCGTCCACTCGTGTTCTGCTCTACCACTTGTGCAAACCCTCCCTCCATTACTAAGGTATTTACAAATCGCTGTTCCCTTATGTTGATAATCTTATTTCCTACCCAGTTGACTGCCAGTAATGAATTTAGTTTCTCCCCAAGAGCCTCATCTTAACCATTTATTTTTCCACTACAGTAAACATCCAATAACTTGATTTTGTTTTTGTTTTTATAACTCCAGAAATCTACCCATAGTAACTCATGGTCATGATCTACGAACACCAGTGAACTGTAGTAGTCTTTGCTAATCAGTATGAAAACCCCTCCTCCAATTACTTCTCTATCTCTACGGTACCCATCTTGGAAAACCTCACTGTCTAGTACGCTTCCATTTAACCAAAACTCTACTCCTACAATTATTTGTGGTTTGTGTATATCTAATAAGTTTGAAAATTCTGTTATTTATATTTCTACAGTTACTGGCTTTGTGATATTTTCAGCATTAACCTTAGTCTTCCCAGTTCTGCCCCCTATCTGTTATTGTGTCAATAAGCTTCATGTATTTCTTTAGCAGCAGTGATTTTTCCCATCGTGGCTCTACACACTTACCTGACTCACAGTGCAGTTTAATTGTGGCTGTTCTTGGCGACTTAAGACCTGCAAAAGTGTAACCCTCATATGCTGTGCTTCCTTCACCGCTTCCTTCAAGTCACTCACACATTTCTACCAAGATTTAAAAAAGTAAATGCAATGTAAAAAAAATATGGAATAGTTTAAAAAAAATGAAGGTGTTTAGTTTTAAAGTAATTCTAAAAATATTATCCCACAACAGTGGAGAAGTTTATTTCTTGGCTAATAGACAAAAATTATATATTTGATACATGTTGTTTGAGTAGGAGGAATCATTATGGCATGGCACAGCACACAGAACTTTTTCAGTTTTCTTAGAATCCCATAAGCAGATACAAAAGGGTTTATCAGTTTAAACCATGCTCAAATTCTTTTCAATACACGTTTGAAACATTTAGTGCTTGGCAGCAAATAATTCATTGAACCCCGTAAAAGAATAAGCATCATTTCTTATATTTTATATAGACATTTGTTGATTTCACTTAATCAGTGCAAAAACTGTGTAACTGTGTAACTTGGTCACTGAAATTACATAACAGATAACCTGATGAAGGTAGTTGCTGAAACGTTGTGTAAAGAATTAAATAAAGACGCTAACCGGCAGAAAACCTGAGAATTATTCATTTCATCTGTACGCCGGGAAAAACTTAATTCTCATATACAAAAATTGTATTTGGCAACTTTTAAGATGTACCTTTTTCTTCAACATTTGATCCCACTTGACAGATATAAAAATAATTACCAGTGTTTTTTCATATAGGGTATTTGATTTTAAAAAAATACTAAAATATGCGGTACTCAAATCATTACAGAAATTTCTCAAAGCCTGGTTAAAAAAAAAATTGTTGCATATAGTAAAGAATTGTAATATAGAGTGCCAAAGTGCTCATTATTCGTGAGTGCCATCTTCTTCAGTTCACTTTGTTAAGGAATGTAGTGACTTGCTGTATTTAATCTAATTGAAGACTTGAATGCAGAAGAAGTTATAATTAAAATGGAATTAATTTTATGCTAAGCTTCTATTGCGGTCGCAGATCAAAGATATGATTAGCAGTTTCATTGTTACCACAATGAACTTTTTATTAAAATGAAAAAAATTAATAAAGTACTGACTTGTTGAAATAATTAAATTTTTGATTGTTTTCCTTACTTTCAAAATGATGTAATTTAGATCTTCATATATGCAGTATCATTTGCTGAGTCATGGAGCACAATTGTTGTTTCTTTGCTGTACCAAAAAAAAAAAATCAAAAACTACATAATCAATGCAGCCTATTATAAGCTGCTGATGATAGTTTAAAGATCCACTATAAGGAAATATTACTGAATTTGCATTTCTCAGGATACATATAAACTGCAAAGCATGAAAGTTAAATTTGACTTAATAGCAAGTGAAATCTTAAGAGTGTTTACACAAAGTTTTCATTGAAATATTGCTGCTTTACTGCATGTTAACTCTGTACACACCAGGTAAAATAAAATTGCTTTGACTGCAAAATATGTTGTTTTTAAAGATGTAAAGTGATAATCATTTCAAGTTGCTGTCTTGAATTAATGAATGTTAAATCTTGAACCAACAGTTGACACATGATCTCAGCATCTTTGTTCCCTGGGAAAGTACGTTTTGTGATGCAACTACCTTAGTAACTAGTTGTCATGTTTAATCTGGTAATGCAGTAGGTTAGAATTAAAGTAAGGAAATCAAACATGGTAAATATTCATATGAATTAATATAGCTTAATCTTGATGACAGCTGACGAAGGAATCTGACCTCAGACAATTAAGAACAGTAAAAAGGTGTTTAAGGGTAGGGATGGTTGGAGTGTTGGAAGTTTATATGCAACGTAACACTTGGAGAGGTAACAGCAGCTCTTTGTCAATGTAGATGTAATTGTTGATAGGAAAAAGAACGAGAGCTTTGGAAAAATAATGCTGGATTTCATACACTTTAATTCGAATTGTTAGGTTATGGTTTTTAACTGCAACAATCATTTGCTTGTGTTCTATTCTTCTTTATATTTACAGATTCAAAATTTAAGAGGCGATTACATATTTTTAGAAATGTCATTTGCTAATTCAAAGTTACTGTAAATGTTGATTTGCTTTTAAGACAAATTCATTTCCTGCAGTTTCCATAAATATCATCAACTGAATGTGCGTTTAATGTATTTTTATAAAATTTGAGTCTACAAATTTCTACTTTCCTTGCTCAGATACTTGATATTTCTGCTGAAGCTGTAATGAACTCAACACAACAAAACAAATACTTTATTCCATGCTAACAATTCATATTAACCATTGTTACTGGCAATCTATTACTATCTTGAAAAGAGTATGTTTTCATTAGGAACTTGAAGTTTTTTTAAATCAAAAAAGCTGTAAGTGTGAAACAATTATCATAAAAATTATGAAAAGATATTAATATTTCAGGGTATTAAAACCTTTGTTAAGAGGCAAAACCGTTTGCAATATATATATATATATAAGATGTTTGGTTCTGTGATCCACTCCTCTGCTTCTTGACCTTATTGTGTATATGCCATACAAACTAAGTTTTGATTGTGTTGAGTGACAAGTAATTTAAATCCACACAATTTTTCCTACTTGCAATTGTGAAATTTTATTTTGAAATAATCTAGTGATATTGCCCAAATATTTTCTTCAAGAGCGGTTCGAGTTTGCTTGTATTTCAACCAGTGTATTCACTTTATGAAGAACTTATTTTTCTTATTCAAAGTGGCTCTAGAACTTCTAAATCCTATTTATTTAAATTCTTGAAAGAGTATCTGAATTTAAAAAATATTGTCGCAAAAATCAATAACTGTTGTTAAAGGAAGAGTACTACGTCATAAATATGATTGCACTATCGTAAATTTCAGTTATATAATCAAGGTCAAACTGTTTTCACTGACTTCATACAGTATATTTAGATATAATGAGCTTTAATTGGATGAAGGTGTCCGAATAAGAATCCTCCTGGGCATTATCAAGTTAGATTGTTGAGCCATTTTCAGTTGTCTAATGGAGTAAGACACCTTGCACATTTTTTAGCATGGAACTTTAACCAAATTTAAAATTAAGCTAAACAAAATGCTATATACAGTTTCCACCCTCAAAGCTGCTCTCTAATTTCCATCAGAAATCACTACGGGCATTAATAATAGAAACAATGTTATCTCATAATTTTTTTAAAAAAATATCAACCCCATGATAGTTAGATAAAAAAAATTACATGCATTTTCACGTTCTTATGAATCAACTTATATTCCTGCTGAGTAATTTAAAACAATGATAAAAGAAAATGATTAATATGTTTATTTTGGGATAGTTAACAGGTTATTCTTTGTTCCCCTCCAGTTTAATATTTGGCCATGTCACTATCTAGAAGTTTAATCTCCATATTTTTAATGTCCTGTGCATCTTGTTAGATACAAGCAGTTTTAGTTTTTTGGCCTGGAAGGTTAACACAGATGAAACTGGTGCTCGGGTTGCAGGTTGGAGCACAAATCAGCAGCAGTCCTCATCACTGCAGTTCCAGCACCCTCAGCAGTCATTCTCTTCATCAGGCTTTAGCAGCGGCTTGTTTTCTGGTGGTGGTTCCAGCAATGCTAACACTCTCTCTACACCCCAGCCAGTTGAAAACCAAAGCTTTCAGCTTCAAAAGCCTCCCGTTGGTAACAAACGGGGAAAACGCATTTGAAAGGGACTTACGTCTAGACCAGATTGATTTTTGACATTTTCAGCCAAGAATTCTCCAGTTTCTGTGAATAATAGTGCTTCAATTTTGTATGTCTTCTTTTTACTTTGTTTTAAGATGATTAGTTTATTTATAAGTAATTATCATTGTTTTGTTTTTGTGTATAGCTTATTGTTTTTAGTTTCTCTGTGAAAATATTTTATAAAGTGAATGAGGTAATTAACCGAAATAGTGAGGGTGCTTAAATGTTTTTAACACTGTGAACTGATCTCGCTTAAATTTAGTTTTATTAACCAGTTACTTGCCACTTGTCAGAACTTTCACTACAGTTATGTTAGTGAAATAGTTGAGCAACATTTAAACTGACGTATTTTGTAGTATACCGGTAATAATACGAAAGCAAGTACCTGAATCTGAGATAAACTTCTGCTACTAGTGGTGGCTACTCACTCACCTAGATATTGGTTATATGCACATGAGTGGACAACATTTTTCAAATAGCTTGTTTATATTTTGTAAGAGTTTTTTTAAACTTGTGCTCTTTGAAGTTACAACACTTTCCAAGATTAAAAACTTCCTTCCCTTAACAGAACACTGTGTTCTCTCACTATTTAATTTAATTGCGATGGAGTGCTCACTCGGCCAACAATTTCACTATATACCCATTTTTCTTCTTTCCTGTACCCACCTACTTTTGCCCTCTACAACTTTAAATTCTTTCAATGTTTTTGATAGATTATTCATCATTTCTCCTAGTAGCTTATTCCAATCCCTGACCTCCTTAACTAACAAATAAAATCATTTCCTCATCCTTGTGCATGAAATCAAGTGCCAGCTTGTGGTCATGGTCATCTTTTCCCTTCCATGCATTCATTACTCCTAATTCTTACACCAATATCTTTCCACACCTCATCACCAATATATGCTTTGTACACTCCCATGACTATTGTCACCGTCCTCCTGTCTTCCAATGAATCCCATTTCAGCTCCTTTATCATATCAGTTACTGATTGTGTTCTGCAGTAATTTCCACAGACAAATCTAGCAGCCCTTCTTTGCAACCCCATGCCTTCCAACTCCCATATTTGATACCAAAAATGTGGGTGCCATAGTGCACCACCATTTTCAAGCAACAGTCTATCGAACATCTTGTAACCCAATTCACTTACTTCTCTGGTACATCCCCTCATCATTCTCTCCAAGTGAAACCTTTTCTTACCACCAGTCTGATTAGTCCTGTCCAGTTGAGATTGTTATCAAACGTTATGCCAAGATATTTATATTTCGAATTTTCAACAAGCAGTTCTGTTCCCACCTTATAATCATAATCAACCTTCAGTTTTTTTTTGCGTTTCTAATAAGATGACTCTGTGCATTTATCTTCATCCCGTGTTTACCAACCCAGCTGTCCAGATCACCCTGCATCTGTTCAGTCTTGTACTATTTTGATCCTGTTGTATAGCATTATGTCATCTGCAAACAACAAACCTCTGATAATAAACTATCAACACTATTATTAATATAAATAATGAATAGCAATGATCCCAGTACACTACACTGTGGCACTCCCATTTTCATTTCCACTTCTATTGATACTACATTTCCTTCCCTAGCTTTTTGCTTTCTATTTTTTAATAATACTTCTACCCAGTGAATCACTTTTCTCATCTACTCCAATAGTGTTTACTGTATTTATCACCATTTTAAAGCTCACTCTCTCAAAAGCCCTTGAAAGATCTAGTGCTTCGCTATCCATTTGACCTCCCTTGTCCATTTCATACTAAATATCTTGAAAAGGCTGTATCCTAACTGATATTCACGCGAATATCCTTAGTTAAAGCCATGTTGCAAAACCACTTTCACTTCTCATATATATTTCTGATGTGGTTGCGTATCGTTCTCTCCATTAATTTACCTACCACGGATGTCAGGCTGATTGGCCTATAATTTTCGACTCTTTTTCTCACCCCTCCTTTATGTACTGGTACCACTATCACACTTTTCCAGTCCTCTGGTAAGGAGCAAGAATCCAGACTCAATTTACATAATGTTTCAAGATAAGTTTCAAGTCATATCCTGTTAACTTTAAGACATTCGTTGTAATATTATCTACACCAGCCCCTTTATGTTTCCCAGGTTTCTTAGTTACTTCATGACATCCTCAGGATGAATCTCAAATTTTTTTGTCTGCTCATGTTTAGATGTATTAGGGTCTTTTAAACGAATAAAATTAACAAATGCTCACCAAAGGTGTAAGTGGTATAGAAATGAACAAACATGTCTGAAAATGCATGGCACATGTAAATTTTCAGATCAAGCCTTTAATTGTTTTTACTTTATATTCCTACTGGAAGTAATTATCTTAATTAGTAATTATGTATCTTTTTAAGCATACAATAATAGACATTATGTAATGGATGGAATTTATAGTTGCAATGGTTGTGGGAGTGAATGTACAATTACTATTTTTATGTATAGAGTTATAATATTTTGTAAAACAACTGTGCATTCATTGCCTTTTGTAGGGAATGTAATAGAAATCACTGTAGTTTTTATTTCATTTAGGTCCCCCTTTTTAAAAAAAAAAAAATCCTAATAATTATTGATTTTGACTCAAGAATTGTTTTCAGTCAGTGATATGGCAGAATCAAAAATTGCATAATACATTATGGGGCAAGGAAATGAAAATAAATCCATCACTTGCCAAAGTTGAAGGTGGAGAAACTACAGCAAAAAAAAATTTTTTAAAAAAATAAATAAATAAATAAATTTTGAGGGGTGGGACAGAATAATCAAAAGTTTGATCTGAGTGGTGTGAAGCCAGTTTCTACCTGTATTATTTAGTTGGGATGGTGGGGTTTCAGGAAGACCCTCCTATAGCTCTCAGCTGTGAACTAGTTCTTGGAATTGAGATTGCATGGGCAGCAACTGGGAGGTTTAGATTTTAGGTATATGCTCACCATTCATCATTAGGGCCAGTGCTAAATAGGCACATGAGTTGTGTTGTAAATGGGGCTTGATATAATGATGGTTTTAAGACAGGTGTTTTACAAATTACTCTAGTACTGCAGGTAGGGATAGGGTAAGTGAGCTTAGGTTGTAAGGTACAATCTGCTATCATTCTGAATGGGACACAATAGGTAGCAGTAGTCGCATTTCAGGAAAGAATCTGATTCTTCTGCTTGAGAGCAGGAGAGAACTAAGTGCATAATTTGACCCTGTAATTGGTTTTGGATGTTACAGAGCAGACGATGTGTGTTGCATAGAATATTGCAACAAATACTTTTTTGTGAACAGAAGTGTCACATATGATGCTCTGTAATGAATAAGCGAGTCATCAGAAATATAGTGTATCTGTCCTTCTCCCCTTCAGTTATGATAGCTCAAGGACTGAATTTGTTTGTCAGCTTGCTGTTGTCTTTTAACATATTTTTGTTTTGTTTTTTTAGTTAGTATGTCTTTATTACTGATTAAATCTTTCATTTTGATAAAGATAACTCCAGACACTCTTTCTACAAAACTTAACTTTATCCACAAACCAAAGGTTCACTGGATTCTCCCAAATGATATATACTAAACCAGTGACCTACACTTTAACTTGGAATCTGAACTACAGAGTGGCCTGGCTTACCTAATATGAACCAAGCACATCCCGTACAAGTTGGTGACCACAGTGGGGTTCAAACCTGCAACCTGAATTAGATAGGCAAACGCCGTACCCACTGAGTTACCAGACCACTCATCACATCAAAATCTTTCTAAATTGCAATACTTTTGTTAGAGGAGTAGTCATATAAAATGTTTTGTGCAAATATTGTATAAGATTTTTACATACTGTGTATGAATTAAAATTGTTTCTCCCAGTGTTCAATTTTGTAGGTATACATATTCATGACTCGTGTTCTCTTTGATAAAAAACAATACCTTGTGTGTAGTGTTGTTTTTAGTGTATTGTAGGAACTGTATATTTTCTCATTTTAGGAGAAATAACTGGTGCAAGTTGTATCAACTTACATGTCACATTTTTACATTATTTTTGTATCTGTTTTATTCATAATAAAAATGGTTCATCATTTGCCGTCTTAATCTTTTGCTCATATGCAGCACTAAAGAAAGTGAGCAGTGGTTAGAGAACAGAGGAAAATATTTAGATGTAGCCTACTTTAATTCTTACTGAAATTTGTGATTGAGAGGTGCAGAGCCTGGACATTATCAAAAAAGTGAGGACCATGTCTAATAAAACCAGATATTTTTTTATCTACTCTCCCTCATTAGTTCTAGCAGAATACGATCTAAATTTTACATAAAAGATTGAGATAATCAGTCTGATTTGTTTATGGTTTTTCTGCCTCAATTTTAAATGTTTTTAGGACCTTTTGATCTAGAATGTTTATACTTTTATGGGTAAAAAAATTGTCTTGAATATTTTATGAATGTAGATTACAGCATAGGTATTAATCATGTGGAAGTTACCAAAGTTCATGTTCAAAAATTTCTGCTTGGGTGCAAGATGGGAAATAGTTGCTTATTATCGGAATACACAGAATGTGAAACAAATGTGTTGATTAGTGTGAAATTTAAATATAAGCAAAGAAGGAATTTGTCAGGTGCCACATATGTCGGAGGATTGCACATCTGAAAACTCCATTGTTATTGTGGCTGTTCATGGTTTTTTCTGCTAATTTCCAGATTTCTACTTTTTTTGCCGATATTGTATTGAAATTCAAAGGAATACTTAAAAATCCAAATTTTTATTTGCTACTCCATTGTCGAGTGGCATAGAAGAATAGAGTGACATATCACAAGTATTTCATGTCTCAGTATTCTATTCTTCCAGTATGGAATTATGTTTTTCGGTCCATACAAATGTAATATAATATATACCTTTTTATAAGTAATATAAGTTTTTTTTTAATAATCTACACATATCAGTAGGCCTATACCTCTAGAAGGCTATTGCTCAGATAATTTTGGGCATTAAGAAACAAATAGACATGGTGTAATCACTGTTGAACTTGCATAAAGTATCAGTTAATATTTCCTTTATTTTATTGATTTAAGTTGTTACTGAATAGCATAAGACACTTTAGTTAAAACAAAATTCTCTTTCAGAAACTTGTAATAAGAACAAACTTAGAAAAAATATTCATATTATTTTTGTCAATAAAGTACTACATTCCTAGACTCATGTGGAAGATATATATACTGTAGTCAGTCTGTAATGTTGTGTTTCACCAGAATATTATATCTAGGGCTATAAAAAATGATTGATTAAACACACAGTTGTGAAAAACAATTCCTTCAAGTTTTCTACCACAGAATATAGTGGAAACATCTAATATTTAAATACCTCTAAGCCCATCAAAAATAACGGACTGAATGCAGTAACCAACATATCCTTTTTATATAGATAGATAAATTACATGCAGAAAATATTCCAACATTTTGTTCACATTTTTTCTAAGGTTTTAAAGAAAAAAAATAAGTAAATCAATACAAAAAAAAAACAATTTTTGAATACTGAAAATATTTTTTAATAATGTCTTGGATTTTTTTATATCCAGTGGGGCTTTTAGATATGTTTTAGGCTCAATTTAATTCTTAGTGGAAACATTTGATAGTTGATTCTTTTCTAGTACTTTAAAATTGTGTGGCTTAAATGGTGAATATATTATTTTGTTTGTTGCTTCAATTTTTAATACTCCCGTTGCCTCTTAAATTTTTATGTAATAGAGTGGATTGCAAATGACTTTATTTTAATTTTGGCAGTTGAAGAATTCAAAAACTAATCTGTTGTGTCTGTGGATAAAAAGTTTTTCATTTCTGAGTTGACCGTATGACAAAACTGAATCCATTTTAATGTACGTAATTGTGTTGTGAATGGTCCTTAGTAGTGATTCATTGTTTAAATTTTTTTGTATTGTGGTAAGAAATTGATTTATTGTGAACATTTATTGAATCGCTGCTTGAATGAGGAAACATAAGCAGTGTTGCATTTCCTTCATTTAGCTAGGTTGCATTTCTCAGAAATCATTCATAGACGGTGTTTAAACCAAAACAATCTCAAGCAGGCAGATCCTTTTGAAAATGTATTTCTCTTTGTTACTAATAGTGAAACATATTTTTTACATATCAAACTCGAAGCTACTCTACCAAAGATGTTGCAGATCAGATGTAACCTATGAGATCAAGTTTTCATCATGTGCTAGTCATACAGTATTCACTTATTCTAAGTAAGCAGATAGATATGCATCGAAACATTAGTATAAGACTTTGAAGAAGAAAAATCGTAGTGAGAAATAATATGTGTTAACAACAAATAACTGTTTACGAGGCTTATTTTTCTGTCAGATGTACCAGGTAGATATAGAACAAAGTGTAAACAACTCTAAAGAAAAGGAAACAAATTCTTGATGTGTATTGAAGAAAATAGATGGAAATAAAGCATCTGTTTCATATTATGATAAATTCACAGGAAGGAACTAAAATCAAATTCAAGCACTAAATGCATGAGTTTGGTTTATGTTAAATTCTTCATGCACACAGTCACCAAAACAATCTCTGTTGAACTAGCCTACCACCCAAGTTCTTAACTTCTATCTAGCTCCTTGTACAGGCTTTTCAACAAAAGTTTCTGTTCAGTATGATATTGGAACCACCGCAACCATAATTGACGTTAAAAAATGATTTCACGTGTTCCGTGGTAGTTTGTTTCCCACCACAGTCCTCTGAATTTGATGTAAATCTCAAATAGTAAGTTACGTAAAAGACATTTGAGATGAAATTGAAATGGGAGGGCAATTAGATAGTGTGGCACTGGATCTTTCTAAGGCATTTAACTGAGATAGCTCTAGAATGATTGTGAATTTAAGGTTAAGACTATTTGGAAAGACCAAGATGTGTCTTGTTGAAAGTAGGAAGTAAAGAGTTGAAGTGGGTAATGCAATATCAAGTGAGACGGAAATGAGAACAGGGGTTCCACAGGATAGTGTATAGAGACCATTACTGTTTATTATTCTAGTGAATGATTCTGTTGTTGATCTACAGTCAGAGGATACACTGTCTGCAGGTGACATAATATTGTATAACTGTATTACATTGAGAGAGGACTTTGTGCAAATGCAAAGATTTCTACTTCTGTGGATAAGCATGGATTGAAGATAAATGCTATAAAGACAAAACTTATTAGGTATAGGCCTACAGATAGGAAAATAGAAGTCTTGTATGACTATTCGGTGGAAGGGAAATTAGTTCTTAAAGGAATGTAAGCCTAACTAGGCAGGAACGTTTTAGAAAATGTAGGGGAAGGGTTCCAGTTAAATTGCATTTGTTGGAAAGGATGTACCAGGGAAGGAAGATAGATGGATTTGATCAGGCCATTACTAGAGTATTGCAGGGTTATATGGGTTAAATTGCTAGTGGGTTGAATAGTTGGAGGTTAGAACAAAAGTTAGAAAATATGAAGCAGGTAATTAAGGAAGTAGGCCCTATGCTGTAAGAGGAATGTTGAGATGAAGAGGCTAGTGCAAGATTGAAAAAATGAAGGACTGCATCAAACCCAGTCAAGAATGACAAAAAAAGGACCCACATTATGGGTATCAAATACTGGAGTTGGAGAGTGAGGTGCTTCTAAATTAGTTTGGAAATTACAAGTAAATGAGATTTGTAGGTTGGGAGTCAAGGCAGAATATAAGGTTGGTGAAAAGAATTGTAGGCATATACTGGCGATAAATACTGACCGAAGATTTAGAAGCACCATGTTGAAGGGAAGACAGGAACATATTAATAAATTAGCAATTGATTTCAGCTTAAGGTGAATCATTTTGAATATTATTATTAATAATGAAAAGGGTTCCTTTAAAATGATGATAAACTTGAATATCCAACTTTACCTTTTCTTTCCGTACAAATATCGCCTCGAGGCATTTCTTCCTCTCCATTGTTGCTTCTTCTCGTGCGTGTCGATGACAGTATCAGATATATGGTAGCTTTTCCGCCAATGCGAGGCTTTGTCAGTAGCATTGGAGGTCAAATTGGGATACATTCATTCCGATTTGTGGACAAGACAGTAGATGTACCATGGTTTCTCTCTCCCTGCACGAACATGTGGCATCTGACAGTTCTCCCAGGTATCCCCAAGTGGCAAGAGTATCTTTGCAGCGGCCAACTCCAACTCGAAGCCTGTTTAACGACTTCCATCTGAGAGATGGTTGTTCAGGTCCAGATGGTAGGTACTCTTTTCGCTTGATCCACTCAAAATCACGTTGCACTCTCTTCTCCCAAGCCAATGGGGGACAAGCAAGGTGCCTTCACGAGCTACGTTAAAATTGTAACGTCAGGCGTCCCCTGGTAACAGAAGGCAAGTTGCACCACGATAACAGGGTCTACAGCTTCCATTGTTGCTGAAACAAATTATTTATCCATAAGCAAATACGACGATTGAAATTTTACTCAAATACCAATTACAATATCATGCTGTCTTGAAACTTAATATCTTGAAATTGAGTACAGCAAGAAATCAACATTCCGCCATAGGTTACCAGATGTCCTCTTTTACCCGGACATGTCCTCTTTTTTGGACCGTAAAAATGGTCCGGGCGGGTTTTGAGAAAAATCAAGGAATGTCCTCTTTTTTTTAGTTCCGTTTTACTACTGCCTGAACTTGAAAGTGTGGGAATAAAACTCTCCCATCTGTCAAAATGGTAAACCCTAAAGAATTTAACCTTTATGCCAACAATGTGATATTTTATCTACACTTTTCCTTTTTCTGTCTCGGCACTGTGTCAAGATATAGTTACGATTTCTGAGCAATAGGTGGCGAGGCAATTATCGTGAAATACGAGCTGCGGGGCGGCCGGTGAAGAACATTATGTACGCAACAATGCAAAGTACTTCGGTAGTCAGCTCGGCTTCTAGAATCATTGTTTTCAACTGCTTTACTGTTAGTTGCGTTTTGGTTGTTGTGAAGTGAAGCAGTTTTACTGTTCAAGTGAAATCATGCCAAAACGCAAATGTGTCTTCAGTGACGAATTACAAAAACGATTTCCTGACTTCAGACCGGGAAGAATTAGCTCAGAGGCAGAATGTCTTATCTGCCCATCAGGAACATTTGTTTCAGTTGCTAATAAAGGTAAGATTTATAACCATGGGACCGATTTTACGTAAATATCGTATGACACTGGAAATTTGCGTGTAATAGCTCAGATTTTCTTACACTGAATAACGTATAACACGCACAATTATTAATTTGCAGGGGGGCTAGACCTAGAAGCTCACAAAAACACTGAAAAACACAAAACGCGGATACGTACTGCAGCATCTTCATCCAAAGTTGACGATTTTTTTGCAAAAAAGGATTCCAAAATTAATGATCTGGTCCATGCAGCTGAAGGCACCCTATCTTTTCACACAGTCAAGCATCATCAAAGTTTTAAATCAATGGACTGTACTGGAAAACTGCAGAAAGTGTTATTTACAGACTCAAATATAGCGAAACAAATGTCATGTGCTCGCACTAAAACAGAAGCCATTATTAATTCTGTATTGTCACCTCATTCTGTTAATGCTTCTATTGACGCTTTGGAGTGTATTTCATGTTTTGGTGTTGCAACAGACGGCAGTAACCATGGTTCTGTGAAACTGTTTCCAATTCTAATTCAATACTATGACTTTAAATCTGGGGGAATTCAAACAAAAGTGATAGAACTTAAAAGTAGTCCAAATGAAAAATCTGAAACGATTGCATCTTACATATGTGATACTCTTAGAAGTAGAGGTATTAATAATAAATGTGTTGCTTTTTCTGGGGACAATACAAATACAAATTTTGGTGGGATTAGTGGACTTGGTAAGAGGTCGGGAAATAATGTTTTCGCCCATCTGAAAAACAATTTAAATGATAGATTAGTAGGATTAGGCTGCCCTGCTCATGTTTTACATAACTGCATTCAACATGGTATTGATGCAGGACTCACATTAGATGTTGATTCCATAGTATTAAAAATATTTAATTATTTTTCTGTGTACACAGTACGTACTGAAAGTCTTAAGGACTTTTGTGATTTTGTAGATGTACAATATAGGGAAATATTGTGTCATTCTAAGAGTAGGTGGCTGTCCCTTTTTCCTTGCGTTACGAGACTAATTGAGATGTATCCAGCACTGAAATCATATTTCAGTTCTCAGGGTGAAATTCCAATTCTGATTAAAATGTTTTTCCAAAATGAGCTTAGTGAAGCACGATTATGGTTTGTTCATTCTCTTATGTCATTATTTCAACATAATATTTTGGCCCTAGAAAAAGAGAAAAATTCACTGGTAGAAATGATACATATTCTTGAGGGTGTGTTGAATGCTCTTCAGGAAAGAAAAATCCAGAATTTCAAATCTTTAAAACTAAAAGAAATTTTGAGAAAAAAACGGGATGAAGGTTATGGTTCTAAATGTGATATGCTAGAAGGAGAAATAGCACATGTTTATGATGCAACAATTACGTATCTTAAGAAATGGTTGGTTCAGTATCAAGAGTTTTTGGTATTTAAATGGATGGGTCTGAAGAATTCTCCAAATTGGGGAGATGTGGAACAAACAATTCTGTACCTAAATGAAAAACTTAATATTAAAATAGATGATGTAAAGTGCTTTGATCAGTTTTGCAACTTTCAGAAATTTTTGACAAACCAGGCTAACGTTAATACAGATCAGTTGTCAAATGATATCTGGTGTAAATATTTCCGAGAGTCAAAGAATGGTGCTTGTTTCTCAGAACTACTAAAAATTGCGGAGTTTTTCTTTGCTATTCCCAGCCACAATGCTAGTGTAGAAAGGATTTTTTCATTAGCAAACAGTCAGTGGACCAAAGATAGAAATAGACTCAGTGTTGAGTCTGTTAAGGGAATTATAAGTGTGCAATATAATTATAAGGATTTATCTTGTGTACAGTTTTATAATTATTTGTTGGAAAATAAGAAATTACTCTCAGAAATTGGTTCATCAAAAAAATATCTGAGTACTTCAGGGAATAATGATGAAGATGAGAAATCTACTAGATGATTTTTTGTAGTTTATACTAAAATGTGCCACAAATTGTTAACGTTGCATGATTTAATAAAAAAAGTAATATACTACCTATTGTAGACGTTTCATTGCAAAAGTATAGTGAATTATGCGTATCTTAAATATTTTTATTTATTAAGTGTGTATTTATAATTTATCTTAATGCAACATTCGTAAATGTTGAGAAACCCACACACTTTTGCAGAGTTTAGTATTAATCTAGAAATGTCCTCTTTTTTGAAGACATCATCTGGTAACCCTACAGCATCACAAAGATTTTTCAATAATAGAAATTACTGTGCGACACGATAAATGAATGACATTAAAATAAAGTTCTGGCGATTCAGAAAAATGGTAGAAGCATGTATTCTTATATAACATGAACTGCTTCCGCTAGAGTCGTTAGACGGGTTATTGAGACAGAAAAATGATTTAATGCCGTAACAGATTGATGAATTTGTACTTACCTCAGGTATATCAGAGTATAGCAAAAGTTTCACTTGCGCCTGGATACGACAAACATTAATTCTTGGATCACCGAGTCTGAAGTATTCCCAATAATTAAAATGTATCGGAAACGCTCATATGACAACTTACTAAATAGGCTTACCAGACGTCCCCGTTTCCGGGGACAGTCCCCGTATTTAGCTCTCTGTCCCCGGGCAGATTTCGTCCCCGCAATGTCCCCGGATTTTTACTGTTGTCCACAGATTTTTTTTTTTTTTTTAATCAGGCGAGAGTTCTATTAAAAGCCCAGATTTCCTAATGCATTCGATTAAAGCAAGTGATATGAAACCACTTTTTCCCTTGTGCGTGCCTAGGAATATAAGAAAATTGCAAGGATATTGTGTCTTGGACACAACATCTTTGGAAAATCATGTCTCCTTGATGTGTGCAACATGGCTGCCTGTGATCCTCGTTTAAAATACAAAATATAAACAATATGTGGCTTTTAAGTTAAGTCAACCTTTAATCATATAACTTATAAAAGTGCAGCGCGTCATTATGAACAAATGCTGAAAGTGTCCCCGGATTTTGGTGAAAAAGTTCTGAAGCGTCCCCGGATTCGGATAAAAAATTCTGGTAACCCTATACTAAAAAGTCTAGGGTCCGCAACACGGCGTATGTTGCAGTTCCTGATTCTACCTCGGCAAGATCTCAAGGGAGTAGTTTACGTCGCGATACATGACGTCACAGCGTGACATGGTGCTTATGAAAGTTGCTTAAATAACTGATAACTAAATTCCCTCGTGCCATTGGCTGTGACAAAAAGGTTCAGTTTCCATTATGGTCCAGGCTGAATTTCAACCTAACCACAATCTCCGCTAATATTGGCGCTAGAAATTCAAATCTCAATCACACGCGCATTGATACATCATTTTATCCTAAGTTAGCAACGTCGTGTATCGAGACGTAAACTTGAACCGATCTCAATACCCAGTCCTGTCGATCAACGGCAAATAGGCCTATTTATTGAACAATCAACGGCTTCTCGTTCCAATCGACCATTCTTCCACCAGTCCAGCGTATCACATCTCGCTCCTCTTGCCTTCGAAATGTGATTCACCATATAGGTGGACATATTAAATGGTAAGGCAATTAGTTTCTTATATCAACAAATATTCTATTCGTTAAAAAATTCCATCCCCTCACTCCCGTACCGTTCGCTCACACCGTATTGGATGATTTATCTCCCACCGCACGAAACTTCGTAGAAATCAGAGACATATACAGTATATTGTAGAAATTTATTCCCTTCCGTTTGTTTCCCACACCTCGCTTATTTATTTATTTATTTATTTGCCCTTTGGTCTGAGACCATTTAGCCAGCATTATACATTAATGTTTGTTTGTTATTTTCTTCTTACAGAGTATTGGAGGCTTCAAATCTTCAGTTCTGTGTCTTGAAGGAAGCGAACTATTGCCTTGTAGATTTGGACATTTTTTGATTGAAGAATTGTGGTAACACTCGCAGGGAATTTGACTGAAAGCTGTTCGAGACGCCTGTAGAAACGTTTTCGTTGTGATTGAAACCGTGAACAGGAGAGAATGATGTGATTGAGGTCTGAAATTTCTTGGTCTAAGGTGCATATAGGTCTTTCTATTATATGAAGACGGCATAAGTGGTGAGGATAACAACCATGTCCTAGCCTCATTCTGATAATGGTTGTTGCGTGTCTTCTTGCAATATTGTGCTCTGCGAACCAGGGTGTCTTCGGTATTGTAGGTTGTACTGCTGAGTAGTGTTTTCCTCTTAGTAGCTGCGTCCGGAACCAGTCTTCATTCCAACTGAGGTATGCCTTCCTAGAGACTAGTGGGATGAAATCCCTCCAATGTAGCTGAATGCCTGCAAAGTGCCCTTCGTTGATGCTCTGTTTCGCTAGCTGGTCGACGATTTCACTGTGCATTATTCCTATATGACCTTTAATCCAGAGAAAATGAACTTGTATGCCAACTGAAGAAGCTTCTGAAGCTAATCTTATATTTCATACAGGTATTGATGCATTTTGTTACTCCATACTGGGTTCTGTAATTTCTGGAGAGCGCTCTTAGCGTCAGTAAGTATTAAGATCCTTGGAAAGTGCTTGTCTAGCCCGTACTTGATAGCTGCGCACATGGCTATAGTTTCCGCTGTGTAAATTGACGTCTCTGCAGGTAGTAATGTTTGTCCGTACTCGTTAGTATGTGGGCAATAATAAGCGTATCCTGCACCTTCCGTAGTTTTAGAGCCGTCGCTGTAAATATGGATGTAGTTGGGCCAAGTTTTGTTCAAGAAGTGTGAAATTGCTGTATTGATGTTGTTACTCCGGATGATATTTTCTGGTAGATAATATATTTGTAGTCTAAAATAATCCTAGCCAACATCTCTGCTAATATATATATATATCTGCAACTCGGTGATTGGAAAAGGTTTTCTTTCCAATGTTGAAAATCACTTGAAAATTTTAATTCGACACGAATGTCACAGATAACAAGCGAGGATGTTGCTTACCATGGAGGAAGGAATTATATGGAGGAGAAGTGACGTTAAATCGGTGAAGCAAGCACTAAACTCTCCCGCATGGTGGCAGCACCGGCAGCGACCATATGGCGCTTCCCAACAATTAAGGTGTTCACATTGTGGTAGATGCAGTGATTATTTCATTTAGTATTGTGTATAAGTGTTTAAAAATGCCAGCTTGTGTTGCGTATGGTTGCACAAATAGGCCAGACAGGAAAGAACCTGGAATATCATTTCATAAGTAAGTTGAATTGTAATTATCGTTGTTGAAGTGAGCGGTAGACACCGCAAACTTTGCAGCACGTCTATAAATATTTAGTTATAGCTCTCAATGGAATGACTTTGTTCTCAAATTTTTCTTGGTGTAGTGTAGAAAATCAGCAAACTTGCTATTTTGCACATAATAGACTAGCATTATTTTTTAACGAGTGTTTAAAATGAGATTTAAAGGGGCGTGTTTTACTTCGCGATTCAGTGAATTTACTATTACGATTTCTTTCGTCACGTTGCTGATTATACTGACAATGGATGATGAAATTAACTGTTATGTGAGAAGCTGTGAGTTTTATTAATTTTTTAAATAGCTATTTCAGGCCATTGACTTAGGTTATTTTTAAAGCTTCATTTAAGACTTGTTTCTGTTTGTAAATACGTCTATACCTATTTTTACCGATTTTGAAATCTTTCTCATCTATTTATTTCGAAACAGGTTCATGCAGAAATAAAAATGGGCTTCTTAAATAAAGAAGTTATTGGCCTTTGAACAAAATCAATTTGGGGAATGTGTTTCTAATTTAGTCTCTTTTTTTTGTACAACATTCTCCCCCCCCCCCCCCCCCCGTATCTAAATCTAACTGAGAGATAATTTTTTTACAGTTGTCCTAATAAGTAGGGCTGTGAAATTAGACAACACATCTTGATCAAGAGAATGTTCATTAAGGTGACTGAATAAACATTTTATTTCTGGTACCAGCCTACAAAATGTCTGGGTTGCTCATCCCTAGAGTGGGTCCTGTTACTTTTTTTCTGGTCTAGGACACATTTCAGACTAACCACAAGTGGTAGTAATAAAACTGAAATATCCATTCTGCATGTCAACCATGTAATCATTGTGGCTTTGACAGAATTAATTTTTGGTCCAGCCTGCATCCAAACCTAAACCCCTCAATTTGGATGTTGTATATCCCCCAAACTAAGCAAGATATCGAAAACATTTATTCCTTATTATCGAGTTTTTTCGTCGTGTTACATAAGAATCCATCATTAAATTTGACTTTTGCGAAATTTTTCTTCTGCATTTCAACTCAAGACACCTCACTTTTGAGACAGTATATCTCGAGAACTAGGTGAAATATCGAAAAAGTTTACTCTTTATTTTTTATTTGTCTCGTCTTTTTAAATAAAAATTCATCATAAAATTTGACTTTGAATAATTTTTTCTTCTGAATTTCAACCAAAACCATTTCACATTTGAGACAGAATATCTCGAAAACTAAGCAGGATATCAAAAAATTTTATTCTTCATTTTTTATTTGTCTCATCGAGTTACATAATAATCCATCACCAGATTGCGGCGTCACGTTTATCCTAGAGTCCCCTTGAGGTGTTTGTACATATTCCCCGTGTTTGTTGGGAAGCGGTCAAGCCCCCACCACTCCGGCCATGCCCCCCCCACTCCTCCGCCGGCCTGTTTCACTCCCATGCGTGGTAAAGGTCTCTTGCGTCGTCTCCATATTATTCCTTCCTCCATGTTACCACGTTGCATACTTCACAATCTCAGAATTTGTTGAGGTTTCACGCAACGAAGACGTAACATAGTTTCTTACTACATTCAGTTACATGCTTGACTCTTCCCTTGATCGACAATGCTTTTACCGGAATTATACTTCTTTTCATCACAATATGTTGATGCTAAACGAAATAAAAATATGAGCATCTATATATTAATACGCTAAGCGAAAACTTTGGAAACATTTTTCAGAGTATTGCGCGCACGGAGAAGTGTGAGATTTGGCATAGTTAAAGTTTATATGGGGAAGAAGTGCATAAAGCCAAAATGTACATATAATATGTGTTAAAAATACATTAAATTAAATAAAATAAATCATTCGTTGTATACATTCAATTGTTTTTAAGTGGCAACGACACTTAGCGATGTCTGTCATCTTTGATCAACAGTAAAAAAAAAAAATTATAAGCATAGTTAAAACATGTTACAGCTACATTATTAAATGAAAAATAAATTCGCGAACGTGTGTGTGAGTGAAATCGGATCGGAGCCAACTATGTGACGTGTATTTCCAGCATTGAGATACTCTGTGGTCTTTGATGAATCCAAAGAGTCGAGCTTAATCTCTGAATTTACATACAAGCAAGAAGCAACATTTCAAAACGGAGTATATTCGGAATTCATAAAATCGTGATTTAGATATACGATGTTACAATGATGCAGTTCAAATTGACGTAGCTGTAATATGATGGTGAGCCACCATTTGAACGAAATCTGGTAGTTAAAGAAAGTGAGTACATGTATGGCAGCAAAGTCGGTTCAAGTTTACGTCGCGATACAAGACGCTGCTAACTTAAGATAAAATGATTGTATCAATGCGCGTGTGATTGAGGCTTTGAATTTGTACCGCCATTATTACCGGAGATTGTGGTTAGGTTGAAATTCAGCCTGGACCAGAAAGAAAACAGAACCTTCTTGTCACAGCAAAAGACACGAGGAATTTAGTTATTTAAGCAACTTTCATAAGCACTATATCACGTTGTGACGTCAACTACTCCCCCAAAGTCTTTATATACTGAGTTTAGCATTACGTCGGAACCTACAAATATTGCCCTGTCGGTCTAAATTTGGTACACACATTCCTTAGGCGATAATATTTGATTTAAAGTGTATATCGTAAGCTTGGAATATGTTGAAATGAAAAATCACTCGAAATGTGGGTAGATAAATACATGTTATTACGCAAGAAATACACGTTCATAGCTGTTGACATTTATTCCACGTGTTTTTAAGTCTTAATTATTGAATAAAAACTGCTTTCCATATGCAAATAGAAAATATGTAAAATTTCGATTTCTCTGTGCGGGCTGACATATTGTTTTTCAGTGCTAAGATATATTGCATGGCGTCTACCGTAACTAATAGCAGTTGTGGTTATGTTGAAATGCAGCCTGGACCAAGAATTAACACACAGAAATAATATCGACATGTAATAACGTGTATTTCTTGCTTAATAACATATGTGCATCTACCCACATTTGAAGTGATTTTAGAAACACCATCGCAGCCAAAAACATCAATGTGTACAGTATATGATATAGTTACGCTTGCAGCAAACGCAATAGAACAAATTCAAAAAACTATTTGCAATAGTTATTACTCTGTTACAAAAAAAAAAAAAAAAAAAAAAAAAAAAAAAAAAAAAAAAAAAAACTAATTAACTTAATGAATTATGGTCGAATTTCGACCACTGGGCGATCTCTAGTTCTAATAATAGGATAATGAATTTAATAACTGGGCACGTTGATAACATGGAATTGTAATAAATTTAGGGAATTGATAACATCACAAGGCCTAAGGAAGTAGGATAGTTTTTTCATTTGCAGGAGGGACTGAAACAAATTACGTAAGGAGATTACGATAATGAACAAATATCTCAGATTGTGAAGGAATTTGAGGTAAAAATATGTATGCATTGTAAGTAGGGAAATTGCACCGCGATATTAGCTCTATTGCAGTTAATAATATTAATAAACCTATAACGAAAGAAGAAATTTGGACTCAGTCCGAGATGTAAAACGGGTGCGTTCAGGTAAAATAAAATTGATCGAGATGGTTCACGTGCCGTATCGCTGACTTATTTTGAAGAATTTGTGATCATAAGCCGATACGACATCATCTTCCGGGTTTCCGTAGGCTCTCGAAAACATTTGTTGAACTACTGTTTAATAGATGTTCTTTGATTGTTGGCAGTCCTGGGGAATTACTGTTATTTTGAAAGCTGGTGATTCTCTGTAGTCACTACGTCAGTTTCCGAGTTTCAAATCTGATTCTTCATTTCAGATTAATAATCGATTAATTTTTATTTTAGGCAAATTGATGCCAAACCTTTCATAGAAATGTCACTCTTTTTACGATGGTAGATTGGGTTTAAGAACTGATACATACCTTGAACCGTTGGCCACTGGGAAACCGTTTGCAGGTTTTTCTAACTGACACACGATAGTCGATTCGCGGATTACTGGATTGATGGCGGCCAGACACGAAATCATACTACTCCCCACTGCCACGATTACTTGCCATATCCTCTTCGTCCTGAGTGCTCCTCGCTGTCCAACACTGTACCAGCTACTTTTTTTGCTGTCATGCAATCCGCCAACCCTTCCTATCTTGCGCTATCTTTCATCTCAACATACCCCTTACAACCCACGTCCTCAATTGTGTGCTGCATATATTCTAATCTCTGCCTTCCTCTGCAGTTCTTACCTTCGACTGTTCCCTCCACTAAAAAATTAAACAATTCTGCATGTCTCAAAATATGACCTACCATCCTGTCTCTTCTTCCTATAAGACTCTTCCACAAACCTCTTTCCTCGCCCATCATTTCCAAAATTCGTTCGTTTCGTACTTTATCCGTCCACTTAATTTTCAGCACCACATTTCAAATGCTTCAATTTTCCTTCTTTCTGGTATTCCTACAGTCAATGCTTCGCTGCCATAAAGTGCTGTACTCCACACATAGAGTTTTAAAAATACTTTCTGTGTCCTAGATCAACTAAAAGATTTCTCTTTTTCATTAAGGCTCTTTTTGCAATTGCTATCAGCATCATTCGTGCATCGGCGATCTGTTGTAATTTTACTTCCTAAGTAGCAAAATTCACTAACTTCTGCTATCGCATCCGACCCTATTTTTATATTTAGTCTACTAGTATTGGTATCTTTTCTGCTACATTTCATCACATTTTTCTTGTTTTGGTTTATATTTAGCCCAATATCTGCCTTCAGTATTTTGTTCATGATATTCAATAACTTCTCAATGTCCTCAACCTGTTCTACTAACAAGACAATATCATCAGCAAATCGTAGCATACTGATTTTTTTCTCCTTGAAGTTTTTGTGCCACAATCAAATCCTTCTTTCATTTCCTTTATTGCTTCTACATACAAACTGAGTATTAATGGGAATAGACTACAACCTTGTCTCACCCCCCTTTTTAACTGATGCGTGTCTCTCATGATTCTCTACTTTTATTATAGCTACTCAACCGATTCGAAAAGCCTGCTGTTGTCTTTTGTTTCCGAGTTTTAGTGGATGCTTCACGCAAGACATTAAGAGACCCTTTGGCGTTTTCAATAAGTCATTGGTAAAGGAGTGGAGAATCAGGTCACAATTTCAAGAGAACTGAAGTAGACGATTCGCAATTTCATTCACAACTACGTATCCCTGGTACGCCAGTTCCGAAAGTCTGAGAGTTGTGAGTAAATGATTGATGTCATATGTTAAGGTGTGTGATATTACCATGCGGTGCGCGCCTGTGGTCAGAAATAAAGTACGTGTCTAATAGAACATTCGTGCCCCTGTGATTTTGTTTTTTAGTCTAACTCCTCTAGCTAGTAAGAAGAGGATACCTATGAATACGTGAAGACTTAGAAAGCGCATTTCACTTCTACTTTTGAAAGGAACCTCTTTGTAAAACCTGAGTGCATGGCATTGCATATATATATATATATGCAAATACGTAGGCGCAATTGTGCTTTTACTCCAAACGGTCCAAGTTAAGTCGCTAGTGGTACTATGTTAAAGTCACAAAAAATGAATAAAAAGCCCTTAAGGGGACGCTTTGTTTGGAAAGAAGTGTGTTTGTTCACGTGCATCTGAACTGCTCATGATATGCCTGCGTAATTTTGGGCTACACCCTCATCCTGAAGCCTCTCTTACCTATCGTCAATTGAGACTATATGGAAACATCTGCGGCCTTCGCGGACTATTCAAGAATTTGACCTCGAGATACAACAGTTGTTGGCAAGCATGTCACAACAACCGATAACACTTCTTTTTCACTCATAACCAGGGCCGCATTTAAGCATAGGCCACAGAGGCTGTAGTCTAGGGGCCACAACCCTGGATCCCCCGCCTGGGCCAGTAGTAGAGCTTTTTTTTAAAAAAAAGTATCCATAGCCGGAGGAAGCCAGGGCCACATATATAGCCTATGGTCCCACAGAGCCTAAATACGGCCCTGCTCATGACTAGAGGGATTATTCGCGTACATCCCAAGTGGGAACAATTAAACAACAGTGAAGTTAACACACAAAAAACACTTCTTTTATTATTATTAATTTAATTGCGATGGAGCTAACATTCCTGTAAAAATGCCCCATGTCATTTTAAATTTTCACAGTGACATTTTACATTTTGCTGTAATTGCATGTTAAATATATTTTTACTGTCTAAACATTTGAGTGAGAAAATAAGAAAAAAGTTTTATCATTTGTGATAGTATCGTATATTATTAATAGTTATTTTCAATTTATTTCTATGGAACATCTCGCCAAGAAATCCAAATATACATATAAATAAAACTCACTTGCGCCCTGTAGTCAAATCCGTCGTAATATTAAGTAGGATAGAAACCTACGATTGCATAATGTTTGACTTTGAGACTTTGCTACAGGGCCATAAATATATACATATATTTCTCATATCATTTTTCTAATATATATATTTTTTTTAGGTGCGAAGGACTCATTTTGATGTTTTTATAAACATTACAGTTTTTGATCAGCACAGAAAATGCTATCGAAATCAATTTTTTTGATAGATTTTATGACTTAAGCTCGAATGTAAACTACATTTTAATCCTGAACCATTGTTTGACATAGAGAAATAACAGTAGATAGCGTGGAGATTTCGTGTACCGCGCGACCTGTAACACACTACTGCGAGCATGCAGCTCTTGGTCACGATTAATTTATTTGAAACATGACATGGCGAAATTGCAGACGAAGAAACGATATTCATTCTGCGAATCGTTTGCATCAGTTGTTCCCAATTAGTGATACGCGTAACCCCAGGGGTACGTGAGATTGCTTCAAGGGGTACGCACTGTAATCTCTTGGCTAAAGTAAGCACTAAGATAACTAAAAAAAAATTACTATCGCCAAATATTTTTTTGGACAATTTTTGTTTTTTTGTGTGATGTTTATTATTGGATTGAAATTTAATAAATTTCGAAAAAAAGTTTCATTTTTTATTTATCATTTCAGCTATAAGGGGTACGCTAGTTTGCAATCTTTCTTGAAGTGGTACTAAAGAAAAACTGATTGGGAACCTCTGGTTTACATCCATCCCAAAATGTGACAAGGAAGAAACCAATATTTCATGCGTCAACAGCCAGGCGCTTCATATGAACGTAGTGGAGGATATTCCTGCGTAAGAGCCCCGACACCGAATTTCCGACTCTACATTGGGGTATTGTCCACATGGACATCAAGAAAATAAATTATTTTTGAAATCCTAATTCATGCGGAAGAGTTCAGTTCCTACAATTCTTGGTGGGACACGTCTGCATCTAACATTCACTAGAAACGCTTTTGTACAGAATCCACCACATTTACCGTATTTCTCGTATGATAAACCTGTACCATACAAATTGATGATAAGTAACCGACAATAAACATAGTCCAGGTTTATTTAATTTACCTTTTAAACCTATTCACACACAAACTAACAGCCATGCCCTGACACATTCACACTCTTTCATCAGGGTTTTTTTTTTTTTTTTTTTTTTTTTTTTGTTTTTTAAGCAGTCTGTTTTGTAGGCCTGAGAAACTTTTAAGATTACGCTTCTGTTGTTCTGCCATTTACAACTGCAACTAATTCACGTGGTACATAGGGAAGCACTGCATTAATCTTATCTTTTTCATTACATTACTTTGTTACATAAGATAGTGGAAATCAAATATTTGATATGCAAACAATTAGTCCATTATCAAAATATACTCACACAAAACATCGGAATGCGCCGAGTTGGATAATAAGCTTTAGGAATGGAAACGCTTATTGTGATTACAAATAAGCATAAGACATTCCATTTTGCTGAATCGATTAGAAAGATACCGAGCCTCATCTCGTTGGACTTCCATTATATGTGACCTAGCAAAATGTTCGGATCAGCTGATACAGATTTAATTTTTTTCCGTGTCCTTTGGAAATGACAACAAATGTACATTTACTTACATAAATACCTACATAATACACATTACGTATACTAATCAATTTTGTTCACCCTGAATACATTTTATGTACAATGCCAAATAGTATCAAATTACGATTATTCGATTATGTCAAACCGATATATAAAATAGGAACTGTGAACCATATTACTACATGATACAAATTTTCGTAACTGAATTTATTAATGGAGTAAAATGCAAGTTTTCAGTTTTCTGTGTTATTATGCAGATTCCTTCATTTGGTTCTTTCTGACGTGGTTGCGAAGCGAGAGACCCTCTGTTCGAATCCTGGTTTCGGCCGGAACTTTGCAGGCCTTAAAACTGACCTTCACCTGTGATACAAGTAGAACATACTGATTACACCTCACTGCTTACAAGGGAACTACTCTACACCAGATAGGGATTACCTCAACTTACTACACTACACCCATCCAAACACTCCTTAATAGAATGATAGTTTATTCTTTATTACCTTATGATGCTGCTTTTTCCCCTTCTAGTGAGAGCAGGAGTACATTTGCGACCTCTTTTATGCTTTAAGGAGGTCGAAAATTGGTTCACCTTATATTATTGAGTATATTCCATCAGCCTGGAAAGAAACATACTTGCCCTTCTTTACTAATTACGTTACATAACTCTTCTGGTTTCGATTATTACTATTCACTTCGCGATTAATTTATAAACGGTAATGTACTTTCCAGCAATTTAATGAAACTTATACTAATGAATACATTTTTATACATAACATCCCAATTACTATTGGCCTTAGCCGTTTACTTTAATAAACCACTTCTTTTCTCCATTCAAACAATCGTAATCATTCGCCTTTTTTGTCTAATTTCATCTCCACGACTGATAACTATTCATTGATATGGTTCGCTCACATTATTCTTTGACTCCTGATACCAAATTTTATAATACAATAATAAACATCTTTACAGTCTTTTTCTGTTTACGATTTACTTACAATTACAACCATCATTTTCTGACTGCCATGATATGAGTCCGTTATATGCTGTTAGGTGTAATTTTGTAACTTCTTTTGAATCGAGTGCTGTAGATTTCTGCACCATACGGTCATCTGTTCTAGATGTTCAAAATGATCTCAGATTATTTGCTCCACCACTAGACCTTTGCACATTTTTTTTATTGAAAGAACAGATGTATTTCCATTTATTTCTGTTTCAACGGACTGTATGGCAGTCCAATACATCAGTCAATATAATGGCCGAATACAAACTTTATGGTCAATGACTTTTCCTCTAAGTTCAGGAACCCCCTGATTCTCATACATTCTATAGTCAAATGGGCTCTCCTCGGCTGTATTGACCATCATTAGAATGTTGGCAATCCTTCCTATAAGGGCAATGATAGAGACTGCAAGTCTTCACTGACAGCACTGAAATGAAAGTTGCGAAAAGTGCTGTGCCTTTTCGTACTCTTTGTAAACATTCCATTTGGCATGAAGATGAATCTAGATCGAGGAAACTGCACGAACTAGGACTTTCTCTAGGTCGAGAACTATGAAATGGCGTCGTAAAATCCAAATATGGACGCTGCTCCATTAATATTCCTAACTCTTTTACTAGTACCTCCAAAGCACTTGAATAGATGGAAAACATTCGTTCTCATATAGCAAACACAAGCATAACTAACGTGATACATCGTTACACTCGTAAGCACTTTTAGATAAATTTACCATCGCATTTCGGTGCTTAAAAAGAATGTAATTCCTAAAGAAAAAATTCTTATTCTTTATACCATTTAAAGCGAAATTCATTAAGAAAATAAAATCGAATATGACCTTCGCAGCCACATAGTTGACAAGTCATTAGGATTAATACTTATTCACTACATTTCTTCTGCTGGTTTATCAAATTCCAAACATCCGCAGAGATCGGAATTGAACTGCTGACCATTGAAAAGGAGACCTGCCCGCTAGCTACTTTACAGCCCATCAGAAATTTTTTCATCTTAAGCCATTTAAATTAGCGTCCGTCAAGATTTTGCGACCTGTTCATCGGTGAGCTCATCTCTTTCATTTCTGAGTTCTTTGGCAAAGGATAAAAAAACATTACACAATTTAAAAATCTCCAATGTTATCTACACACTTCAAGCCCTCATTTTCCACAGCAATCACGATATATTGCTTGATAGTTCCCAAATGACTTTTACCAGTCTAAAATCTGGTCATTTAGTAAACCAAGGTCGTTGGATTTTTCGCAGTCTGAACTGCTCTTAAATAACAGAGGAGTAATTTTGGATACATATGGACCGAATTGCTAGACGACACTTTTTTAAAAAATTGATTGAAAGAAGCGTTACTCTTTTATATTTGAACTGATGTGTTGCATTACACTAAATACTCGATGACTCCAAAGAAAACTCTGGGCGGTAAATCCCAAAACCAACTTCCTCATATCAATGTTTCTTGAACCTGGTCACATAATTACCGTTTTCTAGCTGCAAAAATTAATCTTGGTGCCCAAAATCCATCTTTCGTTGTTACACTAAATACTCGATGACTCCAAAGAAAACTCTGGGCGGTAAATCCCAAAACCAACTTCCTCATATCAATGTTTCTTGAACCTGGTCACATAATTACCGTTTTCTAGCTGCAAAAATTAATCTTGGTGCACAAAATCCATCTTTCGTTGTTACACTAAATACTCGATGACTCCAAAGAAAACTCTGGGCGGTAAATCCCAAAACCAACTTCCTCATATCAATGTTTCTTGAACCTGGTCACATAATTATCGTTTTCTAGCTGCAAAAATTAATATTGGTGCCCGAAATCCATCTTTCGTTGTCAGAGCGAACAAAGCTACCAGTCTTTGAAATTTCTCTTTGTGATCGCATCTCTTAACGGATGTTCAAATCCCCCCGTTCTATTGTACTAGCATTTTAAGTTGTTAACTTCAGAACTTTCTGAGGTGCGAACGGCAATGTATCTTGAAATTCAAATTCTGAAAATTGTACAGAACTTCAGGAGATTTCTAGGGCAGTATAAGTCAAAGTATTGAGTAAAGTATTTTTTCTATACTAGTCTTCTTTTAAGTTGTTGAAAAAACGTAGCACTTTGCTCTTAGGGACCGTGCACAAACTACGTGGCTCGGTGTAAGGGGCGGGAGGGGTTGGCTGGAAGGCTACGCTGGGCTACGTGGGGGGAGGGGGGGGGGTCCGAGCCAGGCCACGTAGCTTTTCTTTCATAACATTTTTCACAGCTAAAATGAGGAACACAACTCACAATAGCATGTGAATATATATTTTCCTCAGTTAATTATCTCCGTATGTAATTTACAATAGTCTGATAAGAGAAAACAGTAAAAAATGTCTTCTGGAATCAAAAGGGAAAAAAGCTACGTGCTACGTGGGGGGGGGGGGAGGGGGTAGAGGCAAAAGCCACGTAGGGCTACGTGGGGGGAGGGGGGTTCACAGGAGGCCAAAATGGAGCTACGTGGTTTGTGCACACTCCCTTATTGCCGTCGCCCAAACACAGTTCTCATTCTAATGTGAAAACCAGAGAAACAGAGTATTGGAAGAGTGAGGCTTTTTTTCTTAGTCTTATTTATTACCGGTTTAACAATAACCTATCAGGATACCGCGTGTTTTATTTGGATTAGTTCAAATAGGATCAGACGGTAAAGCTCCTGACTGCCGCTCGGAAGACCGGGATTCGATCCTAGACCAGTCCGAATATTTTCATCGAAACTGAAGAATGGCCGGATCGAGGCGATGACCCCCACACCTCTTTTCTTCAGTGCTGTGAGGTCAGAATGGGAGTGCGCATTTCTATCTCCGTGAATTCTGCGAGGATCTTGTAGGAGGAAAAATATTACAAAAAGTGAACTGAATTCTAATCGGGCAAACACATTGACAGGTATCTCGGTTTTTAAATGAAAAATTAGTCCATGATACACTTTCGGATTCAAGTTTGTTATATTTTTCTGAAAGACATCATACTCTAAAGATACTGATTGCAAACGTAAACAAAAGCTCCGGCGCTTACACTCAATATTGCTTTCAAAGAACATACTGATATACACTTTAAATACTACTACTGACCATGCTACTGACAAGACTCTCACAGCACTCCAAACTCGTCTCTGCCTATCGTTTATACAGGGTGTTACAAAAAGGTACGGCCATACTTTCAGGAAACATTCCTCACACACAAACAAAGAAAATATGTTATGTGGACATGTGTCCGGAAAAGCTTACTTTCCATGTTAGAGCTCATTTTATTACTTCTCTTCAAATCACATTAAACATGGAATGGAAACACACAGCAACAGAACGTACCAGCGTGACTTCAAACACATTGTTACAGGAAATGTTCCAAATGTCCTCCGTTAGCGAGGATACATGCATCCACCCTCCGTCGCATGGAATCCCTGATGTGCTGATGCAGCCCTGGAGAATGGTGTATTGTATCACAGCCGTCCACAATACGAGCACGAAGAGTCTCTACATTTGGTACCGGGGTTGCGTAGACAAGGGCTTTCAAATGCCCCCATAAATGGAAGTCAAGAGGGTGTCGGTGAATCGAGGAAGTACAGTACATACTAACGAAACTAAAATGAGCTCTAACATGGAAAGCAAGCGTTTCCGGACACATGTCCACATAACATATTTTCTTTGTTTGTGTGTGGGGAATGTTTTCTGAAAGTTTGGCCGTACCTTTTTGTAACACCCTGTATACGTTTCATAGAAAATACCAGAATATTGCAAAGGCTTCCGACAGTTGTTTCTCGAACTCTAACAATACTTAAACAATTAAAATCATATTAGAAACAAACAAAATCAATACTTCACTTACAATCATTACGAAATGCACATAAATGAAAATTAAATATATTTACACACAAAATTATCCACATAAATAAGTTTAATCTGTCGCAAATTGTCTTCTAAACATAGTAGCTCACCATACTTGGAATTACAAAGCATTTAATCATTTTTTCTTGCATAGTACTGTCATTGAACATTTTAATAGTATTTACACAGTTTATTTCCATAAAACAAAGTCCATTTACACAAATTCACAATTGACTGCAAGAAAAACATACAAACCCATATTTACTCAACCCCCTGCTTGCTACAATTAATTTATAAAATACAACTTCTCTCTTAACATACTTGTGGTCCCTTGCCGATTCGCGTACAGCACCCAGCATTTATAGAGGAAATGAAATGATTAACTATACAAACTTTGTGCTTTCCCTGTGTTTATCCCCTTCACAGAAAGTCGAGAGTTATGCAGGTATTGGTAACTATATTTTATACGGCCAGCTTATAAAACATGTTATTAATACCCTTTTTGTTGCGGTTTCTTTAACTTATATATATACGACCTATTTGCTGCAAAAGGAAACAAAATGAATTTTATTCTCTGCAGTATGGGCGTATCCAGCGAGGGGCAGAGGGGGGCTGCTGCCTCCCCCCCCCCCCCAGAAGAAAAATTAAGTTGCCTTCAGTACGCTTCAACGAGTGAAGAACTAGTTCAGGAGCACTTTGGGAGAGAAAGATTGACTGGATTATGTCTGATGAGTGTGCATCGAAATTTCGTGAAAGAACACCATGAGATATTAACAAACCAAATTATTGAAATTGAAAATCCGAGAAAATTAATGTTTACATAAAAAACTAACTGACTTACGATCTTAATTAACTACATAGTAGGTCCTTAGATTAAGTAGTTGAGTTACTATATTAATCAATGATAAAAATAGTTTCCTGGATAGGTTTGAGTTTGATTTTGTAATGTCATGTTTCAGTCCCCCACCCCTCTTCCCCGAAACCAAAATGAGTTGCTCCCCCCCCCCTTGTTCAAATCCTGCCCCCCTCTAGTTCTGATCCTGGATACGCCCTTGCACTAATAACATTGCAACGCAAATTCCTTCAGCAGCCAGTCAGTTTTGAGGGACAATGAATCAACATCAGAGGTAACACGTTTTAATGTACGGATTTTCGTAGCTAATAAGGAAAAGTTAATATAAATAGTTGAGTATCCAAGTGTTTGTCGCCGAGCCAGATGTGGTATGGCATTTCGGAGAACGTACGTTCAAATCCCCGACCGACCATTCAGATTTCGATTTTCTATGGTTTCCCGAAAACAGTTTTAGTGATTGCCGAGATGATTCCTTCAAGAGGTAATCGAAGAATCCCTTCTCGTTCCTTTATCCGAGTCCTCTTCCGCCTATAATAACATCGATGTTAAAGAGGCGTAAAGTCATAAGCAAAAAATAACAGTGTTTGTCGATGGCAAAATTATGACGAGAGAAGATACTAGTATTTGGTACTCTTTCTGATGAAACTGCTTTCGCAGTAGCTAGGGCAAACGATAAACATCATTCGCTCGACTTTTTCTGCTTTGTAAGTGCATACAGTTGTTCAGTTATTGTTGACATAGTATAGATTCTTTGTTTCATGACGCCTCCTTATCCAGTGTGTTAAGTGCTCGTGTGTAATGGTTTATCTGGGTACAACGCCGTAACTCAGTAGAGAACACGGAGTGTATTGTCCGTATGAGAGTTACGACAGAGGCGGTGAAGTGAACGAGGAGAGAGATTCCTGGTAGGAAATGGTCCTCTTCAAATAGCTCGCAGGCGACATCAACGGCGAACATAAAAAAGAGACAGCGTTAATAGGCCTTTGTTGTTTGTAAACTTTGTGGATGTGTTTCGCTGGTCTTTTTACGTTGGCCCCATTCATCTGTACGATGTTTATCACTCTTTGCGTCATTTACTTAAAGAGTCATTATTTTTGCATTTACTGCACTTAAGGTATTCTTGTACTTCTGTTACGCAAATTCTATGGTCTATAAATAAATGTTATCGGCACATTCAATTATCAGTTTCCACATTAACTTGACCTTCATTCATTACCATAGAACGTTTATTCTAACACAGGTGTGTCCCTCGACTTTTATGCTGCTAATTTACCGGAAAATTATTAAACCTATTATTTCCATGTTAAAAACAAGTGTTTTTCTTTGTTTTTATGGGGTTTTATTATATATCACTGTAACAGATTTAATTTGGAAAACGGATTTTTTTCCGTTTTTCTGGAACTGCAAACTTACAATATGAACTATCTGTTTACACTGACATAAGCTATAAATGTGTCCAAGCTCACTGCAGTCCGCTCTTTACACAAACACTTTGCAATTACTCATATTTAAATATATTTCATGTGCAGAAGCGAGTATTTTACAATATTATTAAATGTTAAGATTTTTAATTCATTTAATTTAATTGAGATGGAGCTCACACTCCGGTGGCAATTTCCTTACACACCAGTTTTTCCTTCGTTCCTGTAGCCACCTACTTTTTCCCGTATAAAACTTCAACTATAAATTCTTTCAATGTTTTTGGTAAATTAATCATCGTTTCTCGTGGTAACTTATTCCAGTCCCTGACTCCCTTACCTACGAAAGAAGATGTGATTAGTCTCGTGGTAATTAAACATTTATCTTCTCCAGGAACAGTCTAGTGATACATTGATCAATAAGATGTATGACTGGGAATAAAAGATCCTTGATTTCACCTGAAATTTTCAAAATCATCTCCTTAATACTTAGGAAACGTGAAGTTAGCTAGCCTACGTACAAAAATTTTAAACAACTGTAGTTTAAAAATCTAAGAAGTAGAAGGAAGAATTATCGTAGAATACGGTATTGACTGAGGGGGAAAAACTAACTTCTTTGATGCAGAGTCTTTTCACGTACTCAGGAGTGCGTTTTACCGACCTTAATTTGACACCAGTCGTTTTCTCACCTCTAATGACCTCGACGTCGACGAGGCGTAAAGCCATAAGCAAAAACAAAAAGTGTGTGTTTTAATATCAATTCGTCCTTGTCCTCCTTTGAAAGCTTTATTCAATATACAGAAGAATATGTGTGACAATATGTCATTACCAAAACTTTGCTTTAACATTTCACAAATTTTGGATGGTTACACGATTTCTTTTATAAGAAATTTAATAACAGTTCATTGTTTCATGAAAAAATGCATTTCTACATTGCACCTTTCAAACAAATGACTGTAAGTGCTTGTAGCTGAACATTTAAAATAGGTTAGTTTCTTTCCAAGCGTACCAGTAAGCGATCTTAATTTTGGACTTTGTTCCGTTTCATCAGGTACTCAATTCAATCTACAAAATTGAATATACTTCACAAAAGATAATTCTGTCTTTGAATGGTTCCTCAAGTGACCCTCAAGTGGTGCGTGATTTGTTAAACTTGGGTCCTCAGTAGGAAGGAACGAATCTTTGGACGGATATCAAGCTTTCGGTTGTCCATGATTTCCTGAAATTCAAGGATGGTTCCTTCAAAAGGCCGTCGCAAATTACTTTATCCCAAATCATCTCCAGGCCCTATTGACCCCGACATCAACGTGCCATAAAGCCAACTCATACCAAGCCCCTCTGAGTTTCATAATTTTGCAGTATGTTATACTAGACTGGAATCTAAGGTTGCTCTTTTTTTATATTTAGGGAGAGAAATATCCCTCAACTAGGTACCCAATTTTTAGGGTGTGACCCACCCTGCACTACAAAAACTTCCCTTAAATTCCTCCCTAAAAATGACAGATATTAACAGGAAATTCCGTATAAAATTTATGTTACTTCATCAGTGCATAAAAACGTTTCTCTTGTATTTTTTGTAAAAATCGAAATTTGTAACTAACTGCAGCAACAAATTACATCTTAACTTTCATTTTAGAAATTATCAAATGTTTGACATCCTGAATATTAAGAAATCTGGATGGGGAAATTTGGATATTATTCCTAATCATAATACGAATTTCCCAATTTATTTAATCGAAATTCACTATTTTCCTTCACACTAAATAAAATAGATTTTTACTTGACATCCGTAACTTCAGGGAGTTATTTCATTCGTCAGAAAAGGTTTTCCGCAGATTTTTTTTTAACAGAAAACAAAAACATTATTTCAGGTTTAGATTTTAAGAAACATTCACATAATCAAGAATTATAGAAGAAATCGGAGTGGTCAAAATGACATCTGTGGTTTAACTATGATTAATCTATTTTTTTGTGTAGCTATGCTTTCAATTTTAAAAAAAATAAAAAAACGCGAAGCAAATAAGCGTTTTATTTTCAACATATATGTTTCCCAATATTTCTGTTGGTACAAATAATGTTTTGACGGTAATATTAAATAGAGAAAAACGATTGTGGTTCTCTCCTATAGAACTGAATGATCAGATTGCAAAACAAATTGCGTTTTTTATGCTCCGTTGTGGTGCAAGAGTGATAAAGCAATTTTTAGGGTATTTACCCCAAATTTCGCTTCTCTCTCTCTCTCTTAGTCTTTACAACTCTTAGGCGGGAATTTTTAAAACGTAATCTGGTGGAGAAAATTATGTTTTGTCTTTTTATCCTTCCCCACTGTGAACATTTTGAAATTTGTTTCTTCGAAAGCGATTACTTTTTTACTGCACGAGACAACGAAATGTTTATTTTGTACCACAAACTTTAATGGACTAAATTACACATCCTACATATGGTTTTCTGCCATAAAAGAATGCTATACTTAGATTTTACTCTTTCTATTTTCCATTCAATCTCTCTCTAGTTAACCCCTTATTAAGTACGTAAATTTCTTCTCTTCTTGGATCACATCAATTGCCGTGTCATAATCTTCTTTCATAGAAGATTACTATTACAGTTAAAAAGTAAGAACTTTGCCGTCACATAAAAAGCTAATTTTATTTCTGCTTATAATCTCAGGCTCAAATTTCTTCTTTCTTTTTCTGTAGTCGTTTCCCACGGTGTCGGCATGTGGATAGACAGTAAATCCGAATATTACGTCATTTGGTAATACCGTAAGTAGCTGAGATTATAGCTGAAGAATCGCTGAGGGAATTTGCAATTTTTGACAAGATCATGTGCAGAGGTATGATTAGTACGGAGTAATCTTCTTTGTGTTATCGGGTGAGAAATTGTATCAGTAACAACGCAAAACATATGGTTTCCGCATTAACTCTGAATAAACAATACAGCCTTTATATTTTCTTTAAATAAAAAAAAAAAACTCAAACAACACTACTAGAGTAAGAACTAGAGTAAAATAGAGTAAGAAACTGTCAACATTTTTACACGCACAGTAGGCCTAATGTTGTTTGTATAAATGTTGCATAGATTCATTGGGCACTCCATTACTTTAATTTTATTTTTTCAGTCATCAGTCTTTCGTTGAAGTGTTGAAATGTTGGTAGCAGAAGTTGATACAGCAGAGAAACCTGTAAATTAATTAAATATGTATACTATAACGGCTGCAAAAACTTGTTTTTTTTTTTTGCTGTCATCAGTTTTTCGAATGGCTTGATGCAAGCCTCCATCCCTTCCTATCTTGTGCTAACCTCTTCAATCTCTACATATCCCTTACAACCCACGTCCTCAATTATCTGCATCATATATTCTAATCTCTATCTTCTTCTACAGTTCTTACCTTCGACTGTTCCCTCCACTAACAAATTAATCAATCCAACATTTCTCAAAATATGACCAACCAGCCTGTCTCTTCTTTCTATAAGCTTCTTCCACGAACTCATCCATCATTTCCAAAACTCGTTCATTTCGTACTTTGTCTGTCCATTTAATTTTCTTCTGTAGCACATTTCAAATGCTTCAGTTTTCTTTCTTTCTGATATTCCTAAAAGTCCATTCTTCGCTACCATAAAGTGCTGTGCTTCACAAAAAATTATTTGTAAGTCCTAGATCAATATTTCAAACTAAAATATTGTTACTCTATATTAGTCAGAAAACAAACTCGGGAGTAAGATGGAAGCATGTAGATCTTATAACTCTTCTTCTACATTACAGTTCAATATCCTGGTACTTTGCTGGAGGTAAAGGGTGTGGCAAGATTTTCTTTCATAGGTAAGGGTAGGTAAAGATTGGAATAAGTTACTAAGTGAAATGAATAAATTACCAAAAACGCTGAAAGAATATAAAGCTGAAATTCGTAGAGGGCAAAAGTAGGCGGGTACAGGAAAGGAGAAGAATGAGTGTGTAGGGAAATTGTAACCAGGAGCGTGCGCTTCATCGCAATTAAATTGAACTAAGTTAAATTAAACACAATATCCCGGGCGCTTAACCTAACGAGAAGGCAGGTTGAACTGGCCAGGCAGTTTTAAGTCATTTACTCTGGTGACTGAGCAAAGTAGTCTCATAACCCCTTTCGTCAATAAGAATATAATGCAGAGCTCCTTCTTAGCAGAATTGAGGGACAGTTGAAGTTAATTAAGGTAAGGGGACTCCTCATTTTGATTAGTGGGTTGGGATGCAAGAAAAAATCGCAAATACTTCCATCTTACTCCCGAGTTTATTTTCTAGAATATAGAATATAGAGTAGCAATATTTTAGTTTCAAATATTGATCTAGGACGTAAAAATAACTTTTTAAAACTCAATGGAATTAAGTTTCCGAAATCAGCGAAAGTTTGCGATAGAACAGACTGAAAGCAGAAATAATCCACCACGCAAGAGTTAGTTACTCTTACACGTAACGTTTCTGTACGCAGAATAAATTAATTTGCTAAAACTTTAAACATTTCAACAATTGATTTTTTAATCGAGTTCATCTTTTGATTCGTTTACATAACTCAAATACAAAATTTATGATGAAAAAATAACAATCAGAAATATTTCGAAAACTTTCGAAAGAAAAAATATATTTTCAGGACATACTATTCCATTCTTTGAATTCTCTATCTGATGCTACATATGTTTTGGAAAAATATTCCAAGATTCAATTAAAAAAAAAACTCGTTTAGTTATTTTACTAAAACTAGAATCTTCACAAAGTTTAGCATAGCTTTTCTGTAATCTTCAGGAGAAAACATATTATTGTAAATTATGAATGAACTTCCGGGCGAGTATTTTTCGAAATAAATGAAGAATTAGGTGTTTACACCATTTTTTCGCCGAAAACTTATACAAATTGTGGAATAATAATAAAAAAAGTTTAAACATTGTCAGAGTCGGCAGATTGACAGCTTTTATTTGATACCCATGAAGACCTTCTAACATTTCTCTCAGCTCGTCACTGAACTTACTGTAACTAATTGTAACAGGTAATTACAGAACTATATGTGAAATCAATTACAGAGAAGATTAAAAACGATGAAAAAACGTTAGCTTATGCCAACTGAAAGAATCCGAAAGAAGGATTTGTTTACAAGTATTCAAGAAAAAAAAAGTCTGAAGACCAAGAACTAAACTGTGATGCAAAACAGAGTTTTTTAAGTTAGCTCTAGAAAGACGGAAAAAGAGAAAAATATTAAACATACATAGTCCTTTCCGTACACTAGTTGTAATGCAACAATTTTCTTTTTCATGGCTTAACGCCTCGTCGACGTCGAGGTCATTCGGTGGCAGAAAAAGACTGAGGATAAGGAATGGGAAGGAATTAGGCCATAGCCTTTTAAAGGAACCATAACGGCATTCGTCCTGGAGTGAATTGACAAAACCGTGGAATTCCAAATTTGGACTGGGATTCGAAAATGCGTCCTCCCGAACGCAAGACCAGAGCGTTATCGCTCACGCACTATCATCAGTGTATGTAGTGCAACAGAAGTAGCAACCAGACGTATATTAATTTCTAGTTGAAGCCTCGTGACTGTTTGTTCGCAGTCAATCTTTCCTCAGGCATCCATGAGATGCCGAGTTCATGCCATCAGAGACAGGTTTTATCTGGTTTCCCGAAATCAGTTCATGCGAATACTGGTATGGTTTCTTAATGTGGGCCACAACACGTTTCTCCAAGCTCCGGTCGTCGATTAAGAGTAAAAACAACAAACCGAATAGTAAACACGAGTGTGACAAAACTGACACGACGAATATACAGCCAAAAGCGGTCGTACCAGCTAACCGGATCTTTTGTTCAGTAACATTTACGATTAGATCTGAGCAATAAGGGAGAGTGCATAAACCACGTAGCTCCATTTTGGCCTCCTGTGAACCCCTCCCCCTCCCCCTTCTTCCCACGTAGCCCGGCGTCGGTTTTTGTCTCCACTTCCCCCTCCCCCCCCCCCCCACCCGCGTAACACGTAACTTTTTTCCACAAGACATTTTATACTGTTTTCTCTTGTCAGACTATCGTAAATTACATACGGGGATAATTAAATGACGGAAATAAATATTTAGATGCTTCTGTGTGCTCTGTATCTCATTTTAACTGTGACAAATAATATAAAAGAAAAGCTAGGTGACCTGACTCGGACCCCCCCATCCCCTCCCCCACCCCCACGTAGCCCAGCGTAGCTTTCCAGCCACCCCCTTCCCCCCCTAGACCGAGCCACGTAGTTTATGCACAATACCAACAGTAAATTAACTTTGTGCAACGATTCCCAACAAAGGCTTTAATTTAGTAGACAACATGTTCCCGCAGTCTCGTTATCAAGAAAGTTTCCACGTTGTTTTCTCTCAATGCGGCTAATAGAATTTTTCCGAGGATTGGAGGAACGGTGGATATTTTTGCTAAAGTAAATTTAGCTCTCAGAGCCGTTGGTTTTTTTTAGTTTTGTGTACACGAATATTCAAAATTTGAGTTGTATGTTGCTCGAGAAGGAGTGTCTAGATTTCTGGAAGTATCAATTACTATTAAGCTAAGTAATTTCAGTACTGAAAAGTTGAAAAAAAAATTAAAAAAATACACCGATATTTGAAAGTAAAGGATGTAAATTATTTCAGAGATCAAAGTATAACTATATCAGAAACACTGGAAGTTAATCCACACTGAATTCAAGGCGTGGTGAGGAAATGCAATTTTGATCCTCCTAGATTTGGTTTATTGGAGAACGCTACGAGATGGGATTTGGCTGAATTTTTTTATTTCAGCCATAGATTGTCATTTGTCGTAATGATAAATTTACAGACTGATGGAAGAAACTTTTATTGCTTATTTTGGTTTTATAGAGAGAAATAGATAACTTTCTTCTTACGTTTTTTTTTTTTTTTTTTATCCAAAGTCATCGAAAGAAGGAAAGTTATTGGTGTGCGCTAAGAATTATTAAATTATTAATAGTGTGAGGTAGGAAAGAGGTAACTGTGTCTATAAAATATGCCTATGTTTTGAAGTAAACAAGAAATGTGTTTTAAAAATTGTTTTCACTCATGTGTTTACGTGTTTTGTATACATGATTCTGATTTCGTCACTGTTGATTTTCTACACTTGAAAGTCGTCTTAACCCCTTTCGATTGAGGTTTTCTATGTAATTCTAGTGGGCCGACTTTATCGTTTAACATGGGCAACAAGGCAAAATTTCGGAAGATTGCCAGTTTGTGTTCCATTCGGGAACTAGTGGTTTCCGTGAAGTTTGGCGTATGTATTCTGGGTAAAAACACAAATGCATGTTGGACGAATGGATACTCTGCCGAAAGCGATTAAATACATTTAAAAAATTCAAATTCGTAGAATTACGCGGTTGATGTTACTCGCGTAGCCCTCTGAATGTTAACAGCTTCATCCGTAATAAGAGCTATGCACATTTATCCGATCAAACTTTGAATTTACGTGACTGAGATGAACAATAACAACAGCGAATAACTCACCGCTTGTAAACAATAATATGAAAGTCCTTTCGAGTTGAAAAGAAAACAATATCCACAGATTGTGGGTAATGTTATTGCTAGATGAAAGGGAAATTTTGTATTGGTTCAGCGTATTTAACGTTTACACTGACAAATCATTTTAGCGCATAATTGGCAATAACTATGGAGCTGTGGCTTATTTACAGGTAGGATATGAATTCAAGATTTTTTTTTCAATCACTGCTTTGGAGCATATGCACAGTAAGCATATCCCTACTCATATAATTCCTAATTCCACAATTTTTCATTTTAAATTCTTTCAATGTTTGAGATAAATTGCACAATATTTCCCTTTGTAATTTACCCCCTTACCTATATAAGAAAAGGACTTCCTTTTCTTGTATCTGAATTCAAGAGTTGGTTTATTGTCATGGTCAACTTGTTTGTACCCTGTACAACTTATAAACCTTCTACCAATGTCCATGCAAGACTCTTTCATTGCCAATATATGCAGCCAGCACTCTCTTCATACGCTTGCTGTCTCCCAATAACTCCCAAACCATCTCCATTATGATTATGTTCTATGACAATTTCCATCAATTTCTCTCCTTTGTATCCTCTTTAACATCTTTATTTTGATACTCATAACATATTTCTTACAGTACCCCACTATACTGTACTAATAGTGTAACCAGGGTTTTGTACCCCGATTCCCTCATTTCCCTGGTAAATCCCGTCATCACTCTCTCCCTATCACTCTTTCGACGTATGCTGCCCAATTTGATTTGACAGTTACAAGAACGGATCCCTTTACACATACGGACCCTGGATAGACAACTGTGCGAAGAGTTCTTACAGCTATCGAACCCACAGTGTTTTGAAATCAGATGTTGGGTTTGGCCAGCCACGGCGACGGCAAAGCAGTTTGGATGTTTCGTCACAGATGGCGCTGGCCGAGCGCCCAGCAGCGAAGTGAGCGAGGTATGCGGCAACTCTAAAACACACACACACAGCCACGGCCACTCACACACTGGCGAGCACTCACACGCACACACAGTAAAAAAGCCACCGTTGCCGAGTTCGCGCTCTGCGCCCCAGTGGTGGCAGCCAGTCGATCCGTGGTGTTTGTTTACCCGGGAGCCCGCCTCGATCGTGTCGCAACCGAGTGAAGTGTGTTCCCCCCCGCACAAAACGAGGGCTAGCGCCTCAGTTGACGCTAAGACTCCGCAGAGCGAGGTTCGGTCGACCAGGCCGCTCTTTACGAAAAAGTAGGCTGCGGCTGCGCGCTACGATCGTCATCTGCTTCTCCGCACGGCCGACGACACTGTTCCCATTCTGTGCCCTTCGAACAGCACCCGCCAGGCCCTACGAGAGTCATTCAAGTTACTTCATGGTTATGTTAATACGCGCATTCCATTCCCTCGGTATCTGAGCGCTGATTGGCTGGCGAACATGAGTTGAAGGTGACGTCACGCTTCTCATGATAATGAGGTATTCAATATGGCGGAGTAGCTAGATTGTGAGTTGCCAGTTGCTATACATTTGGATGGATTTAAGTGGTGAAATATGCCAAGGAGACGAAATGGAGAGATACCGCTGCCCGACGGATGGGATTTCGGAACGGATTACGACGGGAAAATCTACTTCATCGACCACAATAGCAAGAAAACGACGTGGATCGACCCGCGGGACAGGTAAGTTGACTTTAACCCTGCGGAGCCCCACGTCAAATCTCCGAATTCCTTAGATGTTTCTGCATGATCCAGCACGGTCGCATAGCGGACAGTTGGCGAAATTGTTCCTTGGCCATTTTCAGCTTAAGTTTTATTAATCTTTTCTAGTGTTACTGCTCTTGGTGCGCTTTTATATAATAACTACAAAAATTGGGATTAATTTCGTCTGGATTAAGCACATGTGCTGCCATCTCCATGGAAACACGCAGCTCGCGGCAATGCCAAATCTTGTGTGATATTGTACACAACTTTCAAAACGAAAGAATGCTTGACGTTCGAGAAACGTGTACAAAGAAGTATTTGATGAATGAAACAAAACAAACGTTCTGATTCGTATATTTTGACGTTCATAAACTACATTAATGCTTGCTTTCTCTGTCTTTGAAAATTACCCAGTACAATATATAACTTATGTAATCTAAGTTTCTTTTACTTAGCTCAAAAGTATCAGCACCATAGGAAGCATATTTCCGTCAAGCATCCTTTATTTGTAATAACAAAATACCAGATGTCTTGCTGGTGCAATTAAAAGTCTGTTCTTAATTGATAGTTCTTAAGAAATGGAAACAAATTACAAACGATTTTTAGCGATAGTACTGTTGTAAGTTGTATTTATACTTTACAGCGTTGTAGCGCGGTAAACAAAGAAGAAACTTTGAAGCCTTTCACTATGTATGTGTCCCGCAATAGCCACGCGTTTTGGAAGTTTCTGTGCTATTTTAGGACAGTTTCTCGGCTTACAGCTTTTAATGCCTACAGAAATACATATGTGAAAATTTCAGTCAACCTGAAGATAATTTCTCCAAAAGTACTAATTAACGGTGTGGAATCAAGAGCTCGATGCATAATACTGTGTCCCAATGAAATGTGTTTACATGTTCTTTAAATATTGCTTCTCATCATTTGTTCCTTATTTTCAATATGTGGTTTTTAAGTTATGGAAAGGTTTGAAACGCTGATTTTAAAGTAATTAATACATTGACACAACTAGACATGTTTGCCATACACCGAAGATGTATCCCTGCCCCTTTGTATTTTGTTTTCCTGTGCCTTTAGAAATGCTACCAAGAAGCGCTCGGTAGGTTTTGTTTTGACGGGTTTGTTTGTTTATATTCGTCATCCCCGTGCAGTTTCAGTGTCAAGGTCAGACCGGGCGCTGTCCAGCTAGAATTTGCAGTTGAATGGGGGCTGAAGTGGTGGGGATGAGTCTAGTTGACCCATTGTGCCTGTGGCAACTACCTGTCTGTCGCAACACGTGAAAATGAGGAGGGGAGAGGGGAAGTTTCGACAATAGCTGCAGGATTTATTGCCTCCCAAACCGGCCCTTAAAGGGTTCGTCCACTACAAGCTCCCTTTGTGGCGGCGATAACGTTCCTAATCGCTTGCTGGCTACTGTGTAAGGGAAAGTGAAGCTTTTCCCCTCGGGGCGACGGTATTGTAAAGGAAAGAGAGATAACGGCCTGTGATGTCTTGTCTTGTTGCTGTCGGTAAGTCAAAGGAGTCGCAACTGTTGTACCAGGTTACTGACACGATTGGAGTTCTGTGCTTACTCATTTGAGGAACATTGTGGGCTGTGGCACAAATATTAAAATAAATTTTATCAAACTCGTAGAATATGTTACTACGATAGAAGACGTAAAGATGGTCATCCCAATTATAAGTCGTTCAATGAGAATGCTGTTTACTCCTGAATAAATATTTTCAACAAGGTTATCTTGAAGGCCACCGTTTAGCAATTGCTGACTGATAAACACACTTGTGCAACATGACATTCGTTGTTCAAAGCTCTCAGTTATTTAGAAGTGTTTTAGCCGGAATGTTTTACAGTGAACTACACGTTTTTTCGCCAAACAGTTGTTTATTTTCCAAAACCTAATTTCCAATAACAAGTGGACCTCTTTTGATGACAAATCAAACTAATTGTTAATTACTCACTGTCACGAACGAAGTGTCAACTGATGATAATGTCATAAATATTAACATAATTACTGTAGAAACTTTTTAATCTAAAGAAAATCCTTCATTTTCTTATGACTAACCGTTTTCGTATTTTATACTTAGTAGATTACTGAAAATTTCAATGCTGGAGTATTGAATTAATCTTTGCAGCCTAATTAGTTCCTTTATAATCTCTGCAATGATAAATTTTATTCGCTGTGTTTTTCATGTTTCTTAATAAAAAAATATTTGATTCACACAAAATACATACATTAGTGTTCTTATATTGAAGGATTTAAATTATTGCTAATTGAATGAAGAACTTTATAGAGCTTAGCAACTCAAAATACCTATCGACTGCTTTAGAGAAAAGTAAATGTTGTTTCTTTGTGCCAGTACTGTTTTATGTTTAACCACATCTTCTGCATTTCACTACATAAAATTATTCTAATGTAAATACAACACACTATTTAAGTAGAAAATCATTTTTCAAGAAACTTGAGAGCAATGTTTTGTACCACATTTCTGAAAAATAATATAATAAAATTGTTAATATTGCAAGCCAGATACTTTCTACTTGGAAATAGCGTTCAGGTTGAAAAACATTCACTCTTTCAAATGAACTAATTGTAAGCGCGTTGTAATTTCGGAGTATAGCTGTTTTGCTTCCCACAGAGTTCGTTTTTTTTATGAGTTAATAGCTACAGCTGAGCCAACACCGTCGGAGAAATATGAGTTCGTTAAATAAGCGTTCAGTATTAAAAATTCACTTAAAATACTCTGCTATAAACTACCCAAATGTATTTGAGCCAGATTGGAACCAAATGTTTGGTTCAGGCCTGTACTGAAGTTTTCTAAATCCCACCGCATCATAGAGACACAAGTATTCACGCGTATTGTATTAGGGACGCAGTCAGCACGTCTAGTAAATTTTAATATTACAACAGCTGTAATATCGAATTCTGTCACACCGTATTATCAAAGTAGGTCAATATGTTAGTGATAAAAAATTTAAACCAAAAAATCTATTCAAAACTCAAGGTGTGTGTACACTATGATAAAAGAAGATCACTTATTGTTAACGATAAAATAGGATAAGCAATCATTCTCTTTCATTGTGTGTTGAATGTTTGTCTTAGGTCTATGCCCTGTATATTCCCATAGGTACTTTGTTTCTTGAAGGCCATAAACTGGTTAGGTTTTTTAAAAAACCTACTTAGCTATAGGGCCTACTGTTCAGGATTTGTGACCATAGTTCAGGATTTTGGTTATTGCCATTAGCCGGATTGTTTGTTTACTTACTGAAGTTTAGCCACATTTTCTATTAATTCTTTTCAATAAATATAAAATGTATTAAATTGATACAAGTTTACTATTAACGATTGTTCCTATTAATTACCACCACAACTGTTGTGCAAATTGTTTTAAAGAAAGATCTTCGGGTCCCCTTGTAGTTCAGGGATACTATTTGTTTTTGGTATCAAGGAATTACCTTAAACTGAGGTTGCTTTCCAACTGTTCGGTTATTTGATAAGTTCTTTCTTTACCAGTCTGTTGATAACCACTAAAATTTTAAATGTAAAATCAACTTTTCGATTTAACCATTGTGCATATTTCGCTCAGACAGTAACGAAAGTAATCACAAAAATCAGAAAACTAATAACTGCTGCTTGGACTGTCAGCGATAATTATTGATAGTCAACATTTAACATTAGCATACAATATTTTTTCTGTTATTGTTTTCCTTATAAGGTTAGAGCGAGTTAATTAAATGGGATAGAACGCGTGATAAATAACAGGAAGGAAATCCATCATGGTCTTCATAAATGAACTATCCGCACATTCACGTGACGTCATTTTCGTCAACCCCAAAATGATAAAATCTGGATAAATTGTCTTAGAAACTTACTCGTATTTTCCATAATGCACGACGGAATGGCGGTAGAACATCATACTGATACATACTTGCTCAGAAGAGTAACGGATATTCAACGAAGGAAAACACCAACTAAATATCTGACTTCAATATTTAGAGAGTGCTACAGGACTTCAATCGAGTCCCATTCGGATGCAGTCAAACATCGTAAAAACATATGCAGGGAGAATTTGTTTCATGGTGTACCAGAGGAGTAAATGTATTTGGCGTAGACGTGAAAAATGTATAGGTTTTGTTGCTTAGCATCTAACGTTAATCTAATCAGCATCAACTATATTCACTATTTCACAGGTATTTGTCGCTTATGTCACTCCTTGCGGTGACAAAACTGTTGGAACTGACCGAATGAGTTCTTCTACACAACCAATGCTTTTCTGACGAAAAAAATTGAAGTCCTTCAGACCTCTTATGCATTGTGCGTCATAAATGAAAAATATACTACGGTATTATATTTCTCATCTACAACACACGATAAATGCAAATGAGGAAGTAAATGGTTCTTGTGCGGCATATTCGTTTGCAATCTGCAGTTCGCAAAGAGAGGAGTGGTCGCAAACTAAAATCACTTTCATATTGACTTACTTTTTTTTTTTTAAAAAAAAAAAAAAGAAGCAATTCTGGTTTCTGTTAAAAATGATGAACCGCACAAAATACGCCCTTGTAACTTTCGAGCCTCATTGGTAATGCGATGTTGTCAGTATTTTCTGCGAGAGAAAAGGTCTAGAGGAATTCTAATTTTTTAATTTTAATTTAGAGCCTGATAGATGAAACCAATGCGTGAATCGGTAAGACAGTAAGAAGCGCGGGAACAATACTGCACTGCTGATGGAGTTAAGCTTTCAAAGATAGCAGGAGAGAAAGGAGAAATAATTGAATGTGGTAGAAAATTGGTGTGTTTGAATATTAAATACAAAAGCTGCGGAAAATTTTTTTCTTGTCTAGTGAAAAGGAGAAAGATTTTACTGAAAAATAATAGTATATTCTTAACAAATTATGATTCAAGTTTTAAGGACGTATATTATGCCACATCATAGAAAAAAGGTGTAAATTGTTATGAGATATAACGTTATTAATTTGCACAGACTGCGTAGCGAATTTGTGTGTGTGTGTGTGTGTGTGTGTGTGTGTGTGTGTGTGTGTGTGTGTGTGTGTGTGTGTGTGTGTGTGTGTGCATGCTTGCTTGCCAAGAAGAGAAAAAGAGAGATGAATAATGATGGCAGTAATCCAAAGCTGATGTGGCGAATAATGAGCAGAAGACTGCTGGATAGCTGTACCGATTGGTCAGATTACACACACACACATTGCACACTTACCAAGAGGCTCTCTCCTTAGGTTAGATGTTTTGACGAACTGGGAGAATGATAGCGAGCACAGTATAGATGGCAGCAGGTCGACCTTGCCCCGCGCACATGAAGTATGAGGTCGACGCGCTCGGCAGGGAGACCAAAGGAATGTGCGCGCCAGGCTGAAGTGCCGCGCGAGCCACCAAAGCACTTCCCTGACGACCACATTCCTCGTCAGGAGTCTGTACTCTCAGTAACGCAGTGCATAGTATCCTATATCAATCATGCACTGTCTCCATTTAGAGAAATTCCTGGGTCTTCAGGATCTGAGCGCATTCGACTGTTCTCAGTACTGTATTCACCATCTGATGCAGAAACATGTGGCTAGAAAGAGACAAATGATAATGTATGAATTTTAATATCCCTATTACACTTCTGCTAATGAGGTCCCGTCCCACCCCGCCTCCGTTACAAGAGATCATGGGAACGCGACTTAACAAATATGTGGTGGAGACATTGATCCTGATAAAGATGGACTGAAAAGACACGAAAGGGATACAAAGTTTAGGAAAACGCCTAACAGAAAGACTCAAAGTTAGGGGGATGGTATTAAGAGATATGTTGTAAGCAGAGGAAGTAAGGAAACGTCCATAAACTACGTGGTTCGTCTAGGCGCGGGGGGTTGTCTGGAATTAAGCTACGCTGGGCTACGCGGAAGGGTTGGGGGTTCCTAGTCAAGCGACGTAGCTTTTTATTCATATTGTTTGTGACAGTTGAAATAAGGTGGAGAGCAAACAACAGCATCTGAATATTTATTTCCGTCAGTTAATTATCTCCGTATGTAATTTACGATATTCTGACAAGAGAAAACAGTACACAGTGTCTTCTGGAATCAATAGGGAAATAAGCTACGTGCCACGCGTGGGGAAGGGGGGGTGGAGGCAAAAGCCACTTTGGGCTACGTGGGGGGAAAGGGGGGTTCTCTGGAGGCAAAACTGGAACTACGTGGTTTACGGACGCTCCCTAACTGTCGAGATAGTGGGGGAGAACCTTGAACATATGAAGACTCAAGCTAGACGTAGTGAACTCATTATTTCTTGTTGCTGACTGAGAAACTAATATGAAATTGTCTAGGTCAATGAGGTATAGTAGAAGCTATGGTGCAATATTCTTTTACCAGTTTGGCAAATGTTTAATGTAAATCAAAAGTTACAAATCCTTTCAAGTTTTGTTCTTGAACTCCTCGGTCAAATTGAATACTGATTGGGTCTTCTTGGGGTGGGCGAGCGGTAACACTTTGGCGTCGCATTCGGTAGGACGTGGATTCGAATCCCCATCCGGCCATCCAGATTTGGATTTTCTATGGTTTACCCAAATCACCGGATGGAGCCGCATCGATTTGTTAAGACCTAACGAATAGGCCGCCGTGCTGTGGACTTCATCAGAGGACTACCTCTGATGAAGTCCACAGCAACGTTAGGTTTCAACAAATCGACGCGGATTTACCCGGATAATCAAGATAATACTTACGACGACCGCGGAAGCCTGCGCAATTATTTGAATGCTGAGATGGTTCCCTTAAAAAGTCTTGGCCGAATTCCTTCTCGTACCTTGCTTCCAGTCCTTTCCCGCATCTAAGAACGTCGACGAGGCAGAAATCCATAAGCAAAAAAGAAAGTTATAGCAATTTAGATTTCTTTTTTGTTGTATGTCTCAACACTTCGTTAACAGTGAGGTCATTAGGGTCAGGTTAGTAGTGCTGCCAGGAACGGCATTTTCCTGGAGCGTTTTCTGGAAATTATGAAAAATCAAAAGTTGAAAGGCTAACTCTTGGATTGGTCCAGAATCCTCTCGAAGGACAGGTTGCAATGTTATTGAATTTGCTACATTTTTTTTTATCGTTACCTTTAAGTTAAGCCTTTAAACCAGGGGTGGCCAACCCAAATGATCTTGCGGGCCACTTTGGAAATGCGTCATAACTCCGCGGGCCGCATATAAAATTATATATCCCTGTATTAGGTTTAGACTTTAGACCCAATATAGACAGTTTTTTGAAGTGAAAAATTGAAGTATAATGTGTTATTATTATTGTGTTTAGTATTATTCTTGCATATAAACAAAGATAATATTATAATAATAATGATACTAAACACACATTTTAAAGAAATACATAATACTAAAAATGATACATAAAAATTATATAAAATGTAAATGAAATAAATTTTGAAAATATGGACGCACAAATAATGTAATTTTTAATACATTGGTGTTCACTTCTTTGGGCATTGTAAAATAAATATATTTTGTAAAAGTGTGAAGAATCTCGTGGGCTGGAAAATTATTCAAGGCGGGTCACATGCGGCCACCCCTACTTTAAACGATTGAACTGAAGATCAGAAGTAGTTAAGATTTTACATTTATTCTTATGGTTGTTCATGGTAGAACTTTGTGATTATATCCACAAGGTTGTATTACAGCCTACTAGGCATCCCAAATGTTGAATTTGATATCAGTTGCTATTTTTTCTGGTCGTTGTAGTATTTACTTCCCCAGAAGTACACGTATCGTATGTTACTTAAAGTCGAGGTCGTTCTCCTTATAAAACAATGGGTAAAATGTTTGTACACACTCGCCACTATATAATGTTCCGCATGATGTTGTTGGGCGAGATGCTTTCGGCCAACTTGGTAGCGAAGGATCGTGTTTACCGTGGAATGAAGGCCTTATCTGCGAGTCGCTGTGGAATGCGCCGGTTTCACAAGAGGAAGCCGGAGAAAGTCTGCTGGTAGCTGGCTGTACGGTTGGCCCTCGTGCCGTATTGATTCCGGAGGTCATTGACGCTGTCATATGACACGGTAAATATTTGGGGAACGTTCTGCGAAGTGAAAGTGTTGGGTCAAGACATTTAAGCTGAACGTTCGGATCGGCTGACCAGGCTCGCTCGTCCTGTTGTCTAGAGCCGCCGAGCGTGATTCTGGTCACAGCACCTCGAATTCAGTGCTGACGTGTCGTGAGACAGCAAAAGTCATTACGATTCCAGAAGTATTTTATTCCAATGCTCATTGGAATTCAAACAACCATTTTTTCTTGCAGTTTCATTTTTCTTTTAAATTTGAATACGATGCCACATAGCCATCAAAGCCGTTGTATTTCATTCAACAGAGACCTATGTGTGTCACAAATACTGTTCGCCCGTTTATTATTGTGTCCAACTTAGTAATGTATATATCGTGTAGTATTTTGTTGATGTTGGTGCGAGCTCTTTTTTGTCTACTCGAAGGTTGGAAAATTAATTTTGCATTTATGCGTATGCAAAATAAAATTAATTCTCAAAGAATTTTTTTAAAAAAATATAATACTCCCGCAACGCGTACTCTCACTCATTTTTAGTTTCTACTTATCAGACAGATACTGTTATACGGTTTATATTGTTCCTATTTTTTTCTGTTAATAGAATTATTAAACTGCATCTAAACATCTTGAGGGTAATTAATGTGTCCGGCATGACTAATAGTTCAGTTAAGAGAAGGAAAAAATAAATATTTATCTTGATATCCTTCTGTAGAGAACAGTAGCTGTTTACCTGTAAAGATAGCAATGTTTGGAATGTTTTCCTTAGTTACAATTTGATGGAATACACTGATTACCAACACATACTGTCGCGTCTGTTTATTCCCATCCTCCATAGCCATTACGACCCAAGATTTCACATATCCATTAAAATAATTAAACTGAAATTTAAAATATTTTGGAAAAAATTAGTTTCGGGACACTTCGTCGACGTCGAGTTCATTATAGACGGGAAAGGATTAGGGACATGGAATGAGTAGAAATTCGGCCACGGTTTTTTGAAGGAACCATCCAGGTATTCGCCTAGGGTGATTTCGGGAAATCATGAAAAACTAAAATTTGGATGGCCGGATGAGGATTCGTCTTGCCGGAAATGAGCGCAGAGCGTGGTCCCTGTCAATAAGCTACAGCGAAGGAATTCAATTTTTTAAATTTGTTCTGTCTTGTCTGTTTTGATGAACGGAATTCACGCAAAAATTACTACTCTGATTTCGAAGTTTTGAATAATGTTCAGCCCATAGTTCCGTCAACAAATTGGGCATATTTCATTTTGATATGACGCCAAAAACTTGAGAAATTCAAGACCGAGCGTGGTGGGTGACGGGTCAGCACTCTGGCCTCGCATTCGGGAGGACGCCGCTTCGAATACCCGTTTGGGCATCCGGGTTTTCCATAGTTTCCAGGCGAATGCCTGGATGCTTCCTTCAAAAGACCATGGCCGAATTCCTTCCCATTTCTTATCCCCAATCCCATGCCGCCTCTGATGATTTCGACGTCGACGAGGAGTAAAGCCATAAGGTTAAAAAAATTAAAAAATTAAGAGCCTCCAGATAAGTATCTATTTTTCATAGACCACGATTCACGCAAAAACTACCTCTCGGATATTGATGGAGATTCAGATACAGTCCCGGTCGTAAAATAGGCTACTTTTCATTTTTTTACTTCGTCAAAAAGCTGCGAAAGTAAAAGTGTCCACAAATTAGTCTCAATTTTTCGTTGAACGTGATTTACCCAAAAACTAGTGGTAGGATATCGAACAATGCTCAACCCGTGATCGCAGGGTATTTCATTTAGATCTGAGGCCAAAAATCTGGAAATTAAGAGAAAAGTTTCTGCAAGTTAGCATCCATTTAAAGGTTTGTTGCTTCCACGTTAAATTATAGCTTCCCGTTACGTTGTAGGAGGAAAGCTTAGATGGTTATGAAGAAAAATAATTGATCAGCCTGTATGTGTATCTGTTACTACATCATTGAGATCACACAAACTTATCATTATTTATTCACAGTTACACTAAAAAAATAAATAAATTCCAGCCCCCGTAAGTAGATGGATAGTGAAGGCTACTAGAAAAAGGATGATTTACTATCGCTTTTTACCGATCTTTATAAACGGCGCTAGGCTTTTTTTTTATTCTGATTGCAATATCATCAACAGTTGTTTTAATTTATTCCTAAAAGACTTCTCCCCGTTGTATTTCTCACAACATTTGCGGCATTATGCGTTCACTGCAAATAAGTAGTTCAAATCGTTCGCGCGATTTTATAACCCTTTGCAAAACAAGAAATAAAAACAAGTGAAATAAGTTAGGGGCAACAGCTAGTTCTAAATATATTTCTTCATATAAGTCACAGCGTTTCTCAACCTTCATCAACCCGACGAGCAGTAAGAAGTCAAAAATGATTTTGCAGAGCACTAACTTATATGCGCATAATATTTTACCTCTGAACCAACCCTACCAATGTTTATCGACTTATACCGCGACCCCTTAAAATCTGTATTTCATTAAGGCGCTCCCTCACCTAAAGGTCATTAAATTAACCCTAAAAGCAACTCTTTGATGCCGACTGGAAACGTATTTAGTCAATAGACTACTATAGTAACAATGCGCGAGATCCTCATAGTCTGGAAATACCAGATGTTTGCTGGTCGTTGAAATTTTCATGGCTTTTAGAAAGTTTGGCTTACCTCTTATTCTCGGTTTTAGCATTATACTCCGCGAATACGGTATCCATTGTAAGTGAACAATTTTTACTAATTGTGATATCTTCATTTCAATTAGAATCAATAACTTTCGACTGTTCCATCCACAAACTATCGGATTCCTTATTTCTTAAAGTGTGATACGCTTCACTGCCTCTTCTATATGTTGGACTCTTCCACACATTAAAAAATAGGTTCAGTACATAGTTAATTCTCAAATGCTTCAGATTTCCTTCTTTTTTTGGCATTCTTGAACTATACACCTCGCCTGTACAAAGTGTTGTACGCCATACGTACTGTTTAGGAAAGTTCCATCTTAAGTCCTTGGTAATGTTTCAAAACTAAAAGATTTCTCTTTTTAAAGTAGATTCTCTTTGCTTTTTGAGATCGTTCTTGTTACTTAAATAACAGAAGGTTATGAAATTACTGCATACATGTAGTATGGTTGACTCTGAAATATCTTTTCAGCAATTATTTTAGTTCTTGGAGTGTTTTATTTTTGGTAGTGGTACTGTTTCCTTGGAGGTAACGTCAGAAGTCAGGTCCCTTTACACTCTGCTATGTGGCATACTCAGTGCTCGTTAGTCGCCGCAGGCAAAAAAAAGAACAGGTGGTACGCGCACAAGGACATTGTGCGGTTTAGCGGCTTTGGAGGTTACGAGCCTCGCATTCCACAGACCTTTCTGATTGGAGGCCTCACAGTTCCCATCTCACATATCCAGGGTCTGATGCATTTCATTAAATTCGTCGAATTAATTGTTCCAGCCGTTGTTGGAGCAATATCGTGGGTTGTTGAGAGCATATTTAATTGTTATCGTTTCAAACAAACACCAATAAAAACAGCCCCTGGGCAAAGGGATAAATCTTTTAGTTTGAAACGAAGATTTTAAACTCAGATTGAACCCTCCATAATTATATGTATGGAATACAGCGTTTCATAGAAGTGAATCTTGGAACTTGGCAAAACCATTAAAAAAAAAATGAAGCATGCGGAATGCATTGCTGCAGATTGATGTTTAAAATCAAATGAACAGATAACATACGAAATGAATCTGGAAATGATGCGGATGTCATATCAGGTTTGTGTCTTACTATTCCATACTGAATAAAGGCTTTGTTACGATCTCGTTTTGGAGGATTCGGATTCGGCCAGGCCATATTTTTACTATGCATTCTGAAAATCAAGGATCTGTGAAGATATTTTTAGAGCATGATCTTGGAAGCGGTGCAGCAGTCGATTTAACTAAATGTGGAGTAAAATCGTTAAAATCGTTAAGATGTTTTCTTACCTTACTCGAGGTATCAATCAACTTCGTAACAGACAATTGCCAGTATTAACCTGCTGCGTTAGTGGTTAATCAACTTCTCAAGTGCAGTTCCATCAGGGCTTGATCTCACGTTGCAAGCAGTTTGTACTCAGATCTGGAAAAATTACCATTTTTAAACATTTAATTTACTGGTGCTATCTCGAAAGTTTGTCAACAGTTGAATATATATACGTGAGTGGGTGTGATTTAGGAACTTTCTGTGTATTTATTTTGAAATATGACCCTTTGAAAATTCAAGTTATATAATTGTGTGTTTGGAATATATTTTTTAGACAGAGTAGAAAGTTTCATCCAGCTCAGATTGTGTCAGTTGATGTTCCATCCCAATGACAATAAACACCACGAAGTAGTACATTCGTACCGAGCGTGGTGGGTGAGCGGTTAACGTTCTGGCCTCGTATTTGGGAGGACGCCGGTTCGAATCCACGTCCGGGCATCCTGATTTGGGTTTTCCATGGTTTCCCCCAAATCACTCCAGGCGAATACCGGGATGCTTAGCCGTCGACGAGGCGTAAAGCCGTAAATTCAAAAAGTAAATTCGTAAATTGTAAAGTGTGTATATAAACCAGAAGAAGAGCTTACGTGCAATAGACTGATATTTCCTTGTCATATGTTTTCTTTCTTTGTGGATTAGGTCGTCTAGCATGTTAAGGTCCCTCAAACCACCTCTTTCTTGGTCTTCGAATATCTCTTCTACGCGTAGACTTCATAACAGTTTTGGCAGGCATTTACCAATCTTTCTTAATACAATATTTTTATTCTTTTACTTTGTCGTTTATAGTAAAAATCTCTAATTGCTGCCTTACTTCATTGCGAATTTGGTCGGCATTTCTACACCCTACAGTACTTCTCAGTAACTTCATTTCTTTGATTTGTATTCGTAGGGTATCTTTCCATCAGTTTTTATCCAATATCATTTTAATCATTCCACTTTTCATCGTTGAAAAACTGTGTGGCTCATATATATGAGTCCCACATAGTTTTCCTATATATATATATATGCTGTAGTCATCTGTTACAATGCATTCCGGTTATTTAAATGCTTTCTGTCTTGGAAAGATTTTACCGAATTCTGGCATCATCTACTTCTAAAATCCTGGAAGGACGTCGATACTCGCGTCATCTTCTGTGCTGGAAACTGCATCAGATGAATATATCGGCATGTTTTCTGAGTAGGTTCCCGCTGTTTCTCTAGCCAGCAAGGATAAATTCCTTCAGTAGCCACCAGGCCTTGAGACGCTGGGGTTTCGACGTCAGTCAAGTTCAGCTTCTCAGAAATCGCAGCCGTTTTGTTTCCTCCGCGTGTAAAGGTCATGCAAAAAGATGAAGCTTAACTTCCCCGAGGGCTTAACTGACGTAGCTAAGGCTCTGCATTCCGTTCCATGGCCTCAGTAAAAGAATCGAGATGGTATGGTCAACAACAATATCCCGCTGCCGTTTCACTCTCCCAGGAATTTGTTTTCTGTGTTTCAGTGCCTGGTGCATTTGAAATCAAGAAATTAAGACAGGGAAAAAAGGCAACTGTTGCTTTTGTCTAATCCGAATCACTCACTAGCATGTACTATCGAGGATTTCTTTTCTTTTCTAAAAAGAAAGAAAAAAAACAAGCTTTTGCATCACAGGTCAAATGCCGGGAATAATGCATTCTTCTATATATTCACCTACATGTAAAGCCATTTAAAGGTTCTTGCATAGAAGTAACGGGTAAAATGTGTTAAATCTCCATAGATGAGTGAAGCCAAATTATCGAGCTTGTTGACAAAAAAAAGATTATCAGAAAGAGGAGATAAACTTCCGAATGAATAAAATAACAGGTTATGGAATATCGTACCTTCAATATTGAGGACAAAAAAAAAAAAAAGAATCGCGAGAAAGAATCGCTGATCATAACTTAATTGGTTGTTGTGTTTGGCATCATTAGTGATGCAAATGTTGGTCATTCAACAAACGATTATAGAAATACAAGGAACTATAATTATTTGTCTCACTGATTCAACTGTTCCTAGAGAAAGGACGGCAGCTGAAGATAATAACATTATTAAAGTCGAAAGTGATATATTGTTATTATGTCATTAAACTTCGCCTACAATCTATAATCGCCTTTCATACACTAAAAAAAAATAATAATAATAATTTCTGTGTAACACTCAACCAAAAGAATTTTAATTTCAAACATACTATGCAAAACTAATTTTTTTTAAGTCGGTAGTATTGTCGGTATTTATATCTTTTTGTGATAAAAAATTAATTCGCGCTGGTGATAGAGTTTCGATTTACCTCTTGCACCGCCTCCTTTGTGGCTGTACCTACAATTTAACATGCAATCCGAACTACGGAGCTTCCTAGCGTATTTAAAAAAGAGCAATGCCCTGTATCTTCTAAACCGAGCTTCCTAGCCACTAGACAAGGAGATCGGTAATTTTATCATCATTGTATCCTTCATGTATATCAGGTATTTTGTTGTAATATCGAGTTCTTGTTACTGTTCTAATTATAACCCGTGTTTTGGGATTTAAGCTTAAAAGCTACACTCGCAGTTGCCACGTGTTGAAATTAAACATCATCTTTGATTAGGGTTACCAGACGTCTCCGTTCTAGGTACAGTCCCCATGTTTATCACTCTGTCCCCACAACGCCCCCGAATTTTTATCCTTGTCCCCTAATACCGTTTTGTTTTTAATCAAGCGAGAATTTTTGATAAGCCCTGATTGGATAATGAATTACTTCAAAGAAAGAAATACGAAGTCGACTTCTTCCCATATACCTACCGAGGAATAAAAGAAAATACAAAGGTGCTGCACCTTGGACACAATATCTTTACAAAACATCTAAATACACTTTACCACCTGAGCAAAGCAGTCCATTCGATTGTTTTATCCATTTAAGTGCTTGACAATGAAAATATAACATAGAACATTCCACTGACACCAGCATACTTGGCATGATTTGTATTAACAATATCTTTGGCATGTCTACTTGTTATTTGCAGCTATCCTATATGTGATCTCTTTGGAATTAGTAGAAAGTTCAAAACTGATAATATCTAGAAACAGTTCAAGCAGTATTGGCCATATTCACAAACTTTTTCTTGAGATGCCAACAGATTTAAGGCAAGCTCGGATCTAGATAAGATCGTCCCATGAAGGTTCATTCCTCTGAGAAATATTACTGATAACAAGTTGGATGTAAAATAAGTTACCATATCATTGAAAATACGAAATTTATAACAATTTTAAATATGTTTTTTTTTAGTTAACCTAACCTTTAATCATATGACTTACGACAGTGGAATGTGTCGAAAGCGTACCCGGATTTGGTGGAAAAATTCTGGTTAGCCTAGCTTTGATACGAAGCTGTCATGCTAGCAAGTGCAGACAGCCGGATAATCAACGGGGTACGTCATAAGCGCTGACTACTTGAACATTTGCCCTCCAAATGACACTGAAGCTCCGTCCTTTCCGGGAACTCGTGGGAAACGTCTCACCAGCTCGTCTGCACTCGTTTTTTCGTCTCCCCTCCTTCCCCTTGCTCTTGTTTGTTTAGACTTCTCGGCAACATTGTGCTTCATTTTTCTCTGTATCGTTGCAGTCGATGTGAACCTCTTCCTGGGGCGGACAGAGCCTGTCTTTGTGTAAGCGTGAGCGAGGTTCCGCGTGGAATTATATTGGCAGCTGCCGAGTGGCATTTTAGATCTGGCGTCGGGTCTGTCGGATTCCCCCGCATTACGGCCGCTATAAATAGGCTATCGCGTTGGCTTTTTACGGTTATGGCTTCGGTAATGAACGCCGGCCGCTGTGCGCTGGAATTCCTTCTGTAGACGTAAGGCCTCGTAAACAAACAGCATACCACCACAGAAACTGCCTGGCTGAATACCGCGTTCAAAAGCAATCCGATCCAAAATTGTGCTCAGGTAATACTCATTGTCAGTGTCTTTAATAATAGATATTCTCAGACTTCAGTCGTACTATACCAACGGTTCATAAATATGGGCCATTTCCTTTCTTCTGAGTATCAAATGTTTCCTCCGAAGGCCAATCAAATGAAATGGGTGTAGGTGTAGTTTAACGATCTTGTGATTTATAAGATTGGTTCCCAAAGGAATTTAGGACTAAATAAATTTCCTTTGTAAGGGTGCGTAGAAAACAGGACAGCTAAAAGAAAAGTCCCCAAAACTACGAGTTCGTCTGCAAAAGAGGGGGAAAGGGAGGTGTGCGTCGAGATTTCGCCTCACCGTAAGGGGGAGGGAGGAGGGTCCGACCAGATCTCACCAGAAGTGGGGGGTTCGGATTTCCGAAAAACACCCCTAAAGACTTCACAGGAAAAACATTAAATCCCCTGAGCCCTAGGGAGGAATCGAAGCAGCGACCCTCACAGCGTGAGGCTGTCACGTTAATCATTAGTGGTGATTCCAGAGTTTTTTATTATTTTTATTTTATTGTTTTTTCTTCCATTTTACTTAGTTTTTATCCTGTTATACAGTTTTATAGGCGGACAGTACACAAATATTCCGTTTTATTCTGTTTTTATGGCTTCTGCTGGAAATTTTTAATAATTGTATTTAAGTCCCGGACACTGGCTAACTTTTTCTTACATTTCAAACACACAAATACTCTTTTTAACCAATTAAAACGTCCAATATTGTTTTTTGGGGCAGTGAATGTTCTTTAAGTTTATATGTAACCACAGTTTTCTGTCTTAATGTAAATAGTAATAAAACAGAAATATTCCTGAATAATTCTTAGCAAACATGATTTAAAAGGAAATATTTAAGCCGTTTTACCAGAAAGACTGTTGTCAGGGAGGTCAGCTGCTCAACTTTTATTCTTCGCCTTGCTACAGGAAACATTGTAACAAATAAATGTCACACAGTAGCGTGTACAAAGGGCAATCGCTTCATATAATATATTATAATTTCTTATTTACGTATCACAAAACGCTATACACTTGATGGGTGATACGAAAAAGAATGCAGCACGGAATGATTTTTATTTTTATCTTTGCGGTACAAAACAAGTTTTAGAGGTATGTTGTTTACGATTGCTGGCGCTAAAAGCAGCGATAGACGCAAATCAGACGTCTGTTTATTAATGTGCCTAATGATCGCTTCAGTCTGGTTTCCGTAGTAGGAATACTCGGGTCAGTTTCGATAACCGGTTTATGTTAAGATGCGTACTCCACGGCCCTGCGTCTCGTATGTACCAGTTACGAGATGCGGCCAATCAGTAAACTACTGTAGTAACCTAGTATCCTATTTGAAGGCGAGGAAAAGTAGCTTTCACTCGGCAATTCTGCCGAAGCTTTTTTATTTTCTTCTTCGGGGACTGCACATACGCTTTCGAATTAACTGCGCTTCTTGTTTGTCCCCAGTGAAGACTAACATTTGCCAGTGACAGATGGAGTTACTGCGCTATTGGCAGCGAGAGTAACACTTTAGCGTCTTCCCCAATGACCCATTTCTTTAAGGTAGCGTGACAGTGCACAAAACGCTCATAACCTACCGCGCAGCGTAGACACTCTACTTTATCAGTCATGCCCTCCGATAGCAGGTTGAGGTTACTGTCCTTCCTTCCACTCATATCGGGCTTTCGATTCTTCTGTTTCTACTCCTATTTCAACATGATCTCTTTCAACATATTCACTACAAATGATACATGTACTTTAGTTTTTGTTTTCTTCTGTTGTACTTTTCTTTACTGTTCCATCTACTAACAAATTAACTAACCATTCATACCAATAGATCAGTGGTTCCCAACGGGGGCGTACAGCCGATTGGTCCGTCTCCCCCCTGCTTTCCAGTATTATATTCGACATTAAGAACTGTTTCAAAGAAAATTTTTAATCACATTCCCATGCTAAAAGAGGATTAAGGGCAGTTAGCATTTTATTAACTAAGAAAATAAACAGATTTAAGATCGCAGATAGTAATAATTCCATGGGGTCGTAATGACCCTGCGACAGGGTTTCTATCGGCTGCGCATTCCTTCCTTGTCGTAGCCGCCTGAACCTAACCCGGCAATCCTGCTGGGTACAGAGGACCTACAGTTTTTAACGTGGAATCCGAACCACGGAAGCGTTCTGGCGTACTTCACATTACATAGCAAGCTGTGCTAGAGGTGAAGGCCGGGTTAAGTGCCTATGAAAATCCCCGCCGAAACGGGTTCGAACCGAGGACCTCCTTAACCACTGAGCCACCAGGCCGCTCAGACTGCAGGTGATAATTAAGGCACCAAATCTGAAAAAAAAATAATGTCACTACACCGAGCTCAGCCTTTTAGTTACTATTTTTTTCATAATATGAATTTGTTAGTCAAATTTACTAAACAACGCATCAACATTGGTAATATCTTTTAATAAAGTAAGTTTAGAAATCTGTCACTGCTTTTCTATATATGATATTGAACACTTCACGTAAGAGGGCAGCCATCGAATCACTGATTCAAAAAGTGGGCTAAGAGCCAAAAAGTATCAGCACTATGGGTTGCATTATTTATTGCAAAAAGGAGACTCGGTGTATTTCTTTTTCCTAAAAGGAGCGGTAAGTATTTTTTTTTTTTCTAAAAGTGGCTGATAGGCCAAAAAAAGATTGGAAACCTACGAGCCTTTTCGCAGATATTCCTTCTTCACTCCTCCTCCTCCTTCTTCGGCATCTTACTCAACATTTTTGGGTCGGCTGCCTTCGGTTAGTTTTACTCATCGTTGGTATGGCCAAATTCGGAGCTGTGGTTTTCCTGCCGCACGCCCTCGCTGACGCCAAGCATTGTATACCTACCGCCAGGTCGTACTGAGTACTGATGGGGGAAGTGAAGTGTTGTCTGTGAAACGTGTAACCACGTTCTGTGTGTGATAAGGATATTTTTTGTTTGTGAAATGTGTAGTTCATCAGCCGGAGACTGGGGAAGGTCCTTGATTGCTGCGGAAAACAGTTTAAAAACCGCAACCAGGACGGCGGATACGCGAGGGCCATGACTCGTGCCCGTTCCTTTGTACCATGTACTCGAGAAATTTAACCGCCGTTGATCTTTGTATGTCGTTTCCTTGCTGAAAATGATTTTTAAAAACATTTTTGTGTTTACAATTTCACATTTGTATGTTAGTACTGGTAGAGGTTGTGAGTTGTTGCTTCCGTTGTTTTATATTGTATTACAGCTTAACACATTTTGACATCGTATACTTTCAGAGAATTAACATTTGTTATCAGTTAACCGCGTAAATGTGTTGGTAGAGTTTGTTTCGTTTTCTAAGCATCTATTTTTGAATCGAAGATTCTGGGCCACAACGTGATTGCAAAATTCCTTAAAAACATTCAGGATTGTCGAGTCACCGCTTACGGAATTTGAACCTTTACAGTTTTACACAGGGGTCAAAAGTTCCCGGGCCCGATGGCTGTTGTTGGGGGGCCCCGATCACTGACTGTAGGGGCCCTCAGGCCATGAACAAGGTTCCATTGTCACCCGGCAAATTGGTAGAGCCAAAAAAAAAAAAAGGTCGCCCATTTTACCCCGGGCCCGAAATTCGTAGCGCCGGCCCTGGTTTTACATTTGTTTCTGCTCGATGCTAGAACGTTTGACGGCATAGCAGTTGCGCTGACTGTGGCGGAGTAGTCTGTAGTCTGGGGATGCGTGTCTGGAGACGCAGCTGGCGCGGCAGCTGCGAGGGCAGATGCCAGGCCGCTGCTACCTGTCCCTCCTTCGCATTCCTTCTCCACAACAGAAAAGAACCTCTCAAACCACACATTCGTTATTGTTCCATAGCAAACTGGCTCGTAGTAGTTTTCTTTTTCTCCACGATGTGTCACAGAGTTGCAAAGAAAATAATTGAAGTATTTTGTGTGATCCCTGTTGATTCACATTCATTGCTTTATTGTTCTCGAAGAACAGTTGCAGTTTTAATACTTGTGACGCTTTTAAACCAAAACACTAAAAACTAGATATATGACTATCAGCGGGAATGCTTATGTTTTCCAACAGCTTTAAGCAAACTCCTTCAGATTCGTCTTATAATCGTTTCATTAAAAGATTTCATGTAAAGAAATGCTGATGTCAATTTGCTAATTACGTGTTTAGACTCCGCATTTCTCATTGTCAAATATTCTTTCATTACTCACAGCTCCAAAAACACCTTTCTACCTGACACACTAAGACATTGTTGTATGAACACACTCATACGTCACGTTGTTTGTAACAGGATTAAAACGAAAGAGGAATGTGAACTAGTACAAAGAGATCTGGAGGAGATATTTTATTGGATAGATCAAAATTGTATGAACACAAATGCCAAAAAGACGATTTATAAGGTTCACAAATAAAAATTAAACATTTTGTAAGAGACTACGATGGAAGAAGAAATCCTTGTCGAATGCATAAAATGTAATAATCTTGGCATTTCATTTGATAATAAATAAATAAGCTGCCAATTAAATTGAAAGTTCGGCCTCCAAGTGACTGGGTTTTTTATTTGCCTCACATTCCACCTCTGTCGTGGCCGCTATGATTTGGTAATAAATTCATTTGATCAGGACATACTGGGGTCTGGTGGGGAAATGTTTCAAAGGCATCTCCTATTGAAGCTGGTGATGAAGGGTTGTATGAGCGAAGTGGAGAAATTGGCTATAAGACCAAGGTGAAATCCTTGCTTGAGCATAATGTGACAGTATGGGACACATCTTATTGGCATCAAAATGGCCGAGAATGGAGGAGTGCTGTAAAAAGAGCACCTATTTTTTTTCTAGTCACCGTAGAACACGTTCGGTAACTGATATGATAAAGGAACGTTGTTGGGTGCCAATAGAGAGGGCCTCGTGCATACATTCGCAGTGAGGTCTGGATAGATATTGGGAGTAGTACCTATAAGTGGAAAGGAAGAGAGGATGATGAATATAAGTTAGTCTTGATTTCTAGCATCTTGCGGGCAAGAGAGTCGGCTACTGGAATAAACATGCTGAACAATGCACCTCAAACAATTAAGGAACTTACGTTAAAAAGTCGTTGAATGCATTAGGCTTAGGGAAATTATCACCTGGGAAATAACGATAATACTAAAATCATACATCAGCCCTGTCTTCAGCTTTTTGATGATTGCTTCATTCGTGAAGTATGAAGAGAAGAGAAAGAAACATTCCTTCCAATAATGAGAAAATACAGTACAACTGTTAGAATTTTTGTTTATTTGGGACGCGTGTCGCCTCTCGTAGATGTCTTCAGTGATGTTTACTGTAATATGTTTGCAGACTCTTTTTTTGGACATACAGGTTTGTTTGAATTTTACTACAATTGCATTTACATATAGGTATAATACAGGGCGTTCGCCGGAAAACGCTACCCTCCCAGTCTGTTGCCGTCGGCAACTTGCTCGGTCAGTCCAGCCAGCAGTTTCCGCCACGCGGCACCGTGAATCACCGCACTGTTTAACACCTCCGCTGCCCCAACAGTGCATTGCAGTGACCCTTACATTGTTAAGAACGGTTTCTTTGCATTGTAGATAGTTTGTGACTTCAGTCTCTTATTAATCAGTGTTGTGAATAAACGTTTGTTTGCGGTTTGGCTGGTTTGGGGCTTCATACTCTTATTAATCTGTACCGTGTTTGAGTGTGAGTATAATTATGGTACGTTACAGTTTGCAACAAAGAATATTTCTCTACGATACATATGTGAAGAAGAAGTCGTTTAAAAAGTGTCGCAGTAAATTTCGTCGCGAATTTCCTGGCGCTTTACTGCCAGCTAAATCAACAATTCTGCGTCTGGTTAAAAAAGTGAGAGAAACGGGTTCATTTTTTAACAAAAAGAGACTGTCGGTCAACCGTATTCTCACAGAGGAGAAAATTAACGATATCGCTTTTCGACTAGAACAGTCACCCAAAAAATCATTAAGTCAGTTAGGGCAGCGTGTGTCTCGAAATATGTTCAGAAGATGTGAAATGTGCATTACACAAGAGGGTCAACACTTCCAGCATCTTTTATAAGGTAAGCTAATGAATTACGCCACATTTAAATGCTTAGCACACAAGTTTATGAAGTTTATGAAGCGTAATTATTATGAAATAGTCCGCGGCCGACGGTCGAACAATGCCGGAAACTGAGCGCTCGCTCGCCGGGAGCAGTTTCTTCCTTGTAGCGCTAACAGTGGGTTGCGTTTCCCGGCGAACGCCCTGTATTTCACTTACAGTCATAATTTTTCCTGGTCACCTGTGCCTTATCTACCGATCGGAAGCAAGTTACTTGAGAGCGTTGTTATTCAGTTCTTTTTTTCCAGAGATGTTCTGTCGAGTGTGTATTGTTAGCGCGAAGCTTGAAATTTGCGAACAGAAAATGTGTGTATTTTTACTTTGTTTTGTTAATAACTGTACGTTTGGGATAGGAAAAGAACGTACAGCGATAGTGACTTATAGTTTGCTGTGTTGGTAATAATTGAGTATTTAGTGTTGTTTTGTGTGACCTTTTTAATTTGAATAAGGTTTGGTCGATTCATTTTATTAGTTCGTTGAGCACATGTTATGCTACTTTTTGAATTTGTTGGTTTTCTTGTAAAGTTAGAATGTTGTGTTTGGTGTTGTTGGCTGTTAGGATTTTTATGTCTGTATTTATATTTGTGGGGGGAATGGTTATTCTCTTAGAGATGTTCAGCAAAAGTGTTGTAAATACTATATTTCAGTGCTCTTAAATGTTCTATGTGTCGCATCTGGAACTGCTTTCTTGTTTGGACGCTGTCACTTTTTCTTAATACACTGTCCTCTTAATGGGTACATCAGTTTCGTTGGTCTCTTTTCGGAGACCGAGCGTGGTGGTGTAACGGATAGCGTTCTGGCCTCGCATTCGGGAGGACGGCGGTTCGAATCCCCGTCCGGGCATCCAGATTTGGGTTTTCCATGGTTTCCCCAAATCACTCCAGGTGAATGCCGGGATGCTTCCTTCAAAAGGCCATGGCCGAATTCCTTCCCATTCCTTGCCCCCATCCTTTCCCGTCTCTAAAGACCACGTTGTTAAAAAGGGACGTTAAACTGTTAAAAAAAAAAAAAAAATCTTTTCGGAGACTACAAGTTGGCATTAAATCTCTGTGACGTTCAGAAACTAAAGTGCGGTTCAAGTTCAGGATAGAGCGCACTTTAATGTCAGACCCATAAAAAAAAGAAGAAAATGCTGAACAGTTGGTATGGACTGGATCATCTTAGAAACCAATCGCTGCACGTACTCCGGAAAGCAATAACAGGGTCGCAAAATTTGCGATGATTGTTGTGGATAGCTATTCTGTCATGAAAAGGGTAAATATCCACTTATAGGTTCCAGAAAAGAAGAAAATTGAGGATAAAGCTTACTAACCTTGAGAAGTGATAAAATGGACTGCTTCGAATTAAAATATTTTTTCGAGCAGTCTAAGTTCCGCTATCTGTTGAGCACAGGTTGCTGTGTACTCATACTACCTTAGGCGCATTGGACTGTGTCATCTGTTCTAATTTGAGCTCGTCCAGTTTTTACCCTTCCAGTGGGGTTGGTTGTAACAGGACACGGGTAGCAAACCCAGCCGGCTATCTATATTTAGCCGCGACTTTCGCAAACTCTAGCGACCTCCGTGGACTCCCACGCTTCGAGGTCAGCGGGGAAATTCGTCTTTATGGTGTTATAGCTCAACCTGCACGAACACACAGGAATCCACCGGACGAACGGTCCGTGCAATATCAGTACTATTAAACCAATTTTACAGTTTTTAGACAGATATCATTTTGACAGCTGTAGTTTTTACTAATTATCGATCACCTGACCATCCCTTCTTCAGCCTAATACTGTAAGACGGATGTCTATCGTCAATCTAATAAAACCGAGACTTTTGAAACAGGTGAAGAATACTTTAATAGTCGTTAATATTTCATCACACATCGTATTTTTGGTACGAGTGTGTTGAGGTCTCAGATGCTATATGATTGTTTCTACGTTCATTTACAACCTTTTTATCACGATAAGTGAATAGGAGGTTCATGAATCCAATTCGAAAAAGATATTTGTTAACTTTTTAGTACATGAAGGTTTCGAAACTGAAGAAAGTTTGTGCATAGTTCGTCAAAGATACACTTTCGAAGTCTCAAGTATGCAGCACGCTGGACCATCCCTCCTATAGTCTAAATTTGTCACTACGTTGTTGTCATTTGAGTGCACCTCTCAAAGAAGAGTTAGATGTAAGCCTACAGGATTATGAGCGGAACTGGGAAAGATTCTTAAAATAACTGTTAATGCTACCGAAAATAAAATAGACAGTAGAGGAAGCTACAATATGTACAAAAAAAAGTTTGTATTTATTTTGCGATATGTGATCGATCCTGCAACATTCAAATATTGAGTATTGTCACGCTCACGCGTTGGCTGAAACTTACTGCAGAGAGATTACTAAGAAGTTAATTAACACACTGTGATTACTTGGCTCAGGAGTGCAGGGTCATTGCGTGAAAGCAGATGCTGAAGGAGAAACAATTAACCTTTCATTGCAAGCAAAGCATTAATGGCACGCTTGTAAAATTATTTTATTTGTTTACTTTTCCTTCGCAACACATCTGCATACAAATGTTACAAGTTTCCCAGGAGACACACTAAATGTTAGTATCGGTGGGCATTTCCATTTTAATGCTAACGTAACCTCTTGTAGTTAATTTACAATTTACATCATTTTGATTTAGCACAGCTATACCTGTAACAGTTTTACTCAAGACTGTAAAACACTACTTGATTGCTTTCCTCGAGCTAACTATGACTGTAATACCCCTGCTCTTCTTTTTTCTTTTCCGAACGGTTGTTTTGCAACGTCAACTTTTGTGAAAAATTTACAAGCCTCAATGCGTTCTTCGTTGTGTCGCAACCAATTATTTGGTTGCATAGTTTACACTTATTTAACCTTTCTTGTACAACATTCGATGAACAAAGTTGAAATAGCAAACCAAACATCATAGCAAACCAGAATTTGATGTTTTAATAAAACTTCATTTGTAACAAATTAGTACTTGCACGAAGGAAGGCGTTGGTTCGATCTCCCGTGTGGCCATTCAGATTTCTGTTCTCAATGGTTATCAAAATACCTCCAGACGAATGCCGGGATGACTCCTTTCGTTCCTGAACACCCTCCCACATCCTCTCGGACCTCCAGTGACCTCGACGTTCATCAACCGTAAAGCCCTAGATAAAAAAAATTATTTGGAACACTTTAGAATGTGATAATGAGGATTATGGTTGTGTTCATTCCGCAATCTGCTTTGTCACAATATTTGGTTTGTGTAGTCGTTATTATTATTCTGGAGGATTATGTTCGCAGACTGGTTCTATTATGCAGGACAGGATGCTAGCGAGCAAGTAAGCAGATAACGCGTGTCAGCTATTGCCGTGGTCTCCCCACGCTGTCGCTGTTTATTATTTTTGTGCTCGTGTTATCTAAGCCGAGTACATTCCTCGCGTCCAATGGGACAGCTCGACAGCGCTTCATATGCGGAGCAGCTGTCTGTAAAACTGGGACTCACTTGTAATGGGCACAGCAGTTTAGCTGCAGCTTGAAACGAAATAAAAGAAGCCTGGAATTTTTTTAAATCGGTGTATTTTTATGCATATACTTTTTGAAGAGGTTAGGTAACCTCACTTTAAACGTCATTTAGTGAAATAAGGTTTTACTCTCTTTACCTTTGAAGTACATATCAGAAAGCGTCAGAAATCTCATATCAATAACACTTACTAAGTACAAGCAATGATGTTTCATTATCTTCGGATTATCATCTGCTCCCCAAATCACTGGTCCGTGAGACCTCACCATAGAAATCACCCTCGCAAGTTTTTGAGATTTTTTTTTTTAGGTCTCACACACTTTTCGCTAAAATCGACTTTCGCGTCAATTTTAGACCTTGGTGAGATATCACTGGACCAGCCCTCCCCACTATTTGACCTCACGTAATTTATGGACGCCCCCTAATCTTAGTAGCATAATTACTGGGACAATGTTATCCATCTTTCGGCGGCCTTAATAACAGAATTCCAATCGACCGCGAAATCTACCTCTGACCATGATAATCGTACGGGGTAGAGAGTTCTACACTTTAAGGTACAATGAGAGTCATGAAACCCTCGTGGCGTAGTTTGCATGCACAAAGCAAGCTTTCCCTGAAATGAAGTAAACGACAGGTCAAGGCCCAGTAAAAATTACGGCCGATTCCGGGATTCGACGTCAGACACGTCCCACACAACCACCAGACCGCACAGTGTTATTACAATAAGCCGAAAACAAGATGAGGGTGATAATCGCCTTCTAAAAGTCAGTTTGGTCTTAAACAGTCTGAGAAATTAGAGGTTCCAAAAATTTACTACTATTTTCGACGGTCTCTGCATTTCTGACCCTGAAAGGTGATAGCTATGGTGAGAAGAAGACGGTAATGTGTTTGACTGCTGATTTCAGAATGTACTGGAAGACAACCTAGCCTTCCTTAGTTACTGGTAGGCGGGAAATAAGTCGTATATCTCATACGCATAAAGAAGGGCACCTGTTTACCAACTTCCGTAGACTAAGATATTAAACTTATTCCAGCTTAGGGGCTTTGCACCATAGAAGGCGATTGTTGTAACGATTGTAAATTAAATGGATGCCGTATATTTGTTGATAGATTACGATCCCATCCCAGTCTAGACCGGGATATTTCGGATCTTTAATCTGAATTTCTCGTCTAACATATCTTTGTTTTGTTCTTGTAAAGTTCGCTTTTCCGACCATGTGTCGGATTCTACATATAACTGTAGCTCCTCTAGGGTTAAGCCAGAATACGGGCGGATTGCTCCTCCGTTGATCAGAGGTCGAAAATTTTTTATAGTCATCCCGGCAAATATTTACTTTCTTTTTACATCAAATTTTTGTTTATCAGCAGTGTAGCTATCTATGACGGAGGGGTATAAGTTACCAGGATGCCAACGTAAACAGACATTTCAGAACCACTTTCGCTTACTGCAAAGCGAGTTTGATTGTTCCCCCCCCCACCCCCTCTTTCTCGTCCCTTTTGCAGCTCTCCAATAAAATCATTCGTTGCTGGGGATAAAAGTCGCTATTGAGGATGATCTACGGTAAAGGAGCGAAATCAATGACGCCTTCTATCTACGAACTATGTACATTTTGTGTTTATCGTGGTTTGTGTTACTATGTTGGTGAAATGTGTACTTTTCGGTCTGCATTTGAGAAATATCCCATCGTTCGGATAGAAGATTATCGAAAATTTCATAATTAGGATGATAAGTGTGCAGATCTTTACCACATACTGCATACTCGATTATGTGCTTCGCATACTCTAATCTGTGTATTTCTTTGCATTTCTACCTTTCTATGGATCCATGCACTATCAAATTAATTATTCCCACATATCTCTACTTTTTTCTGAGAATCTTTCACAAACATGTTTCCTCAATCATCATTCCTGAAACATGTTTATTTGTTACTCAATCTATTATATTAATTTTTAACGTCACTTTAAACGCTTTAATTTTACCTTTTTTACATTTCCAAAAGTCGTAACTTCACGTCCACAAAGATCTGCGTTGTACAATGAAATTTCTGGATTTTTTATAATGAATTTTGAAACGAAAGAGGTTTTCGTCAGTTGTAATTATATTTCCTGATTTCCATACTTTCTTGCTATGTGATATCATAATTTGTGGTTAATGTAGTCTACTGTTATTCGTATTAATTCTGCTACACTTCATTACTTTTTTCACGCTTTTTTTAAAATTTAGTCGAATTGTATTAGCTTTTAAAAAAAAATTGCTTTCATTAATTTTTAATATTAATTGATATTTGGATATAATCATCAATAAACCACAGCAAACTGATTTTTTCTTATTAAATATTTATTTTCAGAATCCAATTTTGTTTCACTTTCCAGACTGCTTCCTGTGAATATAAGTTGTGTATCGGTATTCATATATTAAAGCGTTTAAATGGGACTTGTTTCTTGTGATTCTATACTTCTGACGAAACTGATATCGTTCCCCTTTATTCAAATGTCCAGAGCCGGAGAAAATTTTAAAGACGTCTGCAGACTATCTTCGTTTAAGCGAAGTATCTGTTTGCACTGACGTTTGACAGTTCTCCACGTGACGTTATGTCCCTCCATTCCTCTGTTGGACGAGGGACGTGACGCGGGTGGTATTTGTTTCTCCTGTGGAATTCCGCGGCTGTGCGCTAATGCGTGTCGGAAACTGAATCAGTGTTGACGTAGAAAACGAGAATGCGGCAGGGCAGAAAGACGTCAGCGTTTGGCAGGCAGCGAGTTAACCTCTCAGGAATGCATGCCGCGTTCGCTTTTATATCCGGGGCCGCCCGCATGGTTGTGCGGACTATTTAAATATACCAGTTATCATCAAATGTCCTACTTAATCGAGCTCACAAACTTTTAAGAATTGTTAGAAGCTAATCGAACGCGATACTTTCGATTTTGATGCTAATTGTTCTGAGTTGTACTTCTTTATTTGTGATTGTAAAGCTTCAATAGTTATGCTAGGTACCGTGAGAAAGTATTACAATCCAACAATTTTGTCTTATTACGGTATTTTAGTTTGTTTAATTTAACATTCAGAGGTACGGGTTTATTGCTTTTTAATTTTTAAAGAAGAAGGAAGGAAGAAGATACTTAATATCCTCCGTTTTCTTAGAAATAATAGACTGAAAAGCAGGTTTCAGTTGCTGATGTGTTAAAATCTGGAAACGTAATATTGGACCAGATGTCATGAAAGAAGAAGATGACGCTTAAATGGTTGTAAAACAAGAGTATACTCGGCAGTTCGGCTCTCTGTTATAGATAGTGAAATTATCCAATATGTATGAATCACAGAATCTTGCGAATTTTGTTGACTACCACTCTCAGCAAACAGATACAAGTAGCTTACGATATTCAGTGAACTTATTTATCACAGAGCAGTTCCCACATTTATTTATGTATTTTTGGATACAATCACTTAGTTGCTCTCGGGATATCATCAACAAACCACGGCACACTGATTGTTTGTTATTAACTATTTATTGCTAGAATGAAATTTTACCTCATTTCTCCGACTGCTTCTTGTAAATATACGTTTGATGTACTACAGAGTTTAAATGGAGCTCGTTAGTCGTCATTCTCTATTTTTAACGAAACTGATAGACTTTTCCTTTATTCAAATCTCCAGAATCGGGTAGTTTCCAGTTTGCTTATTGCAATTAAGAGTGTAGAATTCTGTTAGAATAAAATATAATTGTTGTATTCGCTGACACAGAACATTAAAAAACTAGATTCTTGTGTGGAAAATTAACAGAATTGGCCGAAGGGTGGACTGGCATTAAAAGTTTTAATTGCTTGTTGAACACTTGAAATGTAAATATCTTGGCATTACATTTGATAACAAGCTTAACTGGACAGGACACATTGGTCAGGAAGTAGGAAAAGGTTTAAAAATTCTGCATTTGTTGTAGAGAGTGATGAGGGGATGTATGAGAAAAGTAAAGGAATTGGGTTACAAAACTTTGGTCAGACCATTGCTTGAATACGGTAGTGTAGTATGAGACCCTCATTTTACGTATCAAATACAGGAGTTGGAGAGGGTACAAGAAAGGACTGCTAGATTTGTTTCTTTCACTTTTGAGTGTAGTGAAATACTTCTTCCACCAACCTATTTGAGTCGGAAGGACAGGAAAGATAAAATTAGAGAAATAAGGTGCCAGACTGATTCTTATATGAATTCTTTTTTCCCTCGTACCATTAGGGATTGGAATGCACAGCAAAGAGATTAGCTTTGGTGCTGAGCACCCTCTGCCACCCACAATTTTGTGAATTGCAGAGTATATATGTAGATGTAGAAATTACCGCAGAATGCAATCAGTAACAGATATGATAAAAGAGGTGGAATGGGATTCATTGGAAGACAGGAGGAGGGTGAAGAGGATCATGGGAGTGTACAAGTCGTATATTGGTGATGACCGATGAGGCATGGAAAGATATTGGTGTAAGAATTAAAAGTAATGCATGGAAGGGAAAAGATGACCATGACCACAAGCTGGCACTCGATTTCAGGCACAAGTGTGTAGGAAGATTCTCTTTTTTGGGTAAGGGTGTCAGTTATTGGAATAAGTTACCAAGGGAAATGATGAATAATTTACCAAAAACATTTAAAGAATTTAAAACTAAAATTTGCAAAGGGCAAGTGTAGGTGGGTGCAGGAAAGGGAGAAGATGGGTGTGTAGGGAAATTGCCACCGGGGTGTACGCTCCATCGCAATTTAATCAAATATTATTATTTTTTCTATTTCCGAAAGTACTTCGATTTGAAACTGGATTCTCCGAAATGAGAGTTGCATATCTTTGTTCATTTGCATTTCGGAATGGAGAGGATTGAAACAGAGACTTAATGATGTCGGCTGTGATTATTTACCCACGTGTAGGACGTGTGGTTTGCACGTGTCCCACCTGCAGCGGAGTCGCTAGCGAGCGGCTGTGAGGAACGCAGCTGCGAGAAAGTTGATGTGAGGCCGCCTGCAGGAACTTTCTCCCGAGCGGACGGGCATTCCTGTAGCGCCTTCCCAAACCTTTCCCACACCTACCACCCAGACATTCTTCCTCGATCTTATCGTTCAGGAACAGCTCCAGAGCGGGAGGGCCTTGTTCAAATACCTTCAACCTCAAACAGCACTTCAGAAAACACGGATGGTATAGCAACTGCGTAAATAGGTCGAAAATTCTTTGTCTTCTTACGGGAGTATACAAGCAGCTAATTACTGCATTTTAATTCCAGCTCATTAGTATCTCTGATTCATTACAATAAAACTTGGTCGAGAAAACAGTGCTATGAGTAATTTTGACAGACATAATGATGAATAATGAATTAGAAAGGAGCTCTCGGACTCAAGGAGTAGTAAAAAGAGTTCATTTGGGTCTTGTTAAGTGGGGAGGAAAAAATGACTGCTACAATTAATAACGAAAATAAAAGTATAGAGTGTTATCATTGTCAGAAAACAGGGATGCATTTCCCACTACAATCGGGATTCGAGAGGTAGGGGGCTCCAGCCATCCAAATTTCAGTTTTCCACTCGAATATCGGAATTGTTCGTTGATAAGGTGCATGGCTGATTTCCTTCTTGCTCCGTGCTCTCTCGCGGCTCTAATGACCTCGTTATCGACAGGCCGTAACCCCTGGAATAAATACAATTAATTGCCGGAATGTGTGCATAATTTTTCTTTAAAAATTATTTTTGTGCTTATAACTTTTACAGCATTTGCAGTCACCCAAGTGTCGAATGAGATCTTTATAATGTTCGAAAGTGTCGAAATGTTGTTGGTATGCTCACTGGATAAATAAACTCTTTGTGCTTGTACAGCTAGTCTGATTAGCTGATTTGTCTTATACTGAAAGCAGACATAAGGAACAGAGTTGACTATACCCTTTAATATTAAATATTATTTCTTTACACATCCACTTCAGACTTCTGTCTGCAAAACGCTGGAGTACAATGAGAACAATGGTCTTCGATGTCATTGATGCTATTATATGCATGTTATACCCATGACTACAGTTTACATAGCGAAAGTCAATCATAGTTTGATATCTATTAGCATACGATGACTGTATACTACACTAAGAACATCACAAGATAAACGATACTCATTCGGCGACCCATGCAACGTGAGGTCATCGCGAGAACCATCACGCCTGTCGGGGCTTGCTTATATGCGGCTCTAAAGACACAGATATGGACGAACTATGACGGAAAGGCCTCGCTCCAGATGTTGCCATCTGAAACTTACAAACCACCAAAAGTCATGGTGTAGGTGTATTGCCGACAATCTGCCATTTGTTGATATGCTTCGCTTGGTGTCCCAGCGCTGGGCTTGCAGGCTGACCGGCTGCAGTCCAAGTTGGTCAGCGTACCAGCACACCGCTCCTAGTCCAGTTACCGCGCGCACTTCTCGAATAACGGAAACTGCCGCCAGGCGGCCGGCCACAGAATCACTACCACGCCAGTGCTGAGCCATTCACACCGCCGCGCTGAAACCATTCCGACAAAACCTGGAAACCGTCACAAGACTGTCGGTCCTTGATTTAAATTTGAGGCAAAGAAAAAACAAAAGAAATAATAACATTATTTTTAGCATTTGGCAAAATTATTAGACGGGTTAAGGACTTCCCAAAATCTAAATCGAGATCGGGATTCGAAGCATGGACCTTTTCCTCCACTGCTCTGCACCTTTAGGTCAGAGGCACCAGACCACTCGATGTGTTCTCAACCTCGGTGATCGTTACAGATCATTGAGTTTTCAGAAAGAGAGGAAACCAATTTTCGCCGTACACATTCTTCTCTCTTTCTTTTTAGAAACCGAGCGTGTCGGTGTAACGGTTAGCGTTCTCGCCTCACATTCGGGAGGATGCTTCCTTCAAAAGGCCATGGCCGAATTCCTTCCCATTCCTTGCCCCCATCCTTGCCCCCCATCCTTTCCCGTCTCTAAAGACCTCACTGTTGAGAGACGTAAAGCAGTTAAAAAAATCTTTTTAGAAAAAAAAAAACCCGGCTAGGTGGCGGGTTGTGGAAATAGAGCATTTCCAGAAATTTTAAACTGTAATTAAGCTATTTTTGTGTGTGAGCGGTGTGAAGACTCCCTTGTTCGAGGATTCCACGTTAATCCCTATCTCCGATTTGTAGGACAGGATTACCGCATTACGAAAATCCACAGCATAAATGGAATGTTGGCTTATTTGAGACAGTACGTTATAGTAACCTTATATTTATTTGTTATCTCGAATAGAATTATTTGCCACCGAACTTGGTGGGTAAGCGATAACGCACTGCGCTGGTCTTGCATTCGAGAGGACGTGGGTTCGAATTCCTTCCGGCCATCCAGATTTGAGTTTTCTGTGATTTCCCGAAATCACTCCGAGTGAATGCTGAGATACTTCCTTCAAAAGGCCATGGCCGAATTCCTTAGAATTCCTTCCTACTGTGCTTTCCCCCCTTTAAAGACCTTTACGCCGACGAGGCGCAAAACAATGATCAAAGTAAAAAAAAAAGAAAGAACGATTTGCCTACTATAAAGTTTTCCTGCACGCCTTTTCTTCCATATCTCCGATTTTGCTGCCGCGGGTAGAAAGGACCGATGCGGCGCATCTTTACATTCATCTCTTGCGCGTCAATCACATGGATTGCGTCTTCCGATCGATTATGAGTAACTATCTACGTGCTTCATTCGTATTATAGAAGCAGTCGATCTTTTGAACAATGCCTACACTCCGAACCTCGCTGTAGAAACGAGATGGGCCAGATTCAAGTTTATTGCTCTCCTATATGATATTTTACTATCATCCCACAAATTACCATTTTATGTTTGATTGTTTGATAGTACAAGAATTTAACTTAGGGATGCAAAACATGAATCCATCTGACGCATTGTCAACGGTCATCTGACAAACTATTTCATTACACAGATAGTAGTTTTCCTCTTATCGATATTAAATAAATTTTCTTGCGTTGTGCATCAGGCTTAATACAGTAGTTACTGCTGGAACTGAATGAGTTGGCGTCATTTCTTTAGATAGTTTGTTCTTCATCTTCAGTCGTCTGCTGCCTCTAATTCTGTCCGTCTACCTTCGCCATCCAGGAGCCTTTTGCTATTAGGTCTCCATAGTTCTGTACAGTAGACAAATCTACTGCGGGCTACTATATCTTGTATTACACTTAAGCTATATACAATTATCCTTTCAAGTTTCCGAATTGTTCTTCACTGCGTTAGCTAACTTGGAAAGTATCGGATACTATTCGTAGATGAATTATTACTCCGTCACACTATTATGAGGCCAATGGTTTCGTATGGTTTGTCACGCTTGAAGTACTAAAGTTATATTTGCCTACTCCGTTAAGCCTTTTGTAGAAGGAGATCGGGCTAGGTGTGCAGTGGCGGATGGAAGGGTAGGGAAGTAGTCGGACAATGGCCGGAGGTGTTTCTTGTTGACATGCTACCCTGCTGATCTGCCTACTCAGAGGTGCAAGCGCGACATTATTTGTAAACACGGGAGACACGTGCCACGGTGCATCCCAAACATTAGACAACGGTCTTGATCTCAAAAGCCCTGCAAACCAAATTTTGCTGTTATCTCCAACACTGTACAAAGCATCACTAGAGCTCGCCCTATGAGATTAGTCTCGTTCCATCTAGAAGTCGTGCCTTGATGAGGCAGCTGCTATCTACGTTCTGTAAAACAGCATACTCGTTTTTCGCTATGTGTTTAATCCAAATTTCTTGACGAACTGACTGATTACAAAATCGATCCTCTGACTTGATTATTGTGGGTCACTGGAAGTTATTTTGTGGTCGCATGGATATATTCGCTTTTGTTAAGTGTCAAATTCAAAATTTAATGGTGCGATTTTCGCTTAGTATTTCCCCAACGCTGTTATTTTTGAAACTCGGATATCAACATAATCTCTTTTATCAACCGACACGATAATTAAAAAATTAATTTTAGTTTTATAAAAAAAAGTTCACATGAATACTTTAGTCACTCAGGTAGCATTGTTGGAAACTTAAGATCACATTTTAATATCCAGTATGGGCTGTAATTCTGTTAAATATTACTAAACTGGCTTTTACCTCTGACAAAACTTGCTCTGTGCATGTGAAGAATGCTGTATTTGCTTCGTATTTTGGATTCCGCGTTAAATTTAAAGTCCCGGAGAAAGGGAAATGGCCGCCCTACGTCTGGAACATTGGCTTACAAACTAGTACGACTGTTACGTGAGGAGCGAAACTAACCTTTGGGTTTTGGACTTGGTGGTTATACTACATTAGCAGTTTTTTTTTTAACAATTCTGTACCGTCAAACAGACATGATTTAATTTCGGTGCGAATCTTATGTGCCGCCGTTTGATTGGGAGTAAACGTGACCGTCATGATACTGTTTTTATGCTTATGGATTATATTTATGGCTCTTCGCCTCGTCGACGTCGAGGTAATTGGAGGTGGGAAAGGATTTGACCAAGGTACGGCAAGGAATTCAGCCATGGTCTTTTTGAAGGAACCATCCCGTCATTCGCTTGACGTGACCTAGGGAAACCATGGAAAACCCAAATGGGGATGGCCGGACAGGGATTCGAACCAGTGTCCTCCCGAATACGAAGCCAGAACGTTACTGCCCATCCACCTCGCTCGGTCTTCTGTTCCTATATTCTCAGTGATTTTTCTGACTCAAACCGAAAAATAAAATAACAATGTTATCTCCTCGTTTTCGGGCTCTTATAAATACTTTACTGTCTCCGAAATTCGTATTCCCTTTTCCCTGTACCAAAGTGGAAGATGAGACAAGATAAAGCCTAAAGTTTCTGGCGGAGAGATTTACGAATTACTTTTTCAAGTTAAGATTACGTGCACTCTACCGTATGAGTTATTACGCGAGTAGAAAATAACAGGTTTTGGTTTCAGTGTCTGTTTCTTTAATCGGATGATGTCTCACACCGATATCATGTGGTATTTTACCAGTATAAACATTAAGTATTTTGATCCTGGTTGGTGAAAACGACGATAGTGCGCCATTTTGACATTTTTACGACTTTCTCTCTTCCGTAAAGCATCGTAAAAACGTCTTTTACAGTATCTTAATGGACCTCTATAAAGAATACGTCCTGGTTTCTTTTTTATTCCTGTCCCTGAAGCTAACATTGCTAATACTCGAGTTGCTTGCATAGAGGATAAAACAGTTTAATGAAGAGATTCCGAAGCCATTTAGCAGCTGCATGTATTCCTTAATGTGAAGCGGATGTTAACATTGCGCAAGCAATAGTGTATACTTAGATGTCGTCTTGCGTAGGAGAAACAGATCTTTCAGCTGTGTGTCTGATGACTTTGAAAAATTAACCAACTAACAAGATCAGTTCACGAATTAAGAACAATGTTTTTTAGCTCTACAAAATTAGAGTTTTAGTAATATTTATTACTAACGGAATGTATTTGGTGAAACTTTTTGGAAAGTAAGATGGTTTGTAATGATAATGCATTAATGTGTTGTGACGGTAGGAAAATATGCCACTACCGTTGTTATTTTCTCTGCGATACTCTGCATTCCGCGATAATGGCCTTCCTGAAGTGGGGCGAAAGTTGTGGGACCACTGCGGGATAGCTTATCGGTGACGTAGGCAAATATCAGCTATTCTTGTCTACTGTTATCTTTGCAACTGTCACTGTAACTTCCAAAGACAAAGTTGAAAGGCGGGCTCTCTCGAAGTGATGCAGTAAATTTTCTTGACTATTGTTCTAGTTGATTTTGGCCTCCCTCTAATTTATTGCGAAATGCTCCCATATACGAGTAAAATGCCAGATTTAGCTCAATAATCCTCCTCGACCTTTGTCATAGACGGAGATGTGAATAGTGAACAAAGTATTGGTAATCATCACTCCATACAAACGGTCGAACATTTTTGTATTATTTGTCTTAAGAGTCTGAATCGCATAAATGTGGCATTGCGATTTTTAGGCTTTTAACTAATGAAATTAACCTTTTCACGATATCTGCGTCCGCAAAACTTTCAAATTTGTTTTTATGTGAATATTGTGCGTTTACATTTACCGTCTGTATAATTTGAGCGGTCTGGCACTACAGCGGCCTAAAGTTCGTGGTCCTGTCACGGGTTCAAATCCCGCTAGTGGCAGGAATTTTTAAGAATTATGGTTGATCATTTGAGCTACGACAGGACGTTATGTGGTTCGTATTACACATTAAACTGTAGGTATCAGGGGAAAGGAACTACCTCTGACACAATGGCTTAGTATGCCTCCTTCGAGAGGATCCAACAAATATTCCGGTTGTGGACTAAGTACTTTTTATCTGTGTAATTAATAGAAAGTTATGAATCATTGGTTTACTTCATTAGAGATTCCAATTTTTGCGATCTTTCTGATATTAGTTGGGGTGAACAAATGCCGTCGTCGACTCTCTGAAAATTTATTAGCTAACCAGCTTTCTGTGATGAAATTAAAGATTACGAAAAGCATTATTTTGGGCTATTTATTAAATTATTTCATGTGGTAGTAACGAACTGGAAACTAAGTTTTAAGTATCCTCTATCGTGGTTGAGGCTACAGTTTAACGTGAAATCCGAACTACTTTGTTTGCTACACGTGGACCGCTTTTCCCCTCCGGGAGTTACTGCTTGTGCCGTGATAGTTATTTCCTCCTCCGTTAGCGGATTGCCATTTCGGATGCGGTCGTAGCGTAGCTTGCAGAACTGATGATAGCAATGAAATTCCAGGTCAGGGCCGTTTGCGTCACAGGCTATCTATCGGCAGCTGCCTCTCACGCCACCGTCGTTTGTCTGCTGATTGGCTCTCCAGAAATTTTAATGAGCAATGTCTTGGGGAGGGGTGGCCTTGACTTGTCGTTCTATCACTCGTAAATAAGATGCAGTATTTTTAGTTGAAATCCTTAAGCGTCTCCATGATACGATTTAGAACCAAAGATGTTGCATAAAAACAACTTGACAAATTGTTTTTACAGTTAATATTAAAGAAAAGATAAAAAAACAGAACAGATAAATACTAAAAGTTACAAATGTGATATTTTACCAAGGAAGGAACAGTTGAAAAGCCCAATATTTGAAGAGATTAACGACCATATCTAATGATTTCCTTGTCTTAGTGACGTGGTGACAGACTTTCTTACTTGGTGAGGAATCTCCACTTGTACCCAAACTCAGTGATAAAGAGGACCACAGTTTAGTGTGTAATCCGACCCGTGCAAGAATCCTTGCGTGCTTCACAAGCACAGAGCAAGACTTTCCAGAGATGAACGACTGGTTAAGGACTTTCGAAAACCCATTACCCACTTAGACGTCTTAGCCATTGATCCACCACACAGACTCGTAGAAGAAAGTAATTAATGCGAAATTACTGCAAACTGTATTAAGTATTCTTCAAAAAAAATGTAGAGTGAATAATCCAAAATGTATTGAATACAACAATAAATGACATTTAGTTGACATAATAACGATGGTATGGAGAGCTTCGTGATCACTTACGCGTCATTGAAACTAACAGTTTTGTAAATAAAGCTGGCATAAACATAATATTCATATAAAAAAATGGTACTCCAGTGTGAATCTCACCTTATATAATCGTGATCCGGTGATCAAATGCCAGGGTGGCCAGGAATTTTTACGCCTTCTTCTTTGTTCATGTGAGATTCAACAGGACGGTCAGTTGTTGGTATTTCACATTAAATAGTTGGTCCTGCCCTGACAACCTTAATTATAAATGTACACACACAAATTCGTAGGTCTCGGGTAATGTTTGAATATATGAACGGATTTCCTCGGTTGCGTAAGACCTACAAAGCAATTTTTTTAACCTTTTTTTTTACGAAAGATTCACAGATTGTTAGTTATCAGCAGTCCTTGACAGTGAAGAAATGTCCTTCAAGACGACCGTATCATTTTTCTTCTGTGTGTGACACGATATCAGCGGGATTAATGAGGAGATATCGAAAGAAGCCAATAAATTATAATCTTTCGTAGAAATTTCAATTGGCCAGCAAAGATTACAGTTCATTCTAATGGACTGATGGTATCGAACAACTTCATCGGATGGGAAATGCTGGATCTTAATCTATTCCACCCCTAAATTTATTCGAATTGTGAATGCAGGCAAGAAGACAGGTATAATTATCAGAGATGAGTCCTGCCACGGTATGGTATCATGAATCAAGGGGAGGAAGCTATCACGCACAGTAACTGAAAACTGAAGAACTGCGGTTCGATTCCAGGCGTGGCAGGACTTCTGCAGATCCTTACCATTAGCTTTACGTTTGCTTTGTGTCAAGGAGGAAAGGAACTCACCATCGAACCTGTGACATACCAACTTCCGGGCCATCCAAACAACCTTATGATAATTTCAAACTGAAAACCTGAATTTTGGAAGCCGATCTTTGAATCTTCTGGGTGTATACGACTGGTACATATTTTTAATACTGTTTGCTTTAAATATCGATTTTCGTTGTCTACAATGGCAGTAGCTGTACCGTCTTGCTAACCTGCGCTGGATCGATGAAAGCAGCTTGCTATATTCGTCGCGCACGCGATCCTACTTAGTTTTTTGTGTTTTGAATTCACAAGGACCTTCGGTTTTGTGTTTTTATTCTTCTATGAAAATGAGTTGTTGTCATACACAACTGTCGAATTTTTCACGGGAAGACACAAAGCGATATTATACTGCATCGTCCTCGAAGGAATTATTTTTATCTTTGCCTTGAATTATATCGGCATCCAAAGAGGAAACTTTTCGCGCATAACTAACAACAGTATGTGCACGAAGACACACACAAATCCAGTCGATATTGGTCTGGTTCTCCTGTTTAATTGGTTACTCGCTTTCGTGAGTTCAAGTTGTTTGATGGTATTACAAGTTATAAGATCCAGGAGTGTTTTTTTTTTTTCAAGTAATTCTTTTAGATGAATTTGTTAATTGTAAGCCCCTTGATATAGCTACATATACTATATCCCTATTAACATTAAATTCGATAAAAAATTGTACCCATCCTGTTGAGACTTGGTTCAGTTGCCTCTTCGTTGTTGCGAAAAGACTCAAACGGAGGCGGAATTGTATGATCTTGCGACTTGTACAATACGTGTGCTAAGCTGTTTCGAGTGGGTCTTCCAGTAAGAGAAAACTTGCGCAACTCACGAGTGGTTCTTCGCCCTGAGCGCACGCTTAGTCCAACGTATTTGTCCTTCTATTTTCTCTTCGCGCGTTTGTCGTTAAGAAAAGACTCATAAAAATTCCAAATAAGCGTTAATAACAGCGCCAGTAGAGGAGAGATCGCCTTTGAGCGTCTGTCCTCTGGGGCGACCATTTCTCCCGTTTCTTCTAACTGAACTTTCTGGTAGAAAGCAAATCTCCTCATGTTGTTACCGCTACGTACCTTGGAAGAAAACTACTGACTCATCGACCTCGCGTTAAACGAAAGTCTTGCTGCCTGGTTATGAAACTGTTTTGACTAAGAGCGTTTAACACCAGAACTTGCGGTAGGTTATGTATTAATTCATTCGTGTACCGTTACTTTCACGGTTGCTAATATCGCATTATTTAGCGGATTTAGTATTATAAGGAACGTAGCTTCCTTTCGTCACATGGGAGCTAAAAGGAGATTGTGGCGTCAACAACATTGTTTGGTTTACGGGGAGAAATGTTGACCGAACCCAGTGGGTTAGCGCTAATGTCTTGGCCTGACATTCGGCAGTACACGGGTTAAAATCCCCGTCAGCCTATGCAGATTTCGATTTTCCGTGGCTTCCAGAAACCACTCTAGGCTATTGTCAGGATGATTCCTTTAAAAGATGAACGCCGAATTTCTTCCACTTATTGCTCTCAATCCTCTCCAGGCTTTAAAAACCTCGACGGCTACCAAAAAAAAAAAAAAAAAAAAATTGACAGCATATTATTTGGTCCTGGGCAGCTTTTTTTTTTAATCGACTAAGGTATTTAGAGGACAACAGTATGAGGAAGCAACATGTCTGTTGGAGCTAATCAGTTCTTCATGACATTATCCGCCTACGACGTAAACGTGCACTTTTATTTACGAATGCAATTAAACAATTCTCTCTCAGATTTGAGACCCCCTAACATGAGAGGTAAAAACGGGGTAACGCACAGAGCAAAGAATAGTTCTGTGGATTGGAGAGTATAATTGTAAAAGGAATTTATTAATTTGAAGCCACTCATTACGGAGTTCTCTCTCATTTCTCTTAACTGGCAGTCGTTCGACATTTGTTGATAATACTGATAATGTGGCTGATGACCTGGCTTAGAAAGTAAAATTTTCCTGTAGGTAGGAAAAAATTATCAGCAGCATGGTATGTTGGGTAAGATGAAACCGTAAATGCTGTACTCGGATATTAAATATGAAGTACGTCGGATAAGCACAGATTTAGAAGTCATTCACTGATCACCGCGATGATGAAATAGCCAAACTGATAACGTCTTGAGCGTTATCTTCAACAGATCAGCCTAGACCGCATATCTGGGTTTATGTTTGGAATGTTTAGCCGGATGATTTGTAATTGGTATTTGGCTACGCAGCCATCTGCAACGTGTTTTTATGAACACGTAAGTAAGTAAATTTTTACTGCCTTACGACCTAGTGACAGAGTTTTGCTTTGCTGCGCATTTCGCTTCTGTAGTGTATTACGAATCACGTAGCACCTAGGGTACTCATATCAACAAAGCAAAACAAAGTGGCGCCGGGATTTGAACCCGCGATCCCTAATATGAAGGCTAGTGTCATATCCATTGAGCTATCAGTTTAGAGCGTGGTACATTATGGACAGCACCAGACCAACCCAACACCTTTGTTATGTCTTTGTCTTTTTACACACTTCTATTCGATGCCTTAGCTTCGAAAGTTCCTCGATAAAAGAAATACACTTCTTTAGATACGGATGTGGTAGTTACACGCGGTGAAATTACGAAACTAGCTGAAATATTGAAACGACTATTTTGAAAAATTACTCTTTCTAACGGAACGTCTCTCTAGGAAAATTCAACAATTGATTACCTTTGCGAGGTGGTATTGAATGATAATTATTCAGAATTCTCCTGTGTTTTACTTACGGACTAATTAGAATTTTATGTCCGTTACAACTTTAACTCAAGAACTGAATTGTTTAAAAAGTAATTTTTTATTTTAGTATTTACAACCTTAGTGAGGTGGTTCCTGTGCTTTGCATACGGACTAATTAGAATTTTACGTCCGTTACAACCTGAACTCAAGAAAGTATTTTTTATTTTATTTTAGTATTTACATATTGCCTAGAGCGTTTACAAAAATGTTGGTGCAAAATTTAAAATCAACGCATTTCAATTTTCACCTTTCTTCAGTGTACTTCATTGGCTTGCATGACATTTTATGGTCTTCACTGCATAGTTACTGTCATTTGATATAGGATTTCCGACTGCAAGATTCTGAACTTTTTGGGGCAGATAGACTTAGTGAATGCTTGTGCTTGCTCGAAGTCCTTTGAGTTGACGGTTGCCTAACTGCAGTGAGAAGAAGTACCATGGCACATGCAGATTTAAAAAAAAAAAAAAAAAAAAAAAACCATCACGCACACGCACAACAATAAATCACAATAACTGATACCATCACGCAAACAGAGAGATATTTTAATAAACACAGATATGGATATTATAACATGAGATAAACATTTAGTAGTCACCACAGTACTTACGTAAATAAACAATAAGGCTACTAGCTGCATTAAGTCAAACGAAATTAAAAGTCTGACGAATACAAAAAGAGTGAAATAGTGAAGTTGACAAAATAAAAGGAACAATGTTGAGCCACAGCAACATATCGGGTTCTACAAAACTACAAATACGGCTGAACCCCATGAACTTGTAACTGTTTCTACTAAAATTTGCAAGAAGAGTGTACTTTGTTAGTAGTTATTTATAAATACAAATAATTCATATTTCTTAACAAAACCATGCATGTACTTTTACAGTCACTGATGATGACCCATTCCATAAGGGCGAAATGCATCTTAGCTTATACAAATTTTTAAAAAATCTTTAAAAGACGGTGTTTTCATTTACAAAACTTTAACAAGAACTGCGGAAGAATGACCGATAACCAATTGACTGTGTAGCATCCGTGGAAGTTTTTGGTCTGGACCGAAATGAGCGTAAAGTTGTCAATTGTGAGCGCTTGTGTTTTTGCTTTGCCTCGCGACCTTGGGCTGACGTTAGAATATTTTGTTAGGTGTCAGTCAGAATGCCTGTGTTACGCCCAACCCGCCGCGGCTCAGGAATGTCTCCCCCCTCCCCGGAAGGAAGGCCCCCTCCCGCCGACGCCAGAATGACTGCTCGCTCCCGCAGCCGGCGTCGTCGCATTCCGATGTTCCCCCACCCTGCCGGCCGCCGGGCTACGTCACAGATACGGCGCAACAGCACTGCCAACCTTCCGCTGCTATACACGCCGCTTTTACGACTTCTCGGGACCGCCCGCGCATGCACCTTGCCAATTGTGTTTACAGCAGGCGCCGCGCCCATTTTCCGATTATTCACGGACTGTTCCGAAGTCCTGCCGTCTTATTGTACAGCTGCAACACGATAGCACGCATGTGGCAGGGTCTCGTGGTGCTGTTACAGTCGCCTTCCTTAGGTCAACTGGAATTTCGGTATAATGTTCATTTGACCTTCAGTATAATCCGTAACTTATCTTTATCGAAAATTCTACTCATGTTTAACAGCTGTTTTCCCTCTGCATCACGTTAATGCGATTTGCTCGATATGTTCTTTGACTTGAAAAACCAGAGGAAGGATTCATCAAATTCTACAAGCTCACGTCCGTTTCAAGACTTAATGTGAGATCTAAGAAACAAACAACAAAGATGTTTTATGTGATCGAACTGATATGCTTCTGAATCTCTTAGTCACGATGTATATCTTTCGAATAGAAGTGATTCCTTATTCTTTTTGTTGCGTCACTTTACTTGGAAGCAGCTACCTCCTCAAAAGAACCTCAAAATATTCTGAACCTGTAGGAAACTTTACAGTGTAGTATTCTGTACATGAAACCAGTCTTTTGTTGCTACCTCGACATCTTTCGATAGTCTGTCCAAAATTTCATGTTCGATCGTACAAACACTATAGGTAAAAATTTTTTCAGGGCAATTTTCTGTAGTTACGAACAAAAGCACTAAGGATGGTAGCAAAAAAACTTAACCGATGGCACAGTAAAGGGAATAACATAGCAGATGGACGTAAGGATACTGTGGAAGAAAAGCCACAGTAATCGCTTGAAACACAATAGGGTTGAAATAACATCCTGCTGTAAGAGGATCAGAAAAGGAGGGAAATAAGACGACTTTAAAACGAAACACTTCCCTGAGATTAGTGTAAAAGAACCCGCCATTATGCCCGCGAGCTTAAATACACCTCCATACCGGACTCGGAGAGATACAAAGGATCCAAGTTCAAAACTCGTGTTTCACGTACCGTACGTCCTGATTACGGATTTTAGGCGATTTCCCGTGATAACCATGCTGAATTCTGTCTCATTAATTAAGGAACACATTTGAAAAAAATACACTTATTTTGCGGAATACATGTACCACAAGCAGATGGCAACTTTTATATTCTCGATTAACACTCCGTCAAGACGGGCGGTTGAATGTATGGAATGCAGATGTTGAGTTTAGCAGCTTTAGTAACCTATTAAGACGTTGTAGGCAGAGAGGAAGAAGGTGATGACGGGCGTGGAAGATTTGAACGCTGGTATCAGTTTTCTGAGCTGACGTAGCCGGTATTGGAAGCGGCGCCGTGCGCTTGGAATGCGCCACGTGAAGGCACGCGGCCTGAAAGGGGCCCGGCTAGGCCTGTTGCAAAATTGATTCGGCCCCAGCCAGCGATTAGCATTCCTATACTCACCACGCACGCGCGGAATGTCTCTGGCCAGCGCAAGCGATAGTCCCTCACAGGCTGCACTAAACGTAGCACTGCGCCAAACAGGAAAGGGAAAAATTTAGTGGAAGGAGTGAAGTAATAAGATCCGCAAGATAAAAAATGTCAGCGGCTAAGATTCGCCTTTTGACCTTATAAAAAAAATATTTCTAAAAATTAAGCATTTGCTTTCAAAATGGAGAGCCTAAACTTTGTGAATCTGAAATTATCCTGCCAGATTCAACGATGGGAATTCCTCATAGTTTTACAGGAGCTCACTTTCTTATCTTTCATTACTGTAATTATTCGTAACTGCAATTATTCACTGATGTTTAACTTTTGTTACATCTTTCAACAAATTTTGTTCGAAAAAGATAGCAGTGTACTTTATTTCAAAAGATTTTTTTTTTTTGCTTGGGCTTTACGTCTCGTCAACAGAGAGGTCATTAGAGGCGGGATGGGATTGGGGCAAGGAACAGGAAAGAATTCGGCCATGGCCTTTTTGAAGGAAGCATTTCGGCATACACCTGGAGTGATTTGGGGAAACCATGGAAAACCCAAATCTGGATGCCCGTTATTTCAAAAGAGAATTTTCACCGTTCGATTCACAGTGCAAGCCGAAATTTTGACATATCTCTGTCCTGCCCATTGCGTTTCTTAAGCTTATGGTGTGTGTGGAACGTTCACTGATATCTTTTCGTGGTATGGTTTCCACGCAAAATCTCAGAGGAAAGGTACTGGCCGTCCCGCCTCTGACACGCTGGCTTAATATTCAACTAACCTTTTAGTTGTTGACTAAGTTTTAGAAAGTAATGTTACAACGTATAACAGAAACAAGGATCGAAACTAAAACTGACTGCCATAAATAATAACATCCCTCTTAAAACTCGGAAATAATTTTATGAAACTGTGTGTGTGCAATGCATCACTTCCTGGAAGTGAAACTTGACAGCTGCGAGAAATTTGTGAAATTGGTGGACTTGTATAAATAATAAACGACGTTAAAAATTAAGGGTTTAGAAGGGGATTTTTTAAATAATAGACAAAGAGAAGATATGGGATGATGCGTCCACATTGACGCTATCTGACTAGGTACTGTCTTAGTAAAAGGTTCAGTCGAGCTAAAGAGAGAAGAGTTTGGATTCTACGATACCGATAACTGAGGTCGTAATGCGATGAAGATCTTACTAAACTATACAAAGAGATGTAGGACTGCATCGAACCACTGTTGGAGAGTGAGGACTAACTATTTTTCAACCACGGAATGGATCATCATTGTCGTCCAAACCCGGTTAGATTTCATGAAAGCATACTTAAAAAAAAGAAAAGATATTTGACTATTTGGTCATACCGCCATCTCCATTGCTATTTTTATTCTTGCGGTGATTGAATCTGTATATTATATTACTTCCAGTAAGTACACACAACAAAGGGCGGACACAACGCGTAAATAAAACTACCCTTGTGCGAGGCCGGACTCGAACCGGCGACCAACAACGAGAGGCCAGCATGTTAGCCCCAGGACTGCCATGGATCATCTGATGGGGCAACGAATCGGACGGCAGCTCGGATTGACCAAATAAACACAGATGTCACAGTTGTGGTACAAAAATTACTTGTTTATTTCTTCGGAAACTAAACCATTTTCTGTTTCTTTTTGGAATGTGGTTGCTGATCGTATATGAACTGCATTGTAAATTGTTGCAGTAGGAAATGGCGCAAGATATGTAACTGTATATGTTAAAGCAAGTGTTGTGTTAGTGGAATTTGTAACAAGACCTGATGATGCGATTAAGGAATAACTGCCCGTTCTTGGGCTATTGAGTTTCCTATTTAAGTAGCTTGCGCGTAAGTTTAAACAAATTATAATGGCTGTTTGAAATAAAGAATTTTTCATACACTTCTTCTTTCATGACTTCAAAAAATGGAGAAGTTACGCAGAATTTCATCGATTTAAATCCAGTAGTGAATTTGATTTGGTTTTTTGGCAAATTTCAGTCGGCTGCTAATTATTTCCTATTTTTACTATATTTTATTGGCCTGGATTTTGATCACTGGGTTTGTATATTATCAAAATTTTATCAATACTGACTGTATTTTTTACTAATGCTGCGATTATTCCCACCTCAAGCTCACATTTACACGCTTCAATAACAACTAATGTTGGCACAAAGCGACTGTAAATCAGTCCCATTACATCCTATCAAACCTATGATTCCAACAGGCGAAGACCAGCAATATGAATACCTCTAGAGGAACAAAATGTTCGCTCCTGAATTGTTTGATACATTGTATATACTTTTTTTTATATAATTTTCCAATCAGCAACTCACACTGCTTCTTCCACATTCTAATGTTTATGTATAATTTTTACAACTGTTTATTGTGCCACTCTCTGTGAGTTCCCAGAGGCCATCTTAAAGTCACCCGTGCGCATAACAGGTGACAAGCGGAGCGAAAGTGCAGTGCTCATTACCAGCTAATAACTTTCGGTAAGCGTGGAACGAATAAAGGATGGCAGAGTGACGAGAGCTGACAGGCAGAACGTCGAAACACCAGGAATTTATTTCTGATGCCAGCAACCGGACATACGCATGTGGTGATTTCATTCCGCATAGCAGCAGCTTTACTGTAGATGTTGCTTCATCGTAGAATTGCAAGCGATTAAACTCGATATGGTCATCCACAAGAGCTGCTCATACAGCACAAGAAGCAATGAATTTTTGAAGAGTTTTCTAGTTCTTCCCAACGGCATATATTTTTCTTAACTTATCCACAAGCCGAGAGTACAGAAGTCGTGCTAATAAATAAGCCGGTGTAGAAGTAAGATGATCAGTTACTTTCCTCCTGGACATACAGTTTAACCGAACAAACTACACGAAATAAGATTTGCCAGAGGTAAATGTTAAGTTAAAGTACTTAATAATTTTACATAGAAAATGCCTATAATAGCACATGGTTAAGTTTAAAAAAGGAGGAATAGATGAATGAATGGTGGAAATAATAAGGAACTGTGAGAATTGCGTGGGTATAGATAGTAGACACTCAGAATGGTTTCACAGTTAAAGGAGAGTCGGGCAAAGAATTGTATCGTCACCTGCCCCGGGATACAGAGATCCAGCGGAGCTTAAGGTATAACAATTCCGTGTGGTCGTAATGACCTGGAGACAGGGTTATAATTGGCTGCGCATTCCGCCCCTTTCGTAGCCGCCTTTACCTAACCCAACAATCCTGCCGGGTACAGGGGACCTACAGTTTAACGTGGAATCCGAACCACGTTACTTCACTTTACACAGCAAGCTGTACTAGAGATGAAGGTCAGGTTAAACGCCTTTGAAAATCCCCGCCGAGACTGGGATTCGAACCGGGGACCTTTCGATCTCTACTCAGACGCTTAACCACTGAGCCACCAGACGGAGCTAACGGTAATGACATATGCTGATGACATAATTATTTGGGAGGAAACAGAACAGGATATGGAAAGAGAATTAGGGAAGTGATGGAGCGCAATGGGGAAACATCGCCTGAAGATGAGTGTAGAATAAAACAATGATAATGAAGATAGCAAGAAACATTGTCCCATAAAAAGACGGGTTTCTCGACGGCAAGAAATTGGATTGGCAGAATGGTGTGTATTTGGGAACCAAGGTTACTACCAATGGAAAGGTAGAGGAAGAAATGGACAGAAAATAAGGAAGAGTGTACAATCGTATCATCATATAAAGAATGTAATCTGGAGGTGGAACACAGGGAAGGAAGCCAAAATTTTTCTCTGCAAAGTATATTACCAGCCTGAACCTCTACTTGAACCAAGAGAGATATTGGCAGATTAATGGTGGGTGGATATGAGGTTTCCGAGAGTGACAAAGAAAGACACAAGGAAAGATAAAATCAGAAATGAAAACATCGGCACGGATAACAAGTTGAAGTATTGGAAGAGATGTTAATAAAGAAGAGGCTGTAGTGACTGCGGCATCTTATGAGGATGGAGGAGGGGATAATACCGAAGTTAGCACCCTTGAACAATAGGAAGGGAAGGAGACCAATTGGAAGGCCAAGATCAGAAAACTGTTATTTTCAGTATAAGTTTTGTTTTCTGAGTTCACTGGTTTGCTTTTAATTTTGGCAACCATTTCAGATAAGGTGAGTTCTGTCTCGAGAAATCCTTCCACTATATTTGCAACGGCTTTAGAGGCGCTTAAGTTTCGCGAAATTAGATTATGAAACTGTGTTTTAATTCCTTCAGAAATTACTAACGAGTTACCGTTTTTTTTTGGTAAGAAACTTAACTAATACGTTCTTGAGATAATGGATGAATTTGTACTTCTCTTAAATCTATAAATTAAGTTATTGAACGCCTGTAAATGGTATTAGTTCCCACGTATCTTACAGAGATACCAACTTTTGAAATTATTTCTTTTACTAGGCGTTGTACTAAGATTATATAAATGATCCTCGTAAAAATATGAGTGTAAGGAAATTGGATACAGGAAATACGAAAAATATATTGTCTTTTTCGAAACAGCGAAACAGAAACAAGATTAGAGCTAGATAGGTGCATAAGAGTGCGCGTTATGGAATTGCCTTATGTATTTAGACTAATTTGTTCATTATTCCTGCAGTAACGCTTGCGCCTGGCATTCCCCGGATTTCGGTTTTCCCGAGATCAATCCAGACGAATGTTGGTGTGATTCCTTCAAAACGCCGTAGCTGAATTTATTCCCGTTCCTTGCTGCCAGTCCTTCCGTGTCTCTATTACCCTCGATGTCAACGTGGTGTAAAGTACAGTAAACTAACTTAAAAAAAGTATCTCCATGTTCGAGGCGTGGTACAAAAGAGGTAAATTCAGTGTTTCTGATGGCTTTTTCGGACGGAACCACTGTGGCGACACTAGTTCGCTTTTGTGACATCATCTACTATAATGGAATCCCATGTTTTCTGCGTGGTTACGCTGTTGACGAGATGGGGGGTGTGGCGGCGGTTTGGCGTTGGGGGCAGCTGCATTCCTGAGAAGGCGGAAACGCGCTGTGCGAGATCTCGCGAGCGGCCGCAGCCGCATTCCACAGTCGTGGGCGAGGGGGGAGGGGGGGGAGAAGAAGGGGGGTAAACAACAGCCGGTCCGCTCTGGCGCCGCAGCCTCCGCGAGGACGCTGCTCCAAAATACAAACAACGTCACTCGTCTCGTCAAGGTAGCCGGAGGAGCAGAAGTTCCCATATTGTCCAATCCTAACGTTGAATCACAGATACACTTTTTGTTAGCTAACACAAACTATAAAAGATTGTACCGAAATCCAATTTCACCTAATACACTCATCAGATTTGTCTATCCTCATCAGCTGTAATGAATAAAAGTCAATATGTTTGAATTCATGACTTTTTTAAAACAAAAAACTTTGCGAAAAGTTATCTTGTCTGTATTGTCAACTGCAGTAACGTAGTCCTCAATTTCAGTCGCTCTTTTTAGCATTATTACAGCCACTGCCTTCTTAATCAGAGGCAAGGCATACTTGAAGTATCAAAGATATTGTAGATAGCTGCTGTTTTGTACAAAAAGTATTCTGACATCTCTGCATTAGAAAAGAACAGAATTATTGATCAGTACAGTATTACAGCTTATTTCCAAGATTTTATCTGTCGTATAATTGCAACCGAAATACTTTGCTGGAAGGACTACTTCTTTCTGCTCGTATTAGAAAGAAGTTTTTGGCACGTAAGCCAGTAAATTCGAGCAGAGACTACGTCGGCTGTCTGTCTCACAATTCTAGTCCTACTTCTATGTTAATTTTGTGACACTTTGCAATACGTCACAAAATATGCTGCTTTCGTCACCATTACTTATTAATGAATACATTGCGACGATGATTCTATACTGCGCTACATCGCTCTATATAAGATCTTTGTATTTCTTTCGTATGTAAGTTACTATTATTCAGAATTAGATTTTTTAATTGTTATTTAGAATTTGTTTACCGTGTGACCGAAGTTAAATGGTGATATTTCTATATTTATGCGAGCCAACCCAGTCAACGGTTGAACAGCTTATTTAGTATCCGAGCATAACCGACTTTTGTTTTCGCTACGGTCAGTGCTATTTCGGTCATAAAATTAATGTATTAAATAGTTACTGTTTTACCCGCCAGTGTGGCTGCTGTCTTAAGGCGCTATCGGAGAGGTGCCGACGGACCAGGTTCGAGTTCTCGACTTCGTCCTGGTTGTGGTTTTCAGGTGGTTTTTCCGCAGTCACTTAGATGAATGCAGCGACGGTCTCCAATGTTCACTTCATAAATTACACATTTCACATGCATAAGTTACATGAATCGCAGACAGATGGAAACACTTAAGGTCCTCTCAATGCTCCAGGGACTGACGACCCCTGGTTCTAACTGTCCAGTGGAATCACTGGACAAACTCTTATTTACAGGTCTTGATGAGAACCAAGGCTTTGTGTGATCCGATAGGGTCCATTCGCTAATAATATCTGCTCTGCCCGTAAGCAGATTTCTACGTGCCAATTATTGTTTTTTTATCACACCGATTAACATAACTTCAAGATCACATTGACTCTTATCTTCAGTATAGAAAACGGTATCATGAGAGAACAGTTTCATCGTTACCTCGAGTATGAGTTGTAAAAACTAAGGGAGAAAAGGTCCTTACTACTTGTTGTTTGAAAGCGCTTTCCACGCCTATGTAGATCCTAATTACACATTATTATTTTCTACTCCAGTCAGTTTTCTTGCATAGCCACCAGCACATTTGTGTACGGGAAGATCAGTGGGATTAAATTTTATCGACAGTGAATATGTTTAGAATACTGCGCATACTGAACTATCTATTTTTAGCAACTTTTTTGTATATATATATATTGGTCTGCTGTCGTCGTACTTTTGTTTGCTATCACGAGTACGTATAAGATTTTCTTCCAACTTTTGTATCCTATTAAGAGTGTTTTTGGCCAACCAAGCGACGACGCTGGGAAAGTCAAGTTTTCAATCTAAGCCAAACTGAAAAATATGTTTTGAAAGAACTTTCGGAATTTTAGCGAAATTGATAAGCCTCTTACAGGAAGCTAATCTACCTGTAATGGTTCATTCCTTGCTTAAAAAGCGAAATTCGGTATAAGGGCTTTGGATGGTACTATTTCGATTTGGGATCATGCTGACAGTAAGTAACTGTTCGAAGGTTGACCGAGCGTGGTGGTGCAACGGCTAGCGTTCTGGCCTCGCATTCGCGAGGACGGCGGTTCGAATCCCCGTCCGGGCAGCCAGATTTGGGTTTCCCATGGTTTCCCAAATCACTCCAGGCAAATGCCGGGATCCTTCTTTCAAAGGCCATGGCCGAATTCCTTCCCATTCCTTTGACCCCATCCTTTCCCGTCTATAAAGACCTCGCTGTTAGAGAGACGTTAAGCAGATAAAAAAATAAAAATTCAAAGGTTGGTGGAATTTTTTAATTTTTTTTTTATATGTATATATAAGACGTTTGTAATCGTTAAGGACATATCTCCCGAATATCACCTGTACTGATTTAAACAGTGCTTCATGCTTCCACTTATGCCTTCTTTTAACCGAATATCGATCAAAAACAATCCGTTTGCTGACGAGTGCGTTCTTTTTTGTGTTATTTAACTCCGTGCGCATACTCCCACTGATAGGATGATCCACGATGAATGCGATTTAAACGAGTATCAGCAGCCGCCTCTAGCAGCTCATTAAGGGCCATTCTTGGCGGTGACATGGTCGTAGTTGAGCCGTGCTGCCATGGGATCCGTGACTTGTCTTGATATAGGCTAATGAGCCTCATCTCAGAGGAATTAACGCCTGATTCACTCACATTTTTTGGCAGCTCGAAATACTGGAGAATCGTCATAAATACATACAAAATTATCATCCATGTGATCGCAGAGACTTTGGTATATATGAATCATCACTGCATTTCTTGTTAGCCCTGTGTCTTTGTAAATTTGAATGCTGGAAGTCAGTAATCTGCCATCGTTCAGGTGTCTTGCCATTCTATTACTGTCAGCCGCTGTAAATAGTATAAATTATACTTTCCAGAAAGGCAGGCTCATGTCGTGCAGCGATATTACTTTCAACCGGCAAAGATGTCCTCACAAGGAACTACATCTAGCGATTATTCTGACTTTGCTCTATGACCGGGTACGGATGCTCTTAATCAATTTTGTTGTAGGCCATTTTTCCGCAGTTGCTCAGTAAATTAAATGTTGATAAATAACGAAAATGCAACTGTTTTTATGTGTTTTCATGCCGTATTCATTTCGCTTCTCATTGAGGCATTATCGGCGACGAATCTGTGTTGGTTTTACATTTAGGTTACAGACTCATTACATAATCCTAAATTGAAACATTTACTGATTCTTTACAACTTAAGATTGTGTTAAACATTATATAATAAGTTTTCAATCTAACTTGGGAACCATCAGACCTGTTCAGAACGGATTTAGATCCCCAGGGTATATGTTGAAGGGTATTTACGTCATATGTCTGTGTTACAATTATTTCTTCAAAATGAGCCCTAGGTATCGAGAAATTAACGCGCAATCATATGTGAATATCTTTAAATATTATAATTTTAGTACGCTCTCTAATTGCTTCAGCGTGGTGTATGTGATTAGGCGTTTGATTCTCATTTTGCGAACCCGGGTTCAAATCCCCATACTGCTAAATATTTTTATTTCTTTTTTTATATGCAGTAATCATTGAGCATTGATTTTATTTCATTTAAAATTCATTTACGAATTTTTATTATGGGAAATAACAGACATTATGTTATTTTCAAACATTTACATGCTACCACCAATGCACGGAAATAAGTATAACTGTGGTAGGGGGGAAAAGACCCCGACCTTCTGGCTGTAATATATTTACTTTATGATATTAATTGTAGAGATACAAGTATAGAAACAATGAACATGAAATATACCTGTTTCATTAAAAAAAAAAAACACAACATATAAACTTATCAACAATAAACTAAAACAATGATTTTCTAAAAAAAAAGTTGGGACTGTATATTCTATAATATTTTGTTTTATAAGTTAAATTTCGCATAATAAAATTTTTTAAATGAATTTTAAATGAAATAAAATCAATGCTGAATGATTACTGCATATAAAAAAAGAAATATAAATATTTGGCAGTATGGGGATTTGAACCCGGGTTCGCAAAATGGGAATTAACTGCCTTACCGCATACACCACGCTGAAGCTTTTAAGCAATGTACTAAAATTATTATATTTAAAAGATATTCACATATGTTTACGCGTTAATTTCTCGATACCTAGGGTTCATTTTGAAGAAATACTTGTAACACAGACATATGGAATAAATACCCTTCAACATATACTCGGGGGATCGAAATCCGTTCTGAACAGGTCTGATGGTCTCCAAGTAAGTGTAAATTCTACGTAGATTCATCACTGACGACGCCTCGATGAAAGGCGAAATGCGCACGGCATGAAACCACATAAAGACAGATACATTGGCGCTATTTATTAACATTTAATTTAATCAATTTAGTTCCCTTAATTTGATGTTGGAGTAATTCCGTGATAGCCTCTCAACAAATAACAACATGCGCTTATATGTTTCTAATACTTTTCCAGCAACTTGGTGAAATCAACATCCCTCGATCCACAGTGTCAAGAGTGTTTCGTGAACATGTAATTTCCGGTATCACCTCCCCGCGTGGACAACGTAGTGGCCGACCAGGTCTACTTAATCACCCAGACCAGCGACGTATGCGTCGAGGTGTCAGTTTTGACAGGCAGACAGCGTAATGTGGGACGTACGACTGGCTTGTCTGTGTGGACAGTGCAGAGAAACTTGGCGTTCGTGGGATATGGCAGCAGAATAGCTGCAGCACCTTTCCTGACCTCGTGAACATAAACCTAGATGACTGGAATAAGACTGGCTGGTCTAATGAGTCACGATTCCTGTTGTTAACGGCTAATGGTAGGGTTCGAATGTGACGCAGACCCCACGAGGCAATGTTCCCAAGTTGTCAGGAAGACAAGCTGGTGGCGGTTCCATTCTTAGGGGGCGTCCATTAATTACGTGAGATGAAATTAGAGGGGGACTGGTCACCAAGGGGGGGGGAGGGGGGGGAAATCGACGGAAATTTGACGTGAGCTTTTAAAATTCCTGAAGGACATTAGAGCTAAAAAAAAAGTCTACAAACGACACGGAGGCCGCCTTTAGGGGGGGGGGGGGCTATAACCACACTCGCAAGCAGGAGAGGTCCGAAAAAACTACGAGGTCGATTAGCAGGGGGGGAGGGTACCGTCATAATCACACGCCATCTTGGAGGGGGGGGAAGGTTTCAAGCAAATCTCACCAAATCACACATGATGGTGGGGGGTCCAGAATTCCGGGAAAACATCTCACGTAATTAATGGACGCCACCTTATATGGGCGGTGTTTACATGGCTTCGACTGGAACCTCTGAACAAACTTTTTTTTTATCTGCTTAACGTCTCTCTGACAGCGAGGTCTTTAGAGACGGGAAAGGATTGGGGGGGGGGGGACAAAGAATGGGAAGGTATTCGGCCATGGCCTTTTGAAGGAAGCATACCGGCATTTGCCTGGAGTGATTTGGGCAACCATGGAAAACTCAAATCTGGATGCCCGGACGGGGACTCGAACCGCCGTCCTCCCGAATGCGAGGCCAGAACGCTAGCCGTTACACCACCACGCTCGGTCTGAACAAACTGAACCGCCCACTAACTATAAATGAATATGTTCAGCTATTTGTACAGGATGTTCCCAAATAACAATAGACTTTTCAAGGACGACAATGTAGCATATCAACTGGCCACATCGTTCACGGAATATTCTGGAATGATCTGGCCACAGACTTTAATCCTAACGAAAATATCTATGACATGATCAGTTTGAGCACAATGTCCTGCATCGGCAACTCTTTCGCTGTAGAGCAGGGGTGGCCAACCCAAATGATCTTGCGGGCCACTTTGGAAATGTATAATAACTCCGCGGGCCGCATATAAATTCATATATCCCCATATTAGATTTAGACCCACAATAGACATTTTTTTGGAGTGAAAAGTTGAAAAATATTGAGTTATTATTATTGTGTTTACTATTATTCTTACATGTAAATACAGATAATATAATAATAATGATACTAAACGCACATTTTAAGGAAATATAAAACACTAAAGATGATATATAAAGAATATGTAAATGTAAATTAAATAATTTGGAAAATATGGCTGCACAAATAATGTATTTTTTAATACATTGGTTAACTCCACTTTGGCCATTATAAAATAAATATATTTTGTAAAAGTGTGATGAATCTCGCGGGCCAGAAAAATGTTCAAGGTGGGCCGCGGGTTGGCCACCCCTGCTGTGGAGGAAGCAAGACTGAATATTTCTTCAGAGGTCTGTTGAGTCAATGCCACTTCGCCAGGGAAAAAGAGGTTCCACACGATATTAAGAGGTATTCCTTGACATTTGGCACTTCAGTGCGTTTTGTTGACGACGTTGAGTATTTTTTGTCTGATATCTCTCTTACAAATCACGACAGTATTTTGAACAGATACAGCATTGTCGTGCCTCCTCATTGGTCCTTTATTACCGATGGAAATTGCTGTTCGACTTCTCGATCGCTTGTTGTGGATAAAAGTTGAATGTCAGACCGATAAGGAAGCTTTAACGCTCTCTTTAAGAGACAGGAGCGAAGCACTTAGAATGCACAACTACTACCTTCGCGGTACGCAGTATGATAATGAAGGACCTAATTAGCCGGTCTCATCGCGTGGTCACATTCAATTTACGCACCTTAATAATATTCATCGCCAGCGCTCGCCCTTGCGTAAACATTCACAAGGAATGCGTTCTGGGCAGCCGGTTGTAGTATTTACTGCAAATAGGGAGGTCGCTTCAATTACCCGGTCGGTAATGCCTCTCCCGACACCCGGTTATTACCCCACGAGCGTGTTCGGACAAATACCTCCCGACGGGGGACCGCGGAGGTATGTCCCTTAATGCAACTCGGCCGGTATGAATTTATTACGAGTCCGTGGGCGCGGGCCGCGTTATATACGGCGCGCGGGGCATTGTGGGAGCCAGTAAACCACGCGCGCGCATTAAAGTGGAAGTCTGTGATTGTGCTCGCGCCTTCTTTACGACGGTTTTATGCCGTTCCCGAAAGCTGTTCTCCGACTCGTGTGGAGGGAATAATCCCGTGCGGCGCAAATATGTGCGAGTAGCTTTGTGCTCCGGGAAGCGGCACAGCGGGGCTGGAATGTGGACGAGAAGGAACGCCGCTGCGATTTCTCCCTCCCGAGCACTCTATGAAACTGAAAGTACACGAAGTGATTATTATTTCAGAGAAATATCTCCCTGGTGGAGGGGCGGTTGGTGACGTAATTGACAATCGAGACAATAACATGCGGTGACGCATGCGATACTAGATCTTATTATCATCTATAGTCGTACCGCGCAGTTCATGGCGGCAGTTCAGAGTTGAAACGTGATAGCTTTATATATTATGAACCTAATAAAAAAACCTCCGATTATGATTCAGTAAAAGAACCCAAACTGATTTGGAGTATAAACACAAACTGAAATACAGTTACGCTGGCGTTATGCTTAATACACTATTTTAGATGACCAAAACCAGATTTTGGCTTTAGCAGAAAAACTCATTAGCGTAGAAACTTGCCACTTTTTTCTTAGATAGTAAATTGTCAAATAAGCTAAATTGTTTATACCACATGATAAAATAAAATGCGTTCATATTGTTTTAATTTTATAGTACCTTTCTATTAATTTCGTGTATATTCTTAACAGGGGTCCGATTTTCGCTACCTTTTTCTCAGAGACTGTTTTTGCATACTTTTAGTAAAAAATGAGTTTGAAGACTATGATCACATATTTACTAACTTTTGTTATTTAGCACACTTGAAAACATACCAAGTTACTTAATCCATTAAAATTGAAATAAACTTAAATCAAAGACGAAACAGTCGAAAAACGAAATGGGAGTCCGACTTTCGTTTCTTTTCTTTATATACATATAACTGGAATAATAACTTGGATTAAATACAAAGCAACAAACCAAAGGCGTAAAATGTGGTAAAAATGATATCAGTAACACAAGATTAAATATAAAAATAGGTTTAGATGTAGAGGAATAAGTAAGAAAATTATATAATTTCGAAAATGGAATTGCGATTGGTGGCTGAAGCATAAACGATCCGAAAACCAGAATAGCAATCGCTAATACTCCCGTCATAAAAAAGATAAATCTTTTAGTTTTAAGCTTTTACTTCGAACTCTGAAAGAAACTGTATCTATCGAACACTGCACTTTGTGGAAATGAATTTGGACTTATGGAATACGGAAGAGAAAGAAAACTGGAGCATTTGAAATGTGGTGCTATAGAAGGATGCCGAAAGTTAAGTAGACAGATAAATTACGAAATGTGCGTGTTCTGTAAATGAAAGAGGTGCGTGGAAGTCTCGCAGAATAAAAAGAGACAGGATGGTGGGTCAGGGCTTAAGACACGTAGGCTCGGTCAATGTTTTAGTGGTTGCAACAGCCGATTGGAGGAACTGAAGAGACAGACAAAGAATTTATGAAGCAGATAATTGAGGACGTATGTTTTAAGGGGTATATTGAGATGAAGATATTGGCTCGAGATTGCCAGACATGGAGAATGCATCAAACCAGTCGAGACTGATGAAGGGAAATAATATATATATATATGTGTGTGTGTGACTGAAATTGAGGGAAGTGGACCGCAACATAAAGGTATAAAACAAGTAACAGATATTTTTCAGCATAAGCTCCATCTTTCTCAGTGCTATTCAGCTAACTTCTCGATAGTTCATGCACTTTTAAGTAAGTAGTTGAGTTGGTCTACTCTACCTAGAGAGGATGTAAACAAACCTGAGTTTTCATTCTTACTCCCTTGCGGAAATGAAGATTGTTCCTGCATAATCTCTTATAATTCATTGCGTACTAACAGTGAAGACATTTCGGCAACGAAGTTTCAACGACCGGGCGTGACGTATCATCGGTAACGCTCTGGCCTCGTATTCTGGAGGACGCGGGTTCGAATCCCCGTCCTGCCATCCAGACTTCGGTTTCAATGGTTTCCTGAAATCGCTCTGGGCCCTATGCTGGTATAGTTCCTTCAAAAGGCCACGGTCGAATTCCATATTTTTCCCCTCCTCTAATGATCTCAATGCCTACTAGGCGTAAAACAATAAGCAAAAAAAAAGAAGAAGTTTTCACCGTCTTTCCATTTCTCCGACTGAATAATTTCAATTGTTTTCTGTCGTCAGCTTTTTTATTAGTTCTTTAGTATGTTCTCCTGCTTCGTCTTTTTTTTCTGTTTTCGTTTCATGATACTCCTATGAAGACTACGAGACCAAACGAAGAGGTTTTACTGTTCCGTATCGTTCTCGGTAGTTCTTTGACGACATTTAGAAGCTGTGTATGTATTTCCTGTTTCAAGCTCCGTGGAACTCAGAAATTCCTCCGGTGTTGATCGAGCTTGCGTGAAGACCGACACGTGGGCGGCTGTGCTGACGAGTGCTCGGCTGGCATGCGGAATGGCCATTCATTCCGGGAAAGGAATGTGCAACCTCGGAACGCTCTGTCCGTAGCGTTATTTCGAGACCTTTAGCCTCAACCTTTTATGGCTCAAACCAAGGTACTCCTGTAGAACTGTGCATTACTTTAGTAGGCCGTGAAACACTAGCCAAGCTTTCGTTTGGTCTTGACAGATTCTTAACTAGAATTTACACGACAGTTTCCATGAATAAGCTTACCCAGATCTGGCAGATCAAATGCCACAAAGATCCGCATTCTCCGTTTTCTCCTGCAGTTGTGATACATGGACTAACAAGGCTAGAGATAACAACCGCATCGATACTTTTTAGTTGTGGTGTTTGTGAGGAATGCTGCGCCTTGTCTACAGTTAAAGCAGAATCATTGCGTCCATTAGACAGGAACTTATATTTTCCAAAAGTTTGTCTTCCCTTGACAGTTAGAGAATCATTTAGTAGTATTTAATGAGAGTAGTAATAGATCATGGAAGTGAAAGACCAGGATGAACAGTGAGTAGGTGGATGGATCAAGTAGAGAAGATCACTGCTTCATCCTGTTAACGTCACAAGTCCAATGGAAAATTTAATGGGTTCACCACGTTCAGGAATGAGAGGAGTTCGTCTGCATTGATATTTATTTTCTTTGAAAAATCCATTAGGCTCAGTCGGTTGTAACTGCTACTCTTCGAAGTTACTGTTATCATATTGGTTCTACTACAATTGCGGGGAGAAAATGCCGCTCAGAACAATTTATTGATGAACTCTCTCATCTGATCGGACCTTAAACATTAGACCTGAAACAAGAAAACGTCAGCACTGTTGGCATTACATCGCATGGACAGTGGTTTTATGTGTGAAATGTCTGGCGTTAGTGATACGGTTTGAAATCACTCGCATCTCTTTCCAGGTGCAAATCCACGTTACCTACCCTCTCCGGAAGTTAGCGCTTTACGTATTATGCAGCGTAGAGAGAATTTCATAATTACGTTGATAGGGAAGTCTTCTTCCTTATTCTCCGTTTGTACGCAGTTTGACCAATTCATCCTTTTTTTTATTTTTTATTTTTTGTTTTGTTTTAATTATTGGCATTTGGCTACGAGGCCATACAGCCAGCACTATGTAATTTTGTAGTTTGCATGTATGTATTGGATCACTGAATGTATTATAGATTCTCCGTGGTATAGACGACACAAGACAAACAAAACACTTAATTAAAACCACCCATGCCCGCGGCCGGACTCGAACCGGCGACCCCTGCAACGCGAGGCTTGCACGCTATCCCCGGGGTCGGCTATTCATCCTTGAAAGACGATGTAGACCTTAATAGTGCATGGCTGTTTTAAAAATTACTCGGTTCATCCATGTCTGAAGTAATTGCCCTTCGTATTTACCTTTGTTTTATACCTAATCTGTCCTTACTGACCCTGCCATAACATTCGGTGTTTGAAGAACTTAATTCAACTAGTAGATATTCTTTTACATAGAATAAAAAAAATTGTAATACTTTTGCGCTTAAAATTGACTATTATTGTATGCTTGTTTCCTTTACTTTGTTGAAGAAAGTAAAACAGAAAACGAATATTGACATTTCCAAAATGCTATTGAGCATCGAGACTTCTACGAATATTAAAGCCGTTTGCTGGTCATTGCTGTAACTAATACAATATTACAAGTCTGATTACTCATCCAGGCTGGAATAATATTAAAGATGTAAACGATGCGATTTCAGAAATACTTGTGGAAAACATTAGAACTGCGGGGCTATTGACAGGTCTCCAATTTAGAAGAATTCTAAATTTTCTCCCAGTGCATTCGTGGAAACCAAAGAGTGTCATTGTTATTTATATTCAAATGTTAAGAATGTTTGTTGATGCAATTTGGATCCTCAGTCGCAGTAAAAATCATTTACTATCTTTCGATGCTTGTCTTCTTGTTTTCACCATAATTGTACTTGTGCTATAAATATTTTGGTTTCCTTGGATGATTATCTGAAAAGTTATTGAATAATTCATAAATTTTGTAGTTGGACGTTCTGCAAGATGTTCTTACGTCAGTTGACATAACAACGGAGACATAGCTCATCAAACAAAGTTACTTGCTGTCTGACAGCCGTTTGTAGTAAAATCTTCTGTAAGACTTTGCTTTGATGTAGATTTCCGCTACCAGAATCGACCGTGACTGCATACATCTACAAGGTTCTGTGTGTTGCCACATAATCGACTGACACACTTCATAAACGAAACATCTCCGATTTCATTACCAGAGCTAAATCTGCGATAGTCTTGTCTGGCGATAAAGGGATAATTTATGATGCGGAATGCATCTGTATACAGCTGGAAGTGTTGATGCGCATTAGCAGATATGTTGTTTTTATTTACGCACGCAATGTTTCCCACATCTTAGAACGGGGTTGTTTAATGTATGATTTACGTAATGGTTCGTCACAGGGTTTATTGTTTGTCTGAATGCTCCTTTGGCCATATATTACGCGCGTGTCTATGTTAACGCAAGTGATTAAGCAACGTAATTAAATACGTTGTTTATCACTTGCCAGTTGGCTGAGGATTGTTCTTTGTGAAAGGTTTTTTTTATTTTTTTTTCTCATTTCAGTCAGTTAGCCAAAGTTGTGGTATTTTTTTTTTTTTTCAGCCAGTACATAGATTTTTTCCTTCTGGCTTTACGTTTCGTCGTCGAGTTAATTAGAGGCGGAGAGGATGGAGGACAAGAAACGTACCTTTTGAAGGAACCATCCCGGCATTCACCAAAGTGATTTCGGGAAATCATGGAAAATTGAAATATGTATTGCCGGATAGGGATTTGAATCCACCTCCTGCCAAATGCGGGGCAAGAGTGTGGTCTATATAATTGCATCACTAGTATTATTTCTGATTTTTATGTACAGTATGACGGACACAACACCTGACTAGAAACACCCATGTCCTAGGTTGGGTTCGAACCAGAGGCCAATTTAACGCGATCCAACGCGTTAGCCTCAACGCTGTCGGGGCCGGCTTTATGAGAGTCATTATAGTGTGTGTGGTATTTGACCAAGAGATTATGGTGTGTTGTTGGAATGTTAAGTGACTGACTACAGCATTTTCTTGTTCGCAGTTGTGAATCTAGCTTTTCATGAAAATCAGTTCGTCTGCTGCGACCAGGATCAGTATAGGGACTGGGTTTTATATTGCTATCCAAATTAATATTGTTATTTTTTGATGATCGTTAGTGATTTCGTTTTCTCGATATGTATCACGGTCCACAATCCAGAGGGATGGGTGGGGGTGTTTGTCTCAATTATAAATACATTCCATTAGACGAAACACGTATATTTTCGGTTAGTTTGCCTGTTTGGTGATGAAGTTACTTACACACTTCATGATGCGTGCTTTTAAGAATAACAGAACAATTTCAGGAAGACTGATTCGCATGATATGGTTGGCCGGAATGTGTGAATAGTCGCCATCCTCCGGACATCTTTAGAGATAGTAATGGCTGAGAAATATTTAAATATTACGGTCTAGAGAGCGTGGTCGCCTCCTACTAAAGTTTTGTCTTATCTTCTCTGCATTCCTCAGATAGCGCTGAGCTCTTATTCACGAGTACGTGCCTGTTGTCATCGGGCAACCAGCGCTATCAGAAGATGACACTCTCGCCAAGAATTCCTCTTTGTTTCACACGCATCATTTCGGAGTAATTACAATAACAGTCCAGTTTCCTGAGAACAACCAATGACGAACAGCTGAGTTAAGAAATACGAAAGCTTTCTTGTACTTTTTTATTTTTTCCTTTAAAATGAGATGAGGTTTCCATGGTTTCCCTAAATTATTCCAGGTGAATACCGGGATGCCTCCTTCAAAAAGGCCATGGCCGAATTCCTTCTCGTTCCTTTTCCCCAGTCCCATCCCGCCTCTAATGACCTTAGCTGTCGACGTGGCGTAAAGCAATAAGAAAAAAAATGTTTTTTTTCCATTCAGTAACCTTTTTTCTCTACATGGAGCAAGTACGTTCTGCTTATAGAACTTAATTTCAGCTACATAACTACAAATTGACCTCGACATCGATTTGTAATTTTCAGTACAAAAATCCGCACATGACGGACTTAACTATTGCAAACTTAGCGTCTCAAGTGAAAACATATGGAGACTGGAAGATGTACAGTAGGTGTAGGACCGGGCCTTGTTCGGGTCTAGCATTCGGCAGGACGCTGTCAGAACATACAGATTTCGGATTTCTGTGATTTCAGAATTCAGGTCAGGCGAATGTCGTGATATCTGCTGTTGTTTTCTGATTAGTATGTTTGAGTATTCTTCGCGCAGTCTGCCACTCGTTCTAAGAATATAGTCACAGCAGTAAGCTTGAGATTTTTGTAAGTAAGCTCTAACTGCAGAACTAATATAATTTAGCTAATTCATTGCGAAACATACTGAGTGGAATAACACGTTTTCCTGTCAGAAAATTCACTAGCGATTAATTTTCATCATTTACGAGATACCTTTAATATTCTTTGCAAAATAAAAGGAATAAAGCTTCCATCTTCTGTACTGCTTTAACTATAACGCCGAAAGCCCGTCAAGTTTCTTCGTAGAGGATTCAATACACATTAATCATTACTTCCTTACACGAGTAACGTGTACAAATTAACATCTTTCAGTACGTTCGAGGCTAGTGAAATGGAAAAGAAGTATTCGATTATATTAACAGCTAACGATCGCTGTAATTGCTGGTGCGTCGGCAGTAACGTTCGGCTCTCGTGCAGTACCTGGGTTCGATTCCATTCCAGATTTAGGTTATTCAGTAGTGTACTGAGGTGTCGAATGTCGACATGATTATTTTCTTTATAAAGACCATGTCTCGTATTCCCCTTTCCATCCTTGTCCTTCTTTTAAACTAGAGCTTGCAGTTCGCCGAGATCGAGGTGATTATAGCGTGGGGAGAACAGGTATGAAATCTGCCATGGGCTTTATGAATGATCCATCCCACCATTCGCATATGGCGACACCATGTCGATAACCAAACATGGGATAGAACCTTACCGAGCGTGGTGGGTGAATGGTAGCTCTCTGGCCTCGCATTCTGAATCCGCGTCCGGCCATCCAGATTTCGGTGTTCCATAATTTACCCAAATCCCTCCAGGCGAATGCCGATGTGGTTACTTCAAAAGGCCAAGGTCAGATTCCTTTTCCCTTCCTTGCGAGCAGACCTTTACCGCCTCTAACGAACTCGACGTTGACGAGATTTAAAGCTACAGGCGAAAAAAAAAAAAAAAGATAGAACGCGCGTTCTCCTGTTGTTTGCCAGACTTACAAAAGGATTGATTCGTACCTTGTCAACGATCGTGTCCAAGTTCTAATGACTCCGCTGTCAGCGGAACAAGAAACTTAAGTGCACTGTACGTAAGCAATAGAATCTTCTCTTTTTTTTCCTACGGAGGTAGTATTTTCATTCTTGTCGCTGCGGAAGTCTCTCTGGATGTGGAGGTTGTTTTTTTTTTTTTGAAGGCCGACGCTTTACGAGTGGAGGTTGTAGCGGTCAGAAAGCGCGCCAACCGCAGGTTCCCGTTGCGAGGTGTGTTGACGACGGAGTCGCCTGTCGGAATTCCTCAGTCTGTGTGCGACGCGGACCCCCTCTGGTCTCGGCTGGAATGCGAGCGCTCCGAATTCCACACAGTCCGTGTCGACCCGCGCCATGGGTGCTACCTGCACTCTCTGCTACCGGTGAGACAACACAACACAATACACACTCACTCCGTTCAACATTGATGCGTGTGTACGTCTTTTTTGGTGATTGCTTTAATAATGTTTCGGATCCACAAGATAACCGCTACGTAAGCAGCTGATTGATGCGATTTCCCATCGAGCATTACTGGTTTCAACTTTGTATTATGGTTCGAATTTGTTGTCCCTGCTGAAATAATCACGTGACAAAAGCTCGTGTCGCAAAGTAAAATTGAAATTAGAGTTATCAAAGTTGTTCGTACTCTTTTCTACACTGCTCTCACATTAGGGAGTAAAGCAGAGTTGCCTTTTGTCAGAAAGGAGGGTAAACACGACTTGGAGATAAAACGTGCAAATGTTTGCGAGTGTGTGCGCGCAGTTGAAATTTCTAGCGTTGAGCCCACGTTAAGGGGCAAGGAAAGACTCTTCAGCATTGGTGTGGCAGAACTTCAACATAAGCTTTCTTCACGATCAATAATCTCAGCAATTTTAAGAAGAAATACGCTGTAGGAACATCTGTTGCTATGTTTTCAACATGTACCATACGTAATAATGGTGAATATTTTCACTGCTAACATACAACGAAATGAAACTTAACATAGAACTGCAAATATAACGAGTCATCTATCTATAAGTCATTTTAAAATTTTCACTGTCAGAGGGATGAATACTTTTATAGTTCCAATTAATACAATGCGTGGGCGTAAATACATTATCCTAGAAAAGTTCCTGATTGAGTTCGACGTTAACTGTTTTATCTAAAGCATATGTTTGACTTTCTGCTTTAAGAAATCAACCTTCTCGTGTTTGATAGAACACCAGAGTTTTTTTAATATTCAGAATTACGAAGGAGAGTCACACTGAAAAGATAGCAAATCACCTGGTAACGTTTATGATTTGTCACTTTGGTATTGTTAGAGACGTTTCTGGTCTAACGTGTAATTTCATTACGCGTTAATAGAATAAGTGTGTGATTATATCTTGTTGCCTGTATTATAATCTGACAATAAAATGTTTCTTGCTTTCTGTACATGAAACAATAGCGTGTTTCCAGGGACACGCACTGCTCTTGGTATATTGTTCGTTCCTTTCTGTTACGCTGAGTATACATATGTAGATTTAGACTTATTTAGATGGTGAATCCTTGCCGACATTATAGGGTTCAAAATATATTCATTGTTTCCTTTTTTAGGTAGTCTTGTTTATGTAGCCTCACCAGTTAACTGGTGTGTAATGCCTTAGATCGTTTAGGATGCTAATACACAAAACGGAATTCTGATGCATACCAGTGACAAATGTAGGTCTGCTGTGTGAGGGGGGAAGTAATGACTTGAGTCAGTCCCGTTTTGTGTCGCACTCCTTATTTGGACGGTGGGTAAAAGCCATGTACTCTGCCGGTCGGGATGGCCAGTGGAATGCAACGTACGTCCAGCTCTCAAGGAATCGCTCGATGACCTTACTAAACGGACAGCGAGCAAAGTGCAAGTCTTACTCCAAGTCTTACTCCGAGCAGCTAAACGTTCACTCCTCGAATACGACCTTCACTGGCTGCATCGATCTTTTTATTTGAGGAAAACAGCTTCTTGATTGCTGAAACCGCGCTTTCTGTTCATTGCTTGCGAAAATATACTCGCTTTCCGTGATGCATTCCAACAGCTTCAGCAAGGCGATTCGTCCGAGAGTGTACCATACTGCAGTATCGTTAACGGTGACACCGTAAACCTGTAGTGGCTGACAGAGTCTCGACTATCTTTAAAAGCCTAACTTTATTTCCAGCCACTAAAATGTCCTCATCAAACTGTCTCTTTGCATGATGTTTGTTGAAAGTTTTAAATAGTTATTGTTTCTTACCAAGCGTCAGGCAATTGGTATCTTTCTCCCCCTATCGCTTTACCTTTCTTCGATGTCGTTGTAGGTAGGAAACAAATGGAATTTTGAAGGAACTATCTCGCCATTCCCCTGGAGGGAGTTCAGGAAACAAAGGGAAATCGAAATCTGGATCGCTGGATGGAGACTCGAACCTGTGTCCTTCCGAATGCGACGCCAGAGCGTTACCGCTCACTCACCACGCTCGGTAATTCGGTATCAACGTGGTCGCATTGTTATTCTGACCGAAACGTCCTATTAGAACCAATGTTTCCGGACAAGGTTTCCTGTTCTTCAAATTTGGTGCATTCCCATTTTCGCTTCTTTCACAATGTTAATCAGACTTTTAAAAAGTTTCGCATTCCGAAATAGGCCTTCTAGAAATGCTTCCAGCAATGCAAGGACTGTTCGGTTCAGCTTGCGGAAGAATGGCCCAATTCCATAGAAAATATGGACATTACTTTTTTCCGGCATACAAAAAAGTAGCTGAGCTGTTTGATTGAAACTTTCACAAAGAATGACGAAGCATACATTGTTACCAAACTAGAACAAACAGGGTATTAAAATATAATATTTTAAGTATTATCTACGGCATTCTACAACTTTACAAAAACTAAAAACGATATGCTGCTTATGATCCCATGTAAACATGATCATCTTCCAATTCACAGCAATTGTAAATATTCCATCTGTTTGTTCTTGGTATTGACTTCTTTCTCACTTAAGGTAGCCGCTCAGCGCTTGAATTGCTTCGGTTCTCCTATCATCTGTATCCGGCACCAGCTTTACCAAAAAGCGGTCTGGTGGCTCTGTGCTTAAGGCGTCTGACTCGTGATCGAAAGGTCCCCCGTTCGAATCCATGTCTCGGCGGGGCACTTAACCCGGCCTTCACCTCTGGCATAGCTTGCTGTGTAATGTGAATTACACCAGAACGCTTCCGTTGTTCGGATTCCACATTAAACAATATATCCCGCCTACCCGGCAGTATTGCCGGTCTAGGTTAAGGCGCCTACGACAGAGGCGGAATGCGCAGCCAATAGAAACTTTATCACCAGGTCATTACGACCACATTAAATCTGTGCCACGTCTCCTGGACCTAATGGTGTCTATAAGTGAGGGTTAATTGTAGAAGCTCTGTACCACTCCCCTTCGCTACTATCATGTATGTGAATCAACTAAAGGCCCACATATCTTGTGTGTGATGATCTTTTGGCGTCATCGTCCATTTTCTGTAACATGGCTGACAACTGCTATCGTTATAATTGTGTTATAAATTCATAATTTCGTGAAAGAGATTTTAATTTTAATAAATTATGTATTTCAGCTACTGTGTTGTTACCATTAACTACCCGTGCGACTATTTCATTGGATATTCGATACTTCGCGATGAGTAAAAATCGGTTTAAATAAATGTTTTGTAGTACCGGCATATAAATGTTTTTGTGATCTGAATATCTTTTCCATCTCTTTGGATACTGCTTTAATCTTCTTTATGTACTGAACTTGCGTTGAGATATATGACTTTTGATTTCTGTTTGGCAGGTACACGAAACCTCAGACATTCGCGGACTGTATCGGCAACGAGCTGCCTCTCGGCTGGGAAGAGGCCTACGATGCCCAGATCGGCTCCTACTACATCAACCACGTCAACCGTAAGTCAGGCTTCTCTTAATATCTGAGATGTCACTAGACACCTTTCCTCCTCTGCTTTCCTTTCCATGCAAGCTAACATCCTTTAATTACGTAAGTTTCTTCGATTGTGAGGGACATCGATACATCGAAACTGTATTGATACGAGATAAGGAATCTATCATTCCAGGATGATCCTCTCTCATTAATGTTGCCGATGACTTGTTGCGCTCCAAATAAGCTGCAGTCCTGTAGGTTTTTAATTGCCATCTAAGGAATAACGTTTTGCAGATTTTATATGTAAATGCTCCTGATCTATAATCACTCTGCTTTATCTGTTATTGATACAGGCAATACATCAGTTTGATGGTGCAATGAAAAAAATCCAGACAGCAAAATTTGGAATGAGATAAAATTTACCGTCAGGAATATTGCAGTCTTCTGTAATAATTATGTTATTATTATTGACTGCGGTGGAGATTAATGCTTGGTGGTAGTTTACCTTACGTATTTTTATGTTTTATTTCCAGTTTAACTTCTTCAGTCGTTTGACGTATTTTGTTCACAACTTTCCTCGATAACTTATTGCAGTCCTTGACTCTTTTTATTATAACTAAAAAAAAAAAATATCCAAAACTTTGTGTCTGAAATAAGTTGTTAAACTGTGGTCATAGTCCTCTCTTCCCTGTCACGTATTAGTCATAAACTTTTACCATCCTTTTACACATAAGCTATATTAGACATTCTTACTTGACTTGTGTCTCGACGCTACTTCTGCCGCGGAATTGTATTTGCAGATACTTCTGAGGCCAGAAATATATCAATTGCTTGAAGCGGCACGGTTCCGTGATAGCGCCTTTGTTTACGGAAGACGATTATTCGAAATTTGAATCCACGGGAAAGCACGTGACTTATTGTGGGTTACCGATTATCTCCGCAAGCGATAAGGAATCGAATTCCTCAGCGGTTGTCCACATTTATGATGATGAATGGCAAGATGACGTCATCGGACGATAATCATGTCTTGCTGCCTATCACATCAATCACACTGGAAGGCTTGCAGCCACAATGCCCCGAAGATATTTCTTCTGTCAAAATCTACCAGTCACGTGACGAATTCCTTCTTGCTTCCGAATACGCTCTTGGAAATTGCAACGATCCTTAAGGCGGCAAATTTATCGGTCGTACGTTGCGAAATGTAAATATTGCTGTTTTCTTCAACTGATAATAAAGCTTTCCAGAAGAACAATATTTTTAACGTCTAAAATACGTGTTTTATCCATTTTTTGTGTATGCTTTTCATGCAAAATAGGCGCTACTGTGATACGTCCATTCTTTCTGCGGTTATAAATATTTTTCTGTTGTCTTCATCAATTAGATTAAAATTTACAGCATATTCATTTAGAAGCTTGCTGAATGTTTCTGCGCCGTTGGGAACTTCAAAGTTTCTTTACTTCAAAACCACTGTCTTCGCTTGGTGTTACGACAAAAATGAAAGAAGGAAACTAATGATCCCATTGCAACTCGTGGTAAATATTTGTTTGCCCAACCGATTTCAATCAGCTTCGACATAGTGATTAAGAAACACCAAAAACTGAGTTATGTAAAGAGATTTAGGACAACACTCTCCAAATTTTGAAATAAAATCCTGGCCAGAGGTAATGGCGCCGCATCCCTTTGGCTCTAGTAGGATTTATGAAGGTAATAAAAAATGAGTAATTTTCGTAAATATACACAACTTTGTAGTTTTGGAGAATTAGCACAAAATCTCTATTGTCGACCGAGGCCATCTTCCAATAACGTTCAGTCTCCTCTACGTGGTCCGCGGTCTGGAGGTAGCAAGCAAGTCGGGTCTGGCGGTCCGAAGGTTACGAATTAGAGCCCGTTCGTTTTGAACTTTTTTTTAATGAAATATATTTCTTCACAGGCACACATTTTCAGGAACCACGGGAATACTGGTTCCGTACGCACAAGCATACGACCTCTATTCCTCCCAAAGAGTGTTGACCTAAATTCTTTTACAAGTCTCCATTTTTGGTGATTCTCAGCCACTGTATTGAAGCTGATTGAATCGTTTGGCCAGAGGTCGTAACCTCACTTTGTCAGATCATGCCATTGGTGCACTGCACTGGACTTCCTTTGGGCTGTTTTCCCTAACAATCTTACACTTCATTCGGATAATTCTGGTTTCTTCCGATTCTGAAAAGAAACACGCATTTCACAAACACAATACTGTAACACTACATAGCATTCCACGATCAGATCAGTATAGGAACCTTTACCTTGTTTTGGCTGATTGGAACACTATTTCGTCCCGTAGTCTGCGGATGCCAACGTCGACAAGATGTTTGATAAAACAACTTTGTAGAACATCAAAAATTCGCAGTCCTGCTACCAGGAGCATTTAAAAGCCAACAAACACAGCAGATGGAAGAGAGTTGTTCACTTAACACACTACATCACTGAGAGACCTTAGCCAAGAGATAATTTTTTCTGGAGCGCATTAGAAGCAAGAAACTATAAGGCAGTTGTATTATACCCCTGCGACTAAATATAATTTATGTAACCGGTTTTCATGAAAGTGCTCTGTTGACTGAAGGATTCTCGTCATAACAACCTCTTTCCATCTCCCTCCAGATTGCTATCTAAGTTTTTTTTTATAAATGATGAAATAATTAGTCGAGGAGACACGTTCAGATTAAACTTTGTTAATTACTAGAAGACATCAGACTCCAAAGATACTGGTTGCACATATAAATACAAGCTCCAGCGATTACACTCAATACTGCTTTCAAAGACATACACTCTCACAGTACTGAACCACAAGACTCCTTGCATACGTAAAAACTGTTCCTTACTGTTTACGTAAAACTGTTTCAAAACTCGATTCTGCCCATCGCTTATATAAGTTCCGTAGAAAATTCCTGAATATTACAATGGCTTCCGACAGATGTTTCTCGAGCTCTAACAATTAAACAATTAAAACATATTTAAAACAATCAAAATCAATTAAAGTCATTGTGGAATGCCCAGAAATGAAAATTAAAGATATAAACACACAAAATTATCTACATAAATCAGTTTAAACTGTAGTAAATCGTCCTCTAAACATCGTAGCTCACCTTTATACTTGGAATTACAAACATTTAATCAATTTTTCTTGCATAGTACTGCCCTTAAACTTATGAAATATTATTTACATATTTTTTTCATAAAACAAAGTTCATTTACACCAATTCACAATAAATTGCAAGAAAAACGTTCAAAATCATATTTACTCAACCCCTAGCTTGGTACAAATAATTCATAAAATACAATTTCACTTAAAGTCCCAGCTCACCTACGACCGGATGGTAAAATGACGTTGGAGCGCAGAGTCTTCCCAAAAATAAAAATAAAAACTTGGAGATGCACGAATGAAAATATCAGTAGGCTATATAGAAATTTATTAAATTACACCCAAAAGAGATGAAAATCATCTGACAGTAAAACCGCATAAGCCATTGTTACACTTTGTTTTTAGTTAGAAAGATTATTAAATATTTAGAAATATAATAAGTAATTGTGAAAAATAGTCTACATGTTATTTAGAAATTGAATCCAGTGAAAATACATCTGCACCAGTCTTCATCCTAAGTAAAACATTCAGAAAATTTTTCCCCAAGCGAGTGGAGACTGTTCAGGTAGGAGTAATACGTAATGAAAATAACAAAATGGAGATTTGCACCAATCCGGATAATATTATTGTGGCGTTTTTCAGTAGAAGGATAAATTATTTAGGTTTGGCTAATCGTGTAAATCCAGTCATACTCATAGTGGGAGTCTAGTGTAGACGTTAATCCGTTCACAGCAACTTCCTTTCGCGTAGCCTTCTCTATTGCGAAAGTCTTTTACAAATTTGTGGATAATTTGTGTGTTGAGTTCGGCCTGTTCTACCCATACACGCTAAGTTTAGTTCTGTATTCCCATTCGACGGACGAATCGCCGGCAACAGCACCGTATACGTTCACAGTATACCAGTGTTTCTCAACCTGTGGTCCTCAGGTATAATATTATAAATGTATGTACCGTATTCATGCGATGTATGGCTATAAGCTATAACGCTAACTTTTTAAAAGCCACGAATATTTCAATAACTAGGCAAAATTCTGGAATTTTCAGAATAGGGACAGGACAGCATTGCTCCTTTCCAGTCGGCATTAAACAAACGCTGTTCGTTTAAGGATTAAATTAATTACTGTTTTCTGAGGATCTTGCAGGTGTGAGGGACTTTGGTTAGTTGGATGGCATAGTGTAGCGTCCAGCCTGCAGTAACTTTATTATTAATTTGGTTAATAAGTATTAAGAATTTATTCAATATATAATTAACCTTTGATTTTTCACTTCCAGTTTCACAACTGTATTTGCGTAGGGTTTCAAAAAACTTTCTTTTAGATTAATTATGTTATTATGTGTCCCAGATGTTAATAACATACACTTAGGCAAAAAAAAATAGACCTATATAAGTTAGCGGCCTACGGAATTATTTTTGACAATTTCCTGGTTCTCGAGTTTGAAAAGGCTGATAAACACTGCTCTATATGCGTTGTTCTGAAATTAAACTATAATTTTGGTTCAAAAACTGGTTATTATGAATCGTGCATGACAACCTCTGTCTCCTGGTGAGCTAGTCAGGATTAGTGAATATACCTTGCACCCCCAGCTATCCCCGTCCTGTTGTCACAGTTACCTCACCTTCGAGACATTTTCAATATATAATGGTAGCACAAAAAGTTAGTTACATAATTCGTCCTCTCTTTAATGGGACGCCGATTCTAGAGGAGCACGTTTTCCGGGCCTTCTAGAGACTGACAAAATTTGCAGTCCTATTAGCCAGCTCCGTCGTTAACATGTGAACATAAAAGGAACTTTAATAAGCAGTAAGGCAGTAGCGAGCGTGTTTACATTTACGAGCGCGCCGAGCTGCGTTTAGTGCCTGCACAGAATGGCTTTCGCTGGCCTGAGGGTTTATTTTGGGACCGGCTTGTACAAGTAGCATTGTGGTCGGACAAGGCTCAGTGAGTCATTCGTATTCGATACGACAGTCACGCCGACCAAGTTCTGCTTAATTCTCTGTCTGGCGAGAAGCGAGGAAGTGCTAGCTGTACCGCTGGCTTTAGTTCTTGTCGCTACTACCTCATTAAGCATACAAAGGCACGTCCATTTCGTTTCTTTCTGGTAGCTCGGAAAAGATGCTCCATGGGGTGTAATCCTTAAATTACGCAACGGCGAACGTATTGAGTCGGTGCCTTGGAAATCACGACTTGCGTCATTTTGTAGCAGACAATGCTGATTGTTAAAAGGAAGAACCTACTTTCATTGGGAACCGTTTTGTGTTGCAGCACTATGGCTTCTCCAAACGAGAAACGGTGATGTAATGCTGACACTCCCCTTTACGATGCAACGGGTACTTGTGGATGGTGTATTGCTGTTCGTTGTGTTGTGCAGATGACTGTTTTTAGAATCAGGAAAACTTTTCTAAAATGAGGTCATTAGAGCGAGGATTGACTACCTCTATTTGTTCCAAGCAAAAAGAGTAAGGTCTTCTCGGCCCGTCTCAACTCTATTACTTACCTTCTCAGAAAGGAATCAGATTATCGTAAGGGATATTTTCATATGCCTGGTGGCATCGATGTGTTCCCCGAATCGAATCTTGGCAGTACCTTACTGAACTGGAAGGCAAGCGATTAGCCTTCAGGTTTGCCGTTCCGAAGGACACTTGTTTAATCCACTGTCCGACCATCCAGATTTACTTGTTTAATCCACTGTCCGACCATCCAGATTTCGGATCCCCTGGTTCCCATAGATTACTCCAAACGATTTTGCCACCGGTCCTTTTGAAATTCCATGGCAGTTCCTTTTCCGGAGTTCTCTGAGGGATCTAGTGATCTCAAAAAGCCGCAAAACCCTTTAAACTGTTACCGTGACGTCATTCGTCCTTTACCGTCAATTACACCTCTTGTGTGTAAAATACTGCACAAAAACTTTCTTTATTGACCTATAGATTCCTTTCACCCAGACTCGTGGAAACAAATGCGGGCCAACGTAAACATCACGAGTGAGACTCGTGGAACTAAGTGCGCACCAAACGTAAACCACAATGTTTCCAAAGCACCATAGCATGCCTCACTATTAATTTTTAGAGTTGTTAGTATTTTACTATTACATATTCGTGCAAGGGGAGCATTTATTCTTGTAATTAAATTTTTTGTTGGCAATATTTACTTTTAGGCGTCGCGTTATAACATTACTTCTGAAGAAGTCATACCTGAAGACGCCCAGGAAGATTATAATTTCTATTAAATAATTGTTGGTGTATAGTTTTGAAATTGTTATTTCTTGTCTATTATGCAGGATATATAGTACTATATGTTGAAATATTGATTGAGATATTGTATAAAAATATGGTATATAAAAAAGGAACAAGGATTAAATTAATGTTGACGTCCACAATAACAGTATCTCGTGACACAAGTAAGCTTATTGCTAAACAACAGGTATCAGCACGTCGGCTTCTATTGCGATTGTCTCGCGCATCACGCTGCCCGTTTAGCGCGCGTCCCCAACCTCTTGGGCACGCATTTCGTCGAGCTAAATGGTACGTCAAGGGGTTAATTAATTTTGTCAGTATATATGTTTGAAGCACCTCGGTATGTTGTTTCTAGAACTACAGACCTCAAAGAGACAAGCTTCCTTGTGCTGATGCTGAAGTGTTAATCACTGAGATTCGAACATTGAACCTGTTCAAGCATGAGGAATGGCGTACCTGATGTCCCACACTCTCTCTTCAACAGGTGTTTTGTTTTATCTACCGTTGAAGAGTGTCTGTTACAAAAGTGTTCACTGATTATTCGCATAGTGAGGTATAAAGTATACCGGTGCTCCATAGAATTGTTTAATTGCTCTATCTTTGACGTTTAGGCCGTCAAACGGAGTACTCGAGAGCAATCTCCACATCTCGGCTTCTGTTTTCAATTTCGACAGTTGGTACTCGAAGTTACGCTGATAGGAATGTAGGACTGGTAGTGATAGCTCTCAGGAAACTACGTGGAAGGAATACGTTGTCGCTGTATAGAGCCACATGTATTTGAGAGCTACAAATACTACAATAATTATGGATTATAACTTTTTGTTGACGCCATATTTGCATATTGTGCATTTGATTCGTCACTTATTACTTAGCTGTGTACAATGGGCGTTTCGCATTCGGAAGGACAGGGGCTCAATCTCAGCCATCGAAATTTCGGTTTTCAAGGTTTTTGAGAAATCAATCAAAATGAATGACGGAATGATTGCTACATAAGGGGCTGGTAGAATCCCTATACGTAAAAAAAAAAAAAAAAAAAAAAAAAAAAAAAAACACCCGTTCTCAATCCACTCAGTTTTACAAATACAAACGCCTTGCGATATAAAGGTAACTATTGAAGAATTTGGTTTGGATGCATTACTATTGTTTACATGAACCAGATTCGTATTAGTTAGTAAATTTTTGCGACTTGACAGAAAATACTTACTCTGAGATAGATTTCAGTAATAAGAATTTAAAAGGATGCGAGGTAATAGGCTGTATTGCGAAAGCGGCAACCTAGTTCTTCGTTATATCCAGTTATACATGTTGAATCAGAAGCAAACTGGCTGTTAAATACAAGGGACCCAGTTCAAATCTCGGTCTCAGCTGTAATTGTTACTGGCTCGTAACATAATATTTCCTTCAGGGCACGTTTGCTTTGTGTGCGTGGTATACTCCAGATGTGATTCGGTAGTCTATGCTTTTAAAGCTGCAGTGGTCCCAAAATGGTGTGAAAATGTTGAACCCTTTGTTAATTGTTCCTTGAGACTGCGGGAGATTATGGAAAGCAATGTACGCTTTTTTTTCTGTCATCAGTCTCTCGACTGGTTTGATGCAATCCATCCCTTCTTATCTGGCGCTACTCTCTTCGCCTCAACATACTCTTTACAACCAACATCTTCTATTTTCCGCTTCATTTTGTCTGCCTCTACAGTTCTTATTTTCGACTTTTCCCTCCACTAACAAATTAACCAAAACGTGACATTACATCCAGTCTCTTCTTTCTGTAAGATTCTTCCATAAATTTCTTTCCACGCATAATTTCCAAAACACGTTCTTTTGTTTTATCTGTCCACTTAATTTTCAGCATCCTTCTATAGTACCACATTTCAAATGCTTCAATTTTCATTTTTTTCCCCCTAGTATTCCTAAAGTCCATTCTTCGCTACCATAGAGAGCTGTGCTTCACACATTGAATATTAAAAAGTTTTTTTTTTTCTGAGTCCAAGATCAATATCTGAAACTAAAAGATTTTTATTTTTTCATGAAGGCTCTTGCGCTATTCTGCTTGAAACATCATTATTGTTTCGGTAATCAGCTGTAATTTTTCTTCCTAATTAGCAGAATTCACTTACTTCTCCTATTGCATCCGACCTCTTTTTATTTTAATCTGTTTCTGCTACATTTTATAAATTTTGTCTAGCTTTGGCTAAATAGAGTGAAATGACTGTTGCCGGCTGTTTGAAAACCGCGCGTTTTTCTTAGCTATGTGCATTCTGTTAATTTTAGAGGTGCAAGATAGATATAAACTTCGCATTAGGGCTAATAAATCCGTGATCAGGATGGCCGTTACTGTAAGAAATGTGGGATTTTCTGTCACGCGCCTTGGTCTGCAGCCGATTTTAAGTTCGCAAAGTAGTGTAGGCGACTGAGGTGTGCCGGGTCGTTGTGTGTGCTGGAAGCGAACTCGGAGCGCGCTGCCCATCAGATAGAGCTGGCACTGGCGCGTCTCCTGCAAATATAGCGCCCGCAGCACCTGCCTCGACTGCGGCCTCAGCGAGGAAGATATGGGAGGGTGGTAAAATGTGACACACCCGGTTTTGTTTAATTTGTCAAAACAAGAAATATTTAAAAGGGAGTACTATAGAGGTTCCAAGAGACGTATGGGAACAAAGAGGTTAGATAAAAATGTGCATCGATGGAGGAAAACAAAATTAACAAAACAAGTTGTGTGTAACGTACATGTTTAAATCGGCAGAAAAACGTTTACTACACCAACAAGTAAGGCTTGTAAGACAACGATTACGAGACTGTTCAGCTGAAACTTTAAGAAACAGTTCCGCAAAAGATTGCAAAGTGCTGTTCCAGACCGGCGTGTGGGGATTATTACCATATCTCCACTGATGATGTTCCACACCACAAGGGCGAAACGCGTCTGGGAAATAAGAAATGGCATTCACCACGACAGTTGTTTATAGACAGAGTTTTAACGATAAAATTTATTGTTCAACAACTGCGGGAAAAATGACCTAAAACCATATTAATATAAATGGCAGTTCACATCTAACACAGATTATTACTAAATCTAAGTATAACCCATAAAAAATGGCTAAGACGCTCTTTAATTATGGTACTGTCTATAATGTGTTCATAGTTATGGTATTGTACATTATACGAGGCGTATTCCAAAAGTAAGGTCCGTTTGATCATAATAAAAACATCGTTCAGGATACAAGGTTTTTATTAACGTCAGTATGTAACTACATATCTAGTTCACTTTTCCACATAATCGCCGTTCATATCTATACACTTTCTGTAACGCTGTACCAGTTTCTTTAACCCCTCGGCATAAAAGTCTGCCGCCTGGGACCTGAACCAATTGGTAACGCTCGTCTTGAGTTCTTCATCGGTTTGAAATCGTTGTCCACCAAGCCACCGTTTCAAATGCAGGAAGAGAAAATAGTCGCTTGGTGCAAGATCTGGACTGTAAGCAGGGTCGTCTAGGATATCCCAACGAAACTCTTGAATCTTCTCTTTGGTTTTGGAAGCGGTATGCGGGCGTGCGTTGTCGTGCAGGAGGATGATGCCAGACGACAGTTTCCCGCGGCGTCGATTTTGGATGGCACGTCTCAGTTTGGTGAGCGTTGCACAGTACACGTCAGCTGTAATGGTTGTCCCACGGTCCATGAATTCGATCAAAAGGACGCCCTTTTCGTCCCAAAACACGGAAGCCATCATTTTGCGATTCGTGTACGGCGATTGCTTACACTTTTTTGGTTTGGGTGAACCGGAATGGCGCCACTGCATTGATTGTTGTTTTGATTCTGCGTTGGTGTACGCTATCCACGTCTCGTCTCCCGTAACAATTTGGGAAAACAAACTGTCTCCATCTTGTCTATAGTGCTCCAAAAATTGTCGTGCGCTATGCATTCGTTGCTCTTTGTGCTGAGCGGTGAGCAGTTTTGGCACCCACCGCCCACAAAGCTTCCGATATCCAAGCTCTTCAGTGACAATCCTGTAAATTGAGGTTCTAGCAACATTTGGTAATTCCATAGCCAGACCACTAATCGTCAAACGCCGATCACTTCGCAGTTTTTGGTTAACTTGCTCGACGATGTCGTCGGTCCGAATACCGGGCCTACCACTCCGCTGTTGATCGTGCACATCTGTGCGACCACTTTGAAATTCTCGACACCAGTGTCGAACTTGTTTCTCACTCATTATGTTTGGTCCATACACTACACACAATTCGCGATGGATGTCCGCAGCTGACGATCCTTTTGCCAACAAAAATCTAATCACACCGCGCACTTCACAACTGGCGGGAGCTACGATTGTCGCGGCCATTTCGAACTGCTCTCAACAATAGATATACGGCTACTGCGGCACGCCAACAATACTGCATATTTACCAGGAGTTGGTAGATGGCGCTGCAGGTGGGAAACGTCATTCAGGCCTATCATCTGTGACATCTTGTACCCCGGACCTTACTTTTGGAATACGCCTGGTAAATACACTGCTAAAGTTTCCGTAAAATAGATAAAGATTCATATTTCTTTTATACCGACATTTAACCCTGAACATAATTTTGTCAATTCGGCACTCATTCAGATGTTGATCACCTGTTTGTCAGTTTTGTTAACGAAAGGCAACTGTTTGGTTGACCGCAACGTTCAAAGACGCATTTCTCCCCTTAAATGATGAAATCTTGTTCTGGGGATCTTAAAACGAACAGATAACTGTCATCTTGAAATAGACTGAGAATTCTCTAGATTTTAATATATCGATATGAGTCTGATTTTCGTTTCAGTTTAACCGGTTTATTAATATGAACCAGGAAGTTCACGAATCTTACAACTGAAGAATAGGATTGGTGCTGGGTTAAGAATCGAAAGATCTTCGGTGTGAAAGAAAATTCAGCATAGATCCTCGTAGGCCACGTCCTAATCTTTCTGTATGAAATGTACGGTAGGAATGCCTCTGGTTCCTGATTCCGCATTACGCTGAACCGTTCTGATAGTTATCATTTACCCTTAATCACACAGTCGAGTTCTGGGCGTGGTGGTCACTTAGATTTTGTCTTTTAATTGGTTCACAGCCAGTTGGCAACACGCATTTCACACCCTAAGGTTGCAATGAGCTTTACTGCGCGAAGTAATGGGCCCTATCTCTAAATATATAATTTTTTAGAGGGCTGTGCCTGTCTTTGTTTGAAATGGGATCACCCAGACACTAAACCGATTTGGAAAGGTTTTTCACAGTTTGGAAGCTTATTCTCAGCTTAAAATCTACGTGAACGTGCAACGAATCAAGAAATGTTAAGCTACTCTCAAAGTAAACAAATGCGCGGTCAAAACTCTTAATACATCCGCAACCAGAGATTGCACACTACATCCAAGAAAAACAGTCTAATAAAAAGTTCTTTTTGCATCTGAGAATTGTGAACACGCTTTCACGAAATTATGAAATATGAAACTGAAGAATTTTCAGTGTGTATTTATTTATATTATTCTCGGTCTTTGGTAAATGGAATTTGAAAGTTTCGTATTTGGCCAGTAATTTCTTACGTACGAGACATGTAAATGAAATCTTATAGAGAACTGGAGGAACTGTAGAAATAAGAAAGTACCTGAAAAAAAAACTTTTCTTACATAATATTTATGTTTTTTAGGCCCTGGGTTAATAATTGCTATTCTAAAATAAAAAAAATAAAGCAATACACTTTGCACGCATTTGTCCATACACATAAGGCCACGCGGTGGAAACTGCAGCCAAATGCTAGTTAATATTAATAAATACATTTAAAAATTCCCAAAGTATCTTAAGTATTTAGCTGACACAGTGTACGAAACCTTCTGAAGTAATAAGGTTTAAGAATCTCTTTTTCACCGTATCATAACTCCACTGATTTTCAGCATACATAATCGTCAGTTATCCTAGCATGATAAAATGCCAAACGTTTATCATCACTTGTTCTATTACTGAACGCGATTAGAGTTGGAGCCGAACGAGCTGTGTCACTGTGTGTCATTTTCGTAGTGTTCTTGAGAGGTCATTTGCCTGTCCCATTGAGTCTGTGCTACCTGTGTCTGACTGGCGAACATGAATCGTTGCTTCATTTGGCCCGCGCTCAAGGGCACATTGCGCCAAGGCGACTGCCGTGACTCCTGCAGCGCCTACTGCACAAAAAATCAGCCGCATTGGTAAATCGTGAAATGATGGATGAGTGGGCAATAATAGGAGATAGAGTGGAGATCATAGTTAGAGGTATACTGTATTTGCCGAGAGATTACTAAAGAGTACATTGAATGGAATGAAGTGTCGAGAAAGACTGATGTTAGAATGTGTAAGCAGATTATAGTGCTGGAATCTGAGAGACGAAGAAATCAGTTAAGTGAAACAGTGTTAAACTAGGCGCCAAACTCATCAAATGATGAAATGGATTAGTATTGATCGTCTTAGCATCTCCAGCCACTTGAATGATCCAGAAGAAGCTTGAAAAGGACGCGAAAGGTGACACTCAGCATTAAGCTTAACCCTCCCCCTTTTTTAAAAACAACTCTGCATGGGGTCTTGTTGTAGAAACGTCGGAAAATGACTTAAGATAGAAATGGACTGTATTTAAATGGGAATTCTAATCACATGCATTCCGTATGTGCTGGTTACATACCTACATATTTATCGATTCCGTGAAAATTAGATTTGCAGATCTTATCAAATCTGTAAGTTTTGTTGTCTACAGAAACAGTCTTCATTGCCTCTGGATGATATGTCGGTGGCACAAGGAGCCGAGACGGAGGAAATTTTGAACGAAGTATTTTCAGTTGTTTATTCTTGTCAATCTGTGTTTTTCAAGTTCCATTTATTCAGGTGCACTAGCTTTGACGTCCCTTTTTATATCCCGGCCAGAATTTTGTGAAACGTACACGCCAAGGTATGTGTATGCAACGGATCTACGAAACAGAGGTGAAGTAAAGTTGTGTTGTCATAACACTGATCACCAAGAACTTTTAAAAGTAACAAGCTGGGTCGTACGAAATTTAGCAATTTCTTTTAACTTTCAATATTAGTAGGACATATAATCGTTATTTACAGCTAGCATTTAGAGTTGTTATTGTTATAAGTTTACACAGTAATAACTCTAATAATAGCCACAGTCATTTACAAAATGTAGTGTGGCAGAGATAATTGTAAAAAATCCTAAGAAAGAACGTAATGTGCTACATTCGATGTAATTTGAACTATGTAATGATCGATCATCATCAAATGATGTCGTAAGTCGTAGCCAGATACAGCTCTTAATTCAGATACCTTCTGGTCATATTTATAACTGAGAAATTCGCCCTAATACCGTACTCCCTTCGATATGCAAATCAGTTACTATGGAATATTAGGTGCTACAAAGCGAAAATATTTTATAGCGCTTAGTAATTATTCGTTCAATAGATTCGCTGGAACTGAGAAACTTAGGGTAGAATGATGATTGATATATTGCAGCCTTGGCAGTGTAGAGGCTAGGACGTTGGCCTCGCGTTGCAAGGGTTGTAGGTTCGAGTCCGGCCTCGTGTATGGATGGTTTTAATTAAGAATTCTGATAGTCTTGAATTATCCTGAATTATATTTCCGATGCAGTAGTTAGTAAAAAGAAATAAATTGGAGCTGGCTGAATGTTTTCAGAGACCGAGGGCCGTATTTAAAATAATAACTATTATTAAGAAGAAGAAAAAGATTGTAATATGAGAGTACTCGCTTGGTGAACACATTTTTTTCTACCCAACCAGTTCAATCACGTGGCTTCTTTTAGAACCGTGGAAATAGCCTGGGCTCTTAAGAGCGTGACTGGCGCTATTATTTAAGTGCGGGTGTTAATCATTGTGTATAAGGATGAAAAGGCTGAAACCGGAAATCGGCCTGTTCTTCTGAAAGACACCTGTGACCTCCGTTTTGATCGTATCCGATGGTCGAATCAGTCTCTTAACAGCGCAGCATGATATCTTCATTCCACACGCACAGCGTAGAGACTTAATACATTTGCTACCTATTCTGATGATTAAGATTTATGTAGTACCTCCTACTGGGGAGGTACTGATTGATGAAAATCTGTTATGCCACGGGAACTACGTAATCTGGAGTAAAACGACGGGTGCTGTGTCTGCACTACTGTTACCTCAGCTACATAGTAAGTTCGCTAGTGTATAGATAGCATTGTATGCCAAAAAAGCAATCGTCTTGCATTCTCAGTAAGACACGCCATTGGGAAAGCGGACCATTTAAAACAAGAAAATATGGACGGAATGGATTATGCATCTGTTTTAAGCATCTGCCTTGCCGTAAACGGTAGGCGCAAACGAGGCAGTATTCCAGGTGGTCGTATTGGCCCATTCGCTACGTCTGACCGTTTCGCTGGACTCGTGAGAAGTGAAGGAAAACAGGCGCGTTACAACCGACCCCATCGAAAAAGTCGTTTTCTGAGTCTATTTTTGTCTCGCGTTTCGCAGCGGAAAGAGTAGTAATATACTAGTGTAGCCATCGGCACGGCAAAAGTGCGTAATGCGTTCTACATTTCCCATCATCAGCAGACACAAGACCGTTTTCTTGTCTCAGTCGTAAAGCTGCTGCTTGGAGAGGTGACTGGTTCGAATTCCGGTCTAAGCCGGAATTTTTACCGCCCCGTGACCCATCCTTTGTCTTTTGAGGAAGTACGCGATCTAGAGTGCTGCCGAGCACCACGCCGTCGATGCGTTTTGAAGAATCCTCAACGGCAAGAATGCTGCATGGTCCCCTTTATTCAGTAGGATTATAGTGGCCAGGTGAAACGGCAAGAGCAGAGGCGGACTACGCCACCAATTGAAACTGTCAGTGATTTGGCCCCACAACCCTTAGGGGACGTCCATTAATTACGTGAAGTTTTTTTTTATTTGAACCTTGGTGAGATCTGGTGAGATCCTCCATCCCCCTAACACCTGAGATTGACCTCGTATCTTGAATATCTTAGAAGGGCGCCAATCTGAAATAAAGAGATTTTTATTGACCCTCCCCCTCCCTTTAAATGAGATTTGGTGAGATTTTGCGTGACCGCTCCCCTCTATTTTGAGCTCACGTAATTAATGGACACCCCTTAGGCGACCGGCCCCGGCAGAAGCCATATGCCGCTGAAGTAGCTGGTTTGGTCCGGCTCCGGGCATCGGGCTTGGGTGGATTTAATTAAATGAAATGGGAACAATATACTACAAAAATTCAATCAGTGGGAGAATCTCCCTTAAAAAAAATACATATGACATAATATGATTTAACACAACGGTCCGCAGACAAAAACCCTCACTTCCCTTGCTTAAGATATCTCGTCCTTATAACATCTCGGGGGTAAAAAACACGAGTAAAATGCAACTCGGTGATCTAGTGATTGGCCTATGGTTCAGTTTTTTTTTTTTTTTAACTCTTCGCGTGTTGCGAAGCAAGTTTTGCTAGTTCCTTTTTTAATCTGTTGGCGTTCTGGTGCCTCGCTGCAAGATTTCTAGTTGGCTACCGAGATATTACCAGCAGAATTTTTGCAGCCCTTTAACCTTACCTTGTCTGGTAAAACTTGTTTTGCGTCTGTGAGGTACGGCATGAATGCTGCGTGGCTGGAATTCCGTGTTAAACCGCGGAGAAATTTAAAATATTGTACGATGCTTGCTATATCGCTTTAGAGCGTCACTACTTATGTTCTCAGATCTCTGCGTACCTCTTTTCTTTCTGTTTAAAGCGTCGCCTTCAGAGCCACATTTGCATTTTGGAAAAGTGTCACACTGGCAACATGACGTATCGTCAGTAAAACTGAAGAAAACAAAGGAACATTGGTGCTGGACGTAAGCATAGAGTTTGAAAACTTATAAAATAGTTTGCGATGATGTCTAGTAACTGCGAAACTCGAAATTTCGTGAAAATTGGCAATGTTTACTCGATGCACCATAATGTTACTTTCACCAATTTATTACTATAATTATATCCTGTATGGTGTCAGAGATTAGGTTTCTGCGAGGTACTGAGAACGTCACAACGCACGATAAAATCAGAAATTAAAACTTCAGGGAGAGATTACAAGTTGAAGCGTTTGAAGAGATGCTGGTAAAAAAAAATATAGCAGTGTCTGGGGCATGTTATGAGGATGGAGGAGGGGAGAGTGCCGAAGTAAGCACTTTTAAACAATGGGAAGGAAAGAAGACCAATTGGAAGACAGTGGGCAAGATAGATGTACCTAGTGAAGAAAGACGTAGAGGCGAAGGGAGTTTTTTGGAGACAAGTGGTGGAGGAAAAATCTAGGAATGGCTGCCAGACATGGAAGAGGATGTGCTACCCGCAAAAGCGGAAACGTCTAACAGTGATGATGCATATGTCCTGCATGAGCTGTGATGCCAAGCGCGCCTGCTTTAAATTATGTTGATATGCCGTACACAAAATTTCATAATTCAGACAATACAAAATCATAGTAGTAGGCCTATAACATGGAACTTTAAATTCTCCTATGAATGTAACAGTCTCAAGAGTCGAAAATATGTTTAATTTGGTTAATTTATATGAAATTCATCATCGTTATTCACACATATTAGGAATACATTACTGCAGACATTAGCTGATTTTTTTAAATTTCATAAAAATTGTCAAACATAAATTAACACATGGCCCTGATGTTGGTGCCAGGCACATTTTTTTCCCTGAAATTGAAATCGAATTACAAAGGTAACCTACATGCAGTACATCTTTTCTTCTATCAATATAAATGAATAAGGGCCTGTCGTCTTTTTGTTTATATCATTCCTGTGTTTTCGAAATTAGCAGTTTACACCCTTTATTAACAAAACTTTGCCATCATACAAAAAGAACCCTTTTCCAGATTAACCCTCAATATTAGATTCACGAAGCGGAGCAGTAGAAATGTGTGTTGATCTAACACTTAACTCGTAACCCAGGTCGTTTTTACCGCTACTTTTGTCTTGTATTTATTTTTTTACATGTATAAAGAGAGAAAAAACGCAACGGTAAATATCGTTAAAAAAAGTGGAGTAAATTCTCTTCGGCCCGATAAAAGCCAGACGCTGATTATCACCCCTCTGGGCCCTTTGTTGATTAACCCTCCCTCCTGTAAATCTTTCAGAAGATTCCTGATAGTGATCTTTGAACTCTCTCGAATGCTCATAGTCTTGTTCTGTTTCATATCACAGACTGTTTGTATTGTTACGGTTTAGTAAAGATTAGTATTGTCCACTTTTCTTTCTATCCGCAGTCTTCGTACTATCTGTGACGGAGTAATAATACGGGATATTTTTAAGTGAGCTGTCTTGATATTTACTCCAGACACCAGCACTCAGTCCTAGAGTGAGCGTGTTGCGGAGGCGGCAGCTCTCAATGATGATGTGACTTTTTCTCGAGTCGTAGAACTTGACACCAGCCGTGACTCATCTGCCCCATCAACCGAGTTCCTGCGCTGCACACAGCTCTGCTTCACGTGGATACTAATCAGTCGGGTTTGTAGCGGATTCCTTTGTTGCCCCTGTTTACAATAGCAAACACCCAAAACTAAAAATTATCAAATCGTTAAATGAACGGATCATTTTCCTAGAGTATGTATAAACGGAGGAGAAGAGATTGACCATCCAGGCATAAAGGAGTGGGTACGTTTGATTTGTTGGTTACGGAATCAGGAACTGGAATAGGTTATTAAAAATGGTGTTGAATAACATACGGCTATATGTGAAAGAATCCAAAGTAAAACTGTGCCTGTAGAATTAGTAAATGTTCAGGCAACATTCCACCGGGCTTTGCTTTGTGCACAAGTATCTCCATTTTCTTCTTTCTTCCCACCACCTCTCTGTCACCACTTTATTCCGTACACATTCCCCCGTTCTTCTCAGCCAACCCCTGGTCTTCGTTGCATCGTTGCTTTTTCTTGGATTATCTGCTGCTCCATTCTCTTTACATGCCCATACCACCTTAGTCTGGCCTTCTCTATCATTTCCTGTAATGGTTATTTTTTTAATGTGTCATTCCTTATCCTGTCTGTTCTTATAACACCCATTCTACATCAGAAATTTCATATTGCTTTCTTCCCGCTTCGCCATTGTCCAGGTTTCAGCACCGTACGTTATGATAGGAACGTGGTGTGTACTTTGGTACGTTTTGTATGAAGTAATTCGACACTATTCTACATCCAGCAGAAAATAAACCTAATTGATTGAGATTTATGCATGCATCTATGAGATCTTCGGAATCACATACACAATTATTTTTTGTGACATCTGTAAGTTTGTCTTTAAGATAAAATATAGGTGCAAAAATCTTTGCGCAGAATTTTTTGGCTATTTACAATTATTTTTAACAAAGAACTTAGTATTGGAAACTTAGTGGTACCATCATTTGAAGAACAATAATTACAAGATACTCAACTATTATTACTTAACTGATTTTTACATGGTGATACAAATAAACCGCTGACGAAAAAGTTTGAACTGCTATTCGGCTGTTATTGATCTTTAGAGCAGAGAAAAAGATATACAACTCCAGACATATTTCGATCATGCACTTAAACATTTGATTATGTTTACGTGAAAGTAACTGCAATATGCAAACCATCGATCCTATGAATCGAATTAACTTTGAGGGCTTTTTATCTCTGTTGCTGATTCTGAAATGTTCCCCTCTAGATTTTTGGGATTACAGTAAACTTATAGTGCACATCCACATATGTTTAGGGGCCTAGAATAGGACTTTATATGGAATTCAGTTTTTAAGTCTCGAATGTCTGCGATATATAAGGATGAGCTTGGAGCGAGTGCAGGTTGAGGAAAGTGATCACAGGGTCCATTGTGACGTCGGGTTGCGTGCTGGATGGCGAACACTGTGCCATATGCGTGATGGAGGCCGTCAGAGCTATTACGGCAACACCAGGAATGATGATGGATCGCGCACGAAAGCACGCTATTAAGTACAATATAGCGACAGGTAGAACTATACCTTGCGGCTGTATTCACTTGATAGATCGATGGAGACAGGAGAGGTTATCTTTTTTATGATTTCGTGGTTGTAAGATATGGATTTAAAACCCTGCTAGGTTAAAAAGTTATACATTCAAAGAGAGAGGTATCTAGGTTGACGCTATTTCGTCTAAGCTTTGCTAGAATTTAATGATCAGAATGTAATTTTTTAATACATATTTCTGCATCATTTATGCCATTGCCAGTGCAAATATATCTATACCTAATCTCTCGTAAAGCAAAATAAAGAATAATTAGGTTTTAGTTTCGGTTTTCCACTAAATATTTTGTTAGGTAAAAAATCTTCCCCGAACTTCCGAATTTCGCAGCTGATCAAACTAAAGTTGAAAAGATACAACCGAAAAATTAATCAAGAGCATTGAAAAAATTAATCAGGGATAATTCATCATGTTCCATCTGCGAAGGTTGTGACGCGGGGTATTTTAACAAAAATACTCTCTGACTTATGACTTAAAGGATGTTACATACTTCCTTTTTTACATTTCACAAGATGCAAATATAGAATTAACTAGTGACTTTTAGTACAGACCAAAGTAATAATTTAATATCTTTTGCAGTCAGCTGAGAGTATCTCTGGCATTTTGGAAGCAAGACTGGCAGTAAAACATTGAGGGCTTGAATACTAATATAACCTAGCAGCTCAGTGACTGATTAGTACCTGCATGATCTTTTCTGACCTGTGGGCTGGGACTCTTTCGAATGATTGAGATTCATAAGATAACGAAATTCTCTGAGCCATATTTATTTTTTCAGGAGAAGTGTATCCGTGTAATGGAACCTAGACCCCGGTTGTACTTCTTCTTATTTTGTAATGCATCTTCCAGTATTAATTTCTGGGTAAACATATAAAGTGTTATTAGAATAGAAGGTCCAAAGACGAAATAGGGTCTAAAACTTGCTGAAAGTGGGGGAGGGAGGTTGTGCGCAGGCACGAAAATGGCACCGAAAGGAACATCAATTGAAGGGGAAAGAACAGTGAACAAATGAAGTTGGTGTAAATTGTTTTATCTGAAAACTTCCTTTTGACAAACTCAAAACTTTTCAAGGTATGTGAACTTTAATTTCTCTCTTTCTTACGTATTCAGCAAAGTAAATGGCTTCTACCTCATCTCAAAGTAGATGACCTGAACTTCATGCAGGACACCTGTCCTGTTCGATTTGTTTGTTTTGCAATGGCTGAACTACTGCATGGTCTAAAAATGGGCTACCATTGGTGGTCCAATATAGGACTATATGATGTACCTTCGATCCCCACCTTTGGAAGGAAAAAGCAATCGTGGTCGCAAGTGTGCCAAGTCTTGCATTATAATTGGATCTTTTACAGCGAATGATTGAAGAAATGTGTGGAGTGTACAGCCTTAAACAACTGTCAGATGATTGTGAAAGTGTAATCAGGTGCCTCAGCAAAGAAAAATAATCCAAACTTGCCAAGCAAAACGAAAAAGCCCGTTAGGTAAGTTCAGCGAAGAGTTGGACTCGGAAGAAGATCATAGGGTCCCTCAGTGTCTTTCGGTGCAATAAGACTGTGAAAAAATCATGTAGAAAAACCTGAACATTTGTCCGTATTTGGAAAATCTATCCGTTAAACAGAATGATTTCTGGCAGTGTGGATCTAATGAACAAATAAATCAAAGATAATATTAAATAACCGATGTCACTGCAGCATCTCTTCCGCGTCGTTTGATTTTCGCCTTCTTCGTTTTTTAGTTGTGCGTCTCGACCTATGGGGTCATCTCTGGAACGTGTACAAGCGTGACTTGTGTACATTTGTAACGTCATTGATAATGCTTGTAGATGCTCCACAGATGACCCCAAGAATAAGCAGGCTCAGCCTGTACAGATAAAAAAAAAAAAAAAAAAAAAAAAAAAGGAGAGAGGGACTGCCATATGTTTGGCCTTCATTCAATTTGTTTCGAAGACGATAAATTACAGGAGCATTGTGCCTTAGTGTGTGGGGCTGACGAGATTAACGATGCCCTTTAGGTTTTAGGATGATTTGTGATCGAGGCAACTGCCTTTGTGTATGTAGGATTTGCTTTGGCTCGTATTTCTAGCCGTAGGAAGTAATCGCTGGAGATTAAAACGAAACGTGATGTAGCCATTATGTGGCTTCTTCCATACCACCGCTGTTCCAAAATATGTCGTTATACCCTTTTCTCTCGGAAACAGTTGAATCTTAATCCTCCCTCTCCCTCTCTCCTTTATCTCGTCAGTAAATAAATACATTGCGTGTGGCGTTATTTTACGCCCAGTGACAGAGTTTCAATTTGCCGCGCATTCAGCCTCTGTCGTTGCTGGACCAATAGTTTATAAATTGGAATCTGAACCATGGACTCTCCAGACATACTGATATGAAAAAATCCCTTAAAAATTCTTGGTACCACTGGGATATGAATCCGGGACCATGAGTTTAACAGGCGAGTGCCGTAACCACTGACTACCACACCGCTTAGATGTCAGTGAGTGAATGATTACATTAAACGCTTCACTGATGTCCCACTTTAAACAGTTAATTGAGGCTCTCTTGGCCAAACACAACATCGCTACTGTTCTCGAGATTTCTTGCGATTGATTGCTGTTTCCATAGTTGATGACACCAGAACACCACGGCGATGCTACATCAAACAGGCTTTTGTGGAATGCTCTAAATTATTACATAACGTAAATATGTACAATTCCAGAAAGAAGACTTCGATATCGAACGGCAATTAATTAAGAGAAGTAGTCGTGTTTTTCCCGTTACGAGGATAGAAAATTCCTTAAAATATTCTCGTGGTTTGATACCCCTTTTCTAGATCTAACACTCCCTACTCCAGTTGATAAGAATAAAATAAATAATCCATCAGTTATATACGTAATAGGTTGTAACAACCAGTAGAATTTTTTAATTGTTTTTTTTTATAAAAAGAATGGTTTATGATAACAATTTTCTGAATGCATTATGCGTAATGTAATTGTGGAAAGAATAACTTTGATAATGATCCTTCGCATATATTTGAGAGTTAAGTACAATACAGCTTCCAGTTTCAAGAGTGTCAGGAAAGTTAGCACTGTAACATACTTTCATCTCGGATTTATAAACAGAAAATTCATTATAAACAATTTATTCCGAAGCATAGGAATCATATAAAACCACTTGATCCTTAATAATACGTAAAAGCGCAGTACCTTTTCTGTGATCAACATAATGCAAACCTCATGAACTTGAAAATCTCACGAAAATTTAATAATTTGTGCAATAAACGCATTCACGAACATTAAAGAACGAAAACCGACCACAACATTTGTTAGAACTATTGGTGTTTTATTCCTTTTCGGAGGAGTGGCTGCAGCCATAAAAAAATAAAAATAAAATGGTGTAACATGTAGTATGTATAGAGCCGAAGTTTGGGTTCAGCGATAACTCGTCACCTCCTTTGCCGTGCTGAATTTACGCCGGCTGCTGTTGTATAAGGCTTTATGTCGACGTCTGTGCTCGCTCATCACTGTGCTTTGGTCGATAGTAAATGACTGATGCAATGTGTTTTGAAACATTGCCATGTTCACTTTTTTTTAACACTTTTTGAGTTTTTCCCAGCTAGCTAGACAGAACGAACATCACGAAACAAAACATAGTTCGTGGTATGCATATCGCAGACTACAATTCCCAGACGAATTTGCATCTGTTGTAAGGATGTAAGCAATATATGTGACAATTTCCTTTTTTATGTTAGAGATGCTTTCTGTTTGAAAATTAATACGCCGAGTTAGTACTTTATCGTTTTACTTAAAAAAATTCTCGTATCCTCGTGATTAGTGTTAAACATTCGCGACATCGCTACCGATTTGCGTTCAAATCTTGATTCCGGAGTAAGAAGCACACTTTTTCTCATTATTAATGCACAGTCAGCAGGCTAAACATGTTTAACATATCCATAATTATTTTGGTAGATCTTATCAAATGTTTTGTTTCTTTCTGGGTTAGCATTTTGGTTTCGAGTTTCAGGGGTTTCAGGTCAGAATCCAGCCTCGGGCATGGGTGTTTTTAATTACATGTTATACCTGTCCTATGTCGCCAGTACTGTTGTGTACTTGTGGAATGTTGTATGTACCCTCATAGAGTTGATACAGACTTGAAGAATCGCCATACTCTTGTGGAATACGTTGTGAAGTTGACTCAGTGGCTGTAAAATCCGAAAGCCATATTAAGAACATACATATCGTACCAGTTACTACATGTAACAGATACTTTCGGTTCTGCTTCACACAATTTGCTGCTCTTTGACACGTTTAGATCAGAACACGCAACAATGATTTGTTAATGTTGGAAATATGCAGTTTGAAAACGGTGCAAAAGATGTTCGTGTTTTAACTGTGAATTGTCTGATAGTTTATTGGGTAAAACCAAATTCTAAAGATACGGGTTTGAATCTTACTTCACCCGGCATTTTGAAAGTTGGATTACTGTCTTTTGTATTTCTGTACGTTGGCTCTAGGTATGAATTAACATTTGAATAGGATTGAGCAAATTGCGACTTAACAGACGTACCCAGCCGTGAACACAATATTATACTGATTTTTGGATCCCACCGATTTTCACATAGAAGACTGCATATTTCTCAAGTTAGTTCCACAGCCTGCTCAGACGGATAATTGTTTTGGATATGTCAGATGCACCAATTAAAATTGCGTGTTCTCAAATCATAACCTATTATTCCAGATTTATTCCTTCCTGTATTTTATTTAGTCTCCTCCAAATTTTCGGTACATATTTTCCCCTTTCTCGCTCCTGGGGTCAAAAGAGATTAACAGCTGCCCATATTATTTAAATCAGACGCATGTTTTAAGTGACGTGCTTTTTGCTCATAATTTTACTTAGAAACGCCTGTTGAGGTTTGAGTGAGGTGTAGGCATCGTGCCATGAGAAAAATTGCCTTGTTGGCGTAGTAGCTCTTCCAATTTTTCTGCTCCGCGTTAACTAATGGTTCAAGTTACGGGTGTCTGAGACGCGTAGCGTTGGAGCGCTGGACAAAAGCCGATAATAGCAGTGGGCAGACAGTTGGAATGTGCCGCGGCTACTGGTGTTATCACGAGATAAGCAGCGCATTCCGACGGACAAAGGGCGCGGACAACGGTCCTACCGCACGAGCTGCGCTCAAGTGATCACTAACCAGCGTACGGACCCGGGCTACAACGGACTATTAGGGGGCATCCATAAATTACGTGAGGTGAAATAGGGGAGGGGGGGGTCCGGCGAAATCTCACCAGATCTCACCGAGGGGGAGGGGGGGGTCTACGGAAATCTCACGTGAGATTTTGCGAAAAATTTGGGGACAGTAGGGCAAAAAAAAAAAAAAAAAAAAAAAAAATCTCAAATTTGCGGCAAAGTCGATTTTAGGAGTGTATTTCGTCAAAAAAGTTAGGGTGTGACCTAAAAAAAACATTTCCAGGGCGATTTCTAGGGGGGGATCTCACGGACCAGATCTCACCAGAGGGGAGGGGGTCCGAGCAGATCTCACGAAATCTCACCAGGGGGGAGGGGGGGTCCAAAAATCTGGAAAAACACCTCACGTAATTTATGGATGCCCCCTTATTAAATTTCGTACAAAAAAGAAGTGAAATGACCAAAAGACAGTTCGAGGGGAAAGTTGACAGCGTATGCATGGAATAAAGGAGTCATAGGTGACCGAGAAAGTATCGATGAAAACAATAGGGTCGAATTTCCATAATATCGTCAGGGGGAAAAAAATAATTTTCTTTCTCAAAGAATGCTTGACGAACAGGAAAAATTGCGACAATTTATTTAAAAGAAGGAAGACTCTATTGACAAGTAACACTGGGGAAATTTCTATTTTGCATAACATTTTTTTAAAATTTTAATAATAATAAATCATAGATCAAATTTGAGCGAGATTGATAGTAATTTTAAATTATTAGAACACATTGAAGCAAGCATTAGCCTATCTACAAATGTTATCGTGCAAAAGGACCAAATAAAGAGAATATACCAATTCCAGTTGCCACAAAAGGATTTGCATGTGACATCATTCAGGAAAACTCACTTGGCGGTTACTAATTAAATAATTTTTGTAAATTTTATTTTAAACCGACTCGTGGGTTTGATTAATGAACCGAATCTACCGTTTTCAGTTACTTACTGAGTTCCGAAAATTCGTTAAAGATGTTAAAAATAATATAAACAGAAAGCATCGAAATGAATGCACGGGATTATTTTTTGTGGTCCATAGATGGCCGAAATCGAAGAGAAAAAGAAGTGTAAACTGACTAATTCTTGCAATTACATATTCAGAGAAATTTCGCCACTTACGTCCACATTACTTAATAAAATGATTTTTATAGATGTTTGTAATATTAATGCGTATAGTTTTTTGTTTCTTCTTATGGAAAACAAATGCGCTCGAGCATAAAGCATTAGTTAATTTAAAAATTGATACATCTACCGCTACACTGGTTTACTTCTTCAACCAAAGAATAATGTCTTTCGTGTAGAATAAATAAAGTATATACTTTTTAAGTATTAAAAATGTTTTAAGCTGGGGGCAAAGATTGAGTACATCTTGCTTGTGAAGCTGTGGCTAGTAAGTTCTGAAAATTATTTCTTGAACATTCGTTGCTATAGGTATATTTCTTTGGGAGACAGTTCATAAAGGAACATATGGGTTTCACGTAGCGGCAATACGCGATAAAAAGTCCACGGAACGCTACGGAATTCAGTGCCTCCCTATCTGAGCAAATAGCGGATATTGTTTTTTTTTTTTTTTTAATTTTTTATTGACACTTGGCCTGTTGGCCATACAGTCAAGATACATTATACTTAATGCTGTATCTTTATACATATACATACATGCGCCCACATTTGCATATACCCATTACACATACATACAAGTCACTGTTCATAGAACTTTTTGACAATAAAACAGTAACTTCCTGGTGCTCTGTAAACAATAATTGTTTGAAATATTGAGGAGTAGAGTGGGTTCTAATCGGTTATATTTCTATCTGGTTTCTTGTTATGAAGTGCACTATCCTCTGATATATTGCTATATTTTCTAGAGCAAGGAGGTGGCGTACATTAACTGGATGTCCCAATGTTTTAGATCTTTCCAGAATTAGTGTCTGTTTCTTCTTTGCAATTATTGCATTCGAAGAATAGGTGGTTTGTATCGGCCTTGGACTCCCCATCGCACTGACAAAGTGGGGAGTTTGCTAAATTTATTTTGTAAAAGTGGCTTCCGAATCTGCTGTGATTGAATTTTAATCTCGACATTATAGTCACAACTTTTTTTGTGGCGTATTTTTTCTGAAACCATTGTGTTGTCGGTATTTGCGGTTGTATACGCCAGTGTTAAGATTCACTTATTTCAAGATTTTGCAGCAAACCTGTAATCAAGCTTATAAAGGAAATTAATGAATGCTTTTTTATTTTTCTGTCAAATATTTGACATTCAGTAGATGTTACTATAGACTAGCTCTTTAGGACATTTAGAATTGAATGTGAGTTTTTTATTTATAGAGGAGCTACACATTTCAATTCTGAAGCTCTGAGTAAATATTTGTTCACAATTTAACGGTTATAACGTGAGATATAGTCTACAAATCACAGAAGAGACAAGGCCAACGAGTAGTGGAAATTCTCAATTGTGAGACAACTTCGTATCTTGCCGCACGGCTGGCTTATCGGGTTCAGCAAGTGGATTCCATTTCGTTGAGTGTATCTTGTAATCCTGTCATGCTCTGCATCTAACCATACAGCGGACCTGATGAATAAAAAACAAAAGATTTTCTGGTCTCACTGCTGCAGCTAATAACAGGTATTTGTGCTGATGGAGTCAATCTAACTTTGTTCGTTTTGCACGGATACTTTGCTTAAATGTGAATTGCTTGAATGAGCCACAGTTTGAATCGACGCGTGGTATGGTTACACGTCCTTGCATTCAGGTTAAGTGCTGGAAGTTATTTTTATCTGATTCAACTGCGACATGACTTTGGTACAGTGATTACTCCCTCGTGTACCTGTTTTTGCAGTGCAGTAATTTTTTACTTAAAGTTCTTGGAATGCAGCCCCTGCGCTATAATTATTCTGATCCCAGACTATCTTGTGTCTCAGATAAAATGCTATTTGATCTTCAGGATTCCCTCTTTCTTTCTCGCAATAACCAACAATATGTCATCGCCAATTAATGCCTTATACACACCCATCACTCTCTTCACCTATCTCCCATCTAACAACGACTCCCATCCTAGCTGCCTAGTTATCTATCTATTGATCTGCACCCTTGTGTTTGATAGCCATCATGTGGATTCCATACTTTCTGCACAACATTTCATCTTGTCCTGGTACATCCTCTCATCGACTACTCTAATGACAGCAGAGGTGTCATTTTGCAACATACTGCTTAAAATAGAATATAAAGTATTTGCAATTAGAAACTGGAGTAATAAGAGAAATGGTGGGACTGTACTGTGGTGAAATGGTTGCTGACAGCTGGGCTGCGCTAAGAGCACACATTCTCGGCATTCCGCGAACTGTAACGCCGGCTGGCTCCCGAGAAAGCTTCTCAAGAATGCCAAGTCCTGACATAGACTGAGGCAAAACAACTGCAACCTCACTTCATGATCATTGGAGCTTATGGTATAATAGTTACATATCTTGCCTTAATTTTTTACAATAAACTCAGCTGGACAGGACTCATTGGGGAAGAGGTAGGAAAAGATTTTGAACTCGCACATGTATTAAAGTTGGAAACCGTTGGTCACACACATTATAACTGTCAAATACAGGACTTGGAGAAGGTGCAAATAAAGGCAGTTAGATTTCTTAGCGGAAAAGACAGTGGAATACAAATCTGGAGCAGATATGATAAAGGCGCTCGACTGGGAGTCATTGAAAGACAGGAAACTGGTGAAGAGATTGTTGCGTGTTCACAGGATAAGGCATACATTGACGGTAAGACGGATAGATGTTATTAGCATAGCGGAAAATATTGCTGGAATTAGTCGTTAGTATGACATAAAATGGTTTAATTTTTTACCTGTGTTAGAACTGTGTTCAATTTACTTCACTTAGATTTGTAGAAGCAGATATTTGTCTGTATCAATTACATTTGCAGCCTTTTTTTACATTCTCATTTTGTTTGGTGGCAGCTGAAGATAGCACTCACGACAAAATGTACCATAAAAGACAGTATCACACGAGTTGAATAACGAGAAGGTGCTAGTAGAAGATAAATTAGTAAGAAATTTACTTATAAATACTGTCGGAGCATCCCTGCAGTAAAATTATAATTTAAAAAACTAAAATACACGCTTTTGTAGCAATGTGAACTAAGGGCTTAAAATAATTTTTAAATATAAAAATTTTGTCCAAAACCAGAACGCTGTGTGGACCGGCCTCAGGTTTATTTTATTAAGGATAAATTAAAAAACTAACGGTCCACAGTAAGAAGGTTGGTTGGACACTCTCGAAGGAGGAATGCTAAGCCATTATGTCAGAAGTGTATTTCCTCTGAGACCTACAATTTAACGTGAAATACGATTCACGGAACTTTCTGATGTAGCTCATATGATCAAACGCAACTCTTAATAATTCCTGGCCCCCCGGGATTTCAATCCGGGACCGAATGACGAACTTATGAGTGCAAGCGCCGTAACCACTGAGTTACCAGACAGCTCAAATTTTAAATTACAGATGTATAAAGGTGAGAAGTTCCGACCCAGGTAGACCCGTAGAAAACTCTCAGGAAGGCTGTTGAGAAAGGACGCCATCCATCTCTTTGAATTCCTCCTTCCGCCCCGCGCTTGTCGGCGAACGCTCCTTTCCTTTCTTCGCAGCCGACATCAGAGGAGGCCGCCTTTGGGTATTTTTACGGCAGCGTCGTCCGAGGAATTTCGGGCGAGGTTGGGACGGGTCGTCCAAACACACGGCCACTTGCGTCACAACGCAAAGGCGAAAGTCTTGCGCAGAGGGGCCGGGAAAGTCAAATACCGCCCAACCCTACCCGCATATCAGCTGTCGGTCATTGACCCCTCTGCACCCTCTTTAGTTACAACAGTTTCGAGATAAATTTGCTCGATTTTGCTGTCATCGAGTAACAATTAACGCCCTTTGTTGCATTTCTTTACCAAGAAAACCTAAATAATTGTGAAGAGATTGAGCAGGTTGTTCCTGTGTTGCAAAAGTTATTTACTGTATGTGTATACATAAGAAAAAGACGAAAATGTTCTGATTTAATTTTTCCTGTGTGTGTTTTGTGAAATACATATACCTACACCACAATAATAACAACGTTCTGTTGTCTGCCACCAATGTTTTTTGTTTTGATCTTTATGGTTTTCACAGTTAGCTCAAAAAAATTAATAATGCCACTGTACTCTTAGACTAAAACGCATCACAATAACATTAAGAAAGTGTTAGGGGACTGTTTTTATTATTTTAATAACGATTTAGTGTTGTACCTGGCAGTACGTACAGTAGATTATATCGTAAAGAAAAAAAATATTCCGGCGCATCTGGGAGATACTCATGGGCGCCGGCAGGATTACTTTAAGGGGGGGTGCATTTGTATCTTTTTTATACATTATATATAACACTTATTAACTAAGGATACTGAATTTATTGACAGTGTGAACAAATTTGTACAACAACCTAGGCGCCTTATGTTATTATTAAAGCAGTGAATTTAATAATAAAAATTTTGTTTCTTAATCTTTTTCTGAGTATTTTCTTTCATAGTAGGGGGGGGGGGGTGCAAGTGCACCCCTTTGCACCCCCCTCCCGGCACCCATGGAGATACTAATTTTCTGCGTTGTCCTCGTCAATGGATGTACTTTCAGGCAAGGAATTTGTGTGTAGCTTATCGATATCATTGTCGATTTTCTTCCATTTGTTACGTTAGGTGGAAAAGCGTCTGGAAGTTTATTTATGTTTCATTCCATGATATGCAAAGCCCAGAGGCATTTTCTCTTTGTAGAATTCGTTTATACAATACTATTAATAAGTTAATAATAATGAAATTTATTTTTCTGACAAGAAAATCTACATGCGTTCTTTCCTTGATCTGATTAAATGTGTTACTCCATCTATCCCTAAGCTAGGTTAATCTCCATTTACCGAATACAAACCAAAGAGCCATGAATCTAGGTAAATAGGTATCAGCTGGTGCGTCTTACTGCTAATAAATATTTCCTTTGAACATATCTATCGGCATGTTTTTCCAAGAAGCTCGTCGTTAAAATAGCGCGCAGATGCGTGATAAAATCTTACTTATTTACTCGCGGGGTCACTTGTGGGGAACAAGTTTTGGCGTTGACCACTTTCCAGCTTCTGCTGTAGAGTTATTTTCGAATCCGCTTTTCCTCGATTCCTGTTTTTTGCACCAACCCCAATCCCCTTCTTTTGCCTCCTTCTCGATTGCTTATTTTGTTTGTCAACACAATTACATTACATGTGGGATATATGGTCTGTAGTGTACTTAAAAAATTCAGCCCCTTCTGTATACCGTAATTCACAATTACGTACGTCGGAAAGATCCTTTTCAACTATTTTATGCGGATCTTATTTGTCCCCACGTGTGTAAATTAATATTTCGTAGTTTGTTTTGTTGATTTTAACTTTGGTTTTTGTCTACGTATACAAAAAAGCAGGATTTCTCTAGGTTCCGTCATTAATAATAGACTGCATTATTGTCAATAAATTGAAACATAATTTGGATGGTCTTACAGATTCCGTTAGGTTGATTAAGTAACTAAATCAGTAACACTTTCATTTATGCTGCGCACGATGACAAACCGATATATGTATTTCTTTCATCTTGTTTACTTTATCTTTCGTGTGGGTCTCCCTTCTTTACTGTAACATTTGACTCAGCGCAATAACATCTAGCCTATCTCAGCTTTGTTTCGAAATTTGTACAGCTTGACTCCAGCCCAAGGAATACGAGAATGAAATGTAATAGAAAAGAAAGGGTAAAACGCGGTGCCCGACCATTTCTGGTATACTCTCCCGAAAGACACCATACTTAATGCCCGAATCAACATGAATAGTGTCGTACGCCTTCACTCCATACGCACTGGAAGGGGTTTGGGATTTAACTCAGGAAGTCGGTGCACAATCAGGTGATTAGGAATTGTACGCCATCGCCTCTCCTGTCCTGTTGACCTAGTCCTGACAGTGAAAATTTCTTCCATCACGAGGATTCAAACCGGCTAAACCAATATCAGGAGACGGAAATCATCACGGTACTGTAACCAACTGAGTTAGCGTGGCGGTAAGTATTGTCCATGGAAAACAAAAATGGATCAGTAATTGGATTTTGCAGTTTGGTGACCTTATAATTACGTTATCCTGATATACCTACTTGTTATACCTCCTTTCTTGTGGTTGGTACACCGTAAGATCGATATGGAAATTCTGACAATCCGTTGTTCATTGCAGCGTTTCGGTTAGCGAATAATATAGAATAATTGCCAAATTAGCGTATTTAAAATTGCTCTAAGAGAGCATTATCTCCCTTGGGCCAGCTGTTCCGTCTTGTCCCTTTTTCCTGCTTTGCTTTCTTTTCACCACTTTCCTACTATCAATTCAAATTCGAATTAGTTTTAGTTTGTTATTTTAGCACGAATTTTAATTGTTGTAGAGGTGATACAAAATGGGATAGCGAGAATACTGTTGGAACATATGTTAAACCGAACGTCTTGAAGAACCAGTGTTTCCTAACTTCTTTAATGTGAATTAAATGGCGGTCGCAATAGACATGTAGTAAGTAAAAATCTGATTATTGTTATTACTACTTGCCCGATAGCGTTGTATGAAGAAAAAAAATTTGAAAAGTTAGTTAAAACCAAGTTCACTCTGACGACGACATAGAAGATGCTGAATGCATTTGTTGTTATTGTATATATTCGGAGTATAATGAGCGTATTGGTGATGATGAGCCTGTTTGTATGATTAGATAGAACCTCGTCTTGTGCCACACGGTGTTGAATCTTGTGCATTGGAGCAATGTGGCGCCAAGTGATTTTTGTATGTGATTACTGTATAAACATAAACCGAACTTTGGTAGTATCTTCGCGAAAGAGGCGCTCTAAGCCTGAGGTAGGACGGCCAGTTCCTGTCCTCCGGGACCTGCAGTATAGCGCAGAATCCGAACAGACCGGGATTTGAACTCACGACCTTTGAGTCTGAATACGAGCATCTTATACACTGCGCTACCAAATCGCTCGATAGTGGCACAATGAAGTATTAATTGTAATGTTAAAGATTAAAGATTACTGTCTCAAAATTTACCAGTTTCTCGTAATAAAATTGAGTTTTTTCTTTTTGTGGAAATCCTGAAATATCCTGTTTTGGTCACTCTTCTGTGATATTAATTACTATTTAGGTTGTATAGTTTTAATGGTAATTTAGATTTAGTTCATATCTAGTTTTGAGTGTGCATGTTGTTTGGTGGCTGTGAGCCTGTTGCGGCGGCCGTGAGCGTACCTCTGGTAATTTGCATGCGTGATTGCAGAATGCACGCAGCTGGAGGACCCCCGGCTGGAGTGGCGAGCCATCCAGGAGGCCATGCTGCGAGACTACCTCCAGACGGCGCAGGACGTCCTAGAGGTCAGTCACACCAACTCCATTTCAATTCTTAAGTTGGTAGTCCTGCCTGATGCCTTTCAGTAACCAGTGGAGAAAGCCTAAAGCCATCGGATATGTATGAAATACTTTGAGGACAAGTAAATGCGGATGGTCCAGAGCGAGTCAACAATGAATCACTTTCCCCACTTTTCAAAACATTTACAGCATAATAATAATAATAAAATCTTTTCGCGAAAAAACATAAGGTAACTGAAAGATGGGGCTACCACAGTGGAAGTATACACTGTAAATCACTTACTTGAAAATTTGAACGCTTTTTCTGGTACTTAATTTAGAAAGTTAGTTTATTTTAACATCAGTTTAAGCAACACCTTTGGTAAGCAGGTAGGGTAGCAACCTTAATCCGTTTATAGAACTATAGAAGATCGAAATGAATGGATGGACCAAGGTTAGAAAAAAAAAAAATAAATCCATCCGAATACGAATCCGCGACGTAGCATCATATCTTTCAGAAAGCTGGGATAATAGGGCTTTCTGGTTTGTTACCTATGCGGGGGCTGATTTTTCCGCTTTTCTTTTTTGTTGTAACGACTCGCGTTCAGTTAGCCTGGTACTATCAAACATTGATGAATTTCTGGGGAATGAAAACAATTAGATTCTACAGATTGCCTCCAGATTTTCCCTTCTTGCTTATCTTAACAAACACAAGGAATCACAGAACTAAACATCTTCTGAAACAAACTAAGTAATCCTCTAAACATGCTCCCCCCATAAAGTAGGTACGCTGTTACGATATGAGCACGGTGACTGGACGTATATAGTTGATTTTCCACTGTGAAAAGTATCCCTGATAGCTAAAATTGAGCACGAAGAAATATTTCCAAAGTCAGCCTGAAGTAACACCTTACAGTTTGTATCAATTATCGCGATGCATCAGGGAAAGAATGTCAACCAAAACACTCCTGAAAATATTTTGTTTCCATGTCCTGTGTGATCGCGCAAACCAGACAACTTGGAGTTGTAAAAATATATTTTGGAGCATCATTGTCGACTCTATTCCAAAATAACATTATGCAAGTAATAACGGTTCTAAATCCACTTCGGATAGTTAACCACATGCTTATATTAGTCTACAATCGACCAGGCGACCTCATTCTAGACCATAGAACACAACGAACTCGTAATGCATCTTATAATGTTGATTTATATGTTATGACCAAAATGGAATTCATCTCCTGTTCGGTACGGAACGTTGTTTATATCATTTATTAAATGAACGCGCTGTTTATTTGATAATTGCTTACACCACACAATGTGAGGTAGGGTAATGACGCCGAATAGATTTAGCGATTTCGAACTTAAAAATATGTATGTTTTGTCTAAACGTGAAGATCAGAGCGGAAAATTTCAAGGACCAAACAATATTTTGTTTTACTACAGAACCTATTTTTGATAATTTAACAGAAATTACCAGATCCTAGTCTTTGGTGGATCGTGTGACACGATAGAGCTAACAGGTGAAAACTAATTACTTTAATCAGGTGAAGAGACCTTTTATAATACGCTGCGTATTACCATCACTTTTATGTTTTTTTATAAAATGGAATATTAAAGGGATACCTCGAAGATAGTTGAATGAGTTCCGAGCAAACTAGTTGCGTGAATAACGTTTATAACTGGTCGCAATCAAATGCTCTTGCAGACAGGCCCAGAAGAATTAGGGGAGATGCATGGAAGGGAAGAGATGAACATGACCACAAACTGGCATAAGGGTGTGGGAAGATTTTCTTAATGCTTGAAGATCTCTCGGGCGTGCGGCCGGATTAATTGATCGAATTTTGATTACATATCAAGATTTTCTTACTTAGGTAAGGGGGTCAGGGATTGGAATAAATTACCAAGAAAAATAATAAATAATTTTCCAAAATTGTTAAAACAGTTGAGATTAGTATAGAGCAAAAGTAATTGTGAAAAGAAAAGTAGAAAAATGGGTGTGTAGGGAAGCCACCGGAGCAATCGCTTCATCGGAATTAAATTAAATTGAATAACATTCCATAAATGATTCAGGACATTTAAGTATTAATCTCCCACACCACGGCCAGAGAATTGAACTGGAAGGGTGATTAGATAAGAATAGATCACAGAATTGAGAAAAGATGTCTGTGTGATTACCTAATGAGCCGAGAGAGCGAGGTTTTCGCACCCGCACGTAGCACGCGAGCGCCTTAATTATTCCCTGGTTTACGGCCGGAAGCCGGGCGCCCAGCGTGGGAAACCGTGCGCCCGCTCAGCCCTGGGTTACTTCTCGCAGCCCCCACGCCTCATTCATTCTCCCGAGCGTCAGTTCCGAAATCTTCTCTTCAACAATAGTTCTCACAACAACAAGAATATTATATTTACTATCTTTATTTCTATTCTTTGGAAAGACAGGCTTATATAATTAGATAGAACCTCGTCTTGTGGATTGGAGCAATAGTGTAACAAAATCTACTCGGGTGTCCAGCCGGATGGTGGTGTAAAAATACGACGTTTCGACAGCTGACTCTGCTGTCTTCATCAGGTATCTTGTAGTTGTTCTCAGCTGACTGTCTCTGCCTCGACTGGCTTGGCCACCCATCGAACCTCCTTTATACCTTCAGCTGGAAGGCCCGCTCGCTGTTTTTTACACCACCATCCGAGAAGATTTTGTTGCATCGATACGCCGGGAAAGTCTCCACTCACACAACAATAGAGTAGATTGTAGTGTAATTTCTCTTTCCCAATTTACCATCCTACGCTGTTTTTTAATTATCATTGATTTTTAATTGCGATGGAGCACACGCCCCTGTGGAAATTACCCTGCTCATCAATTTATGGTTTCACGAAGTTTTGATTTAAATTCTTTCAGTATCTGGTGTTCAACATATCTCTCGACAATTTATCCTGGATCCTTACTACCATTACCTACAGAAAATAATTTTCCAGTTCCATATTCATGAAATCGAGTGGTAGTTTGTGGTCATGATCATATCTTCCTTTCCATGTACTATTCATGATTATTTTATCAATATCCCCCCCGGCCCTCGCCGCCATCATACTCCCAGCACTCTCTTCAGCTACTTTTGTCTTTCAATGACTCCCGATCCTTTATCGTATCACATCATGTATGGTGGTACGGTTAGGAGGTGACTAGTCAAACCGAGTAACGGGCATTGCATCCCCTTTATTGCTTTAGCTTTTACCAAGGAACTAACATTCAGGTAGATTATATGGGAAATAAAAAACCTAGTTACAGACGAAAGGCATTCTCTTCCACTAGAGGAAAACTTAGAACATTTCTCTAATACTCAGTGGAATATCAATAACTGCACCATGAGGGATTTCTGTGGCTATTGTGGATGAGATATTGTTCTGGGAGAAAGGTAAGAGGAAGTCCATTGCCGATTAGATAAATGAACAATATGGGATGAAATTTAATGTGAGTAAAAGTACTTAAATGGTCACAACCAGATGAAAGGGATCATCAACCAGCAGAAATATGGGGAGAGCAGTTAAAGAAAGTGAATAGTTTTTTTTAAATACCTAGAAAGCGTAATTGATGAAGACGCAAGGAATTATGGAGACATTAGTGAAATATTTTTATAAAATGTCAGAAGCCTTATTTGCAGCAAGTTTACTCTACAAAAGAGGCCAATTTGATTCTTGTTTCATATTCCTATCCTTACCCATGCTTCAGAATCTAGATATTAGCAAGGAAAATTAAATTCCTTAGGAGCAGAATAGGAGTAACAGGGGTGGACAGGGTATGGCGACATAGTTGAGGGGGAATTTACTTACAGACGAAAATGCTGAAATAGTATGGAGACCTAAAGAGACTAGGGAAGGACAAGATACGAAGAAGGATACATGAAACGAAAATACAAGGTAAAAGACCAAGAGGAAAGCCAAGGACTCGATGACTGAAATAGTTAAGATGCTCTGCACTGAAAAGAGGACTAGATCAAAGTGATAACAGGGAACAGAAAGTTGCCTGGGAGAGATAGATAACTGGTGAAGCTTATGCTCAAATTAGATCTGGCCAGTAGCTACAGACTATGGATATTGATGTTCAGTCAATTATTGTATACGTGCAGGCAACATGACAAAGCAAGTTAAGAACTCAGTTTCACAGAAACTTGGCAAGAAGTATCAGGTACTTGTAAATATCCAGTAATATTAACTAAACGCAGTAATATAAACATGCTCAAGTGGCCAACTGGCCAGTTATTGAATTGTGCTAAGAAAATTCTGGTTTGGTATTACAAGCAAAAGTTATAACTAAACAACGAAACAGCTTTACTATCATAAATTGTCACTTTCCTTTGCACTAGTTGGTGGCAACTTTTACAGTCTGCTGATTGGTTTTGAAAAGTCGACTCGACCCCTACAATCGCGAATTACGAAGCTTTGTTGCAAGACGACCTAACTGTTCGCCTGTTATTTTTGCAACTAGGTACTTTGGTATCTAGGCGGTCGTTAATAGCTCGTTAGAAACATTGCTTTTTTATCGTGCTGCAGACTCGTGAAAAGAAATCATTCTCACTGTTGCCCCGTGGCAATGAATAAATAAAAAAATAAAATAAAAAAAGACTGAACACCGATGAGCGTGCACGAGACAATGATTGCGCTCCCCTCATGTGTGTCCTGCAGGAAATCTGAATTTTATATTTAGTTTCCTTTTATCGGTTAGTCTTTTGATTTTTTGCTGAAATTTGAATTTGGCGCCTAATAGAACAAGTACAGAAGTACTACTGACCTAACTCACTGTACCATATTTCAGTTGTTCTGAAACCACCGTGCGTAATATTGTTCGGCAGTATCACGTTATTATTATTATTAAATTTCTTGCATGTCAAATTTGTTAAAAACTTAAAAGACCGTTTAGTGAGGGACGTATTGTTATTTTAATGATTTATACAAGTTTTTTTTACAAAAAAATGATAATTTCATCAGTTCAAAGTATTTACAGGCTTTGCTCATGTAGTTGTAAGACTCTAAAGCTAGTACAACACAACATGTAATTAAAACCAACCATTACCGAGGCAGAATTCAAAGTGAGGGGTTGGCCACTAAGCTACCAATCAGACAAGAAGAGTCAAGAATAACGCATATTCTTTAAGATCGTAAGTAGAAAGAAATACCTGTCTTCAAGAATAATAGTATATAAATTACTTGTTTTATGTAACTCTTTGATTGAGTAATAAATTATAATTTATGTTAGTGACTTAACCAGAATGGGTGATATTTGTGTCCGGAGGAATATCAACCTCTCCCTCCAAGGCATGGCATGTTCTGTTCGTTTGATTTAGGCACAGTTGTATATAAGAGGATCTGCAAGGGCTGTTATTATAATACACTTTCACAGTTTGATCTGTGTCCAAGGTTGCAATAATACTGTTTTCTTTAGAAATAAAGACATTAGTTCTTACAGCAACGAGAATATTATATTTACTATCTTTATTTCCATTCTTTGGCACTGAAAGACAGTTCTGGTGCAGCGCTGTTGGTTATCGATGATATGACACTTTTTTGGTATAATTTTTGTTACCTGCAAGAAAATGTGACTTTTTAAATGTTACACCAATGTCAATATATGGTACCTCGGGTGCAATAGATAAAATCATGGAATTAAGGGATTGTACTAGCGTGCATTCAGGGATCGGATTGCACGCGGTTGAGTACTGAGTTAGTACAAATGACACTGTGCCGCACGCAGTTTTATGTA